>CM021105.1:56637425-56656533 GCA_007115665.2 Sequoiadendron giganteum | reverse complement strand
CTCTTAACCCCTCAACCCTCAATTCTCAACTCTTAAACCCTAATCCTGCAATCCCTATACCCTCTTAATCCCTCGACCCTCAACCCTTAAACCCTAATCCCTTAACTCCTATGCCCTCTTAATCCCTCAACCCTTAAACCCTAATCCCTAAACCCTTAAACCCTAATCCCTCAACCCCTATACCCTCATAATCTGTCAACCCTCAATCCTCAACCATCAATGCTTAAACCCTAATCCCTCAACCCCTATACCCTCTTAATCCCTCAACCCTCAAACCCTAATCCTTCAACCCTTAAACCCTAATCCCTCAATCCCTATACCCTCTTAATCCTTGAACCCTCAACTCTCAACCCTTAAACCCTAATCTCACCACTATACCTCTTAATCCTCAACCTCAACTGCTAAACCCTAATCCTCAACTTCTTAAACTCTTATATTCAACCTCTCTATACCTTTCTTAATCCCTCAACCTCAACCCTCAACCACAACCTTTAAAGCCTAATCAAGCCAACTCCTATACCTCTATTAATGCTTGAACTATCAACTCCTTAACCATTAAAGCCTAATCCCTCAACCCCTACACCCTCAATCCTCAACCCTCAATCCTTAAACTTTAATCCCTCAACCACTATACCCTCTGAATCACTCAAACCTCAACCCTTAAACCCGAATCCCTCATCTCCTATAACCTCTACTCTATAACCTATTAATCCCTCATCCCTAATCCCTAAACCCTTAAACCCTAACCCATAAACCCTCTACCCTCTACCGCCAATCCTATACCCTCTACCGTCAACCCTAATCCCCCAACCCTCAAACCCACTTAGTAAACTCTCTACCCTAATCCCTCAACCCTCTTGACCCTTAAAACCTCAACTCTTAAACCCTTAAACACTCAACCCTAAACCCTCAACCCTCAACCCTAACCCCTTAAACCCTAAATTGTTAAACCCTTTACCCTCTACCCTCTAACCTCTACCATCAACCCAATACTCTCTACCCTAAACCCTAATCCCTCAACCCTTAATCTCTCAACCCCTATAACCTCTACCCTATATATTGGACCCTCAACCCTAATCCCTCGACCTTATACCTTAAACCCTCAACCCTTACACCCTCTACCCTTTACCCTATACATTAAACACTCAACCCTCAACCCTCAATCCTTAAACCCTAAACCCTCTACCCCTTACATTGGACCATGAACCTAATCCTTCAACCATATACCCTCAAAACTATACCCTAAACCCTCTACCCTCAACCAAGTAAACCCTTAACCCTAAACCCTTAACCCCAAACCCTTCAACCCTAAATGCTTAAACCTAAACCTTCTACCCTATACCCTCAACCAAATACCCTCTACCATCAAACCTATTCCATCAACCCTCAAACCTTAAACCCTACTACCCTAGAAACCATCAACCCTATAGGTCCTCCATCCTAATCCCTCAACCCTATACCCTCAACCCCTATCACTTTCTCTCTATCTATACATCTCACCTCTCCCTCCTTCCCTCCCTCCCACCCTCTCTAATTGTCTCTATCTACCATCTCCCTCTTTCTGCGTACCTCTCATTCAATCAATCCCTACCACCCTCTCTCACTCCCTCTCTCTCACACTCCCTCTCACTACCTATCTCTCAAGTCTCTCCCTCTCACACTCTCAAGTCTCTCCCTTTCACACCCTACCTACATAACCCTCTCTTTCTCTTTGTCTCTCTCTCTCTCCCTCTCTCTCAATTCTCTCTCCCACCCCCCTCTCTCTCTCTCTCCCTCTCCATCAATTCTCTCTCTCTGACCCCCCCGCCTCTCTCTCTCTCCCTCTATCCCTCCCACCCCCCCTCTCTCTCTCTCCCTCCCTCTATCCCTCCCACCCTACCTAGCTAAGTCCCCCTCAATCCAACCCCTTCTCTCCCACTCCCTCTCTCTTAAACTCTCACTTCGACCCCCTCTCCATCTCTCTAGACTCTCTCTAAATTCTCCCTTTGTCTAAAGACATACATAAATGCATACATACAAGCATAATACATTTGTACATATAATCTTACATCCATATAAGCATACATACATACATGTACATAAAAATATATCAGCATACATAAATATATTAGCATTTAACATAAAGTAAGAAATAAGCGAGCACGTTATAATGTGTTCACATTATGGGTTAGTAGACATGTTCCCCACAGAAGCAAAAACCATGTCAAAGTGAGCTATAATGCGAACACGTTATAACGCGCTAGCGTTATATCTTGCTTTGAGAATTACCGAACTTTAAGCTTGGTATTGCTTTGGAATTCCAACCCAAAGGTTTGGAGGGCATTCCCAACAACTAGAGATGTGTTTTTAAGAAATCCACCATATTTCTCATAATTGAGTTCGTGCTCACCATCAAGATTGCATGTGGTTCAATATCGAAAAAATCGAGCACATGGGTAATGTTGGGTTATGTCTTAGCTATCCAATGATGTAATTTTTTTCACTTTCTGAAAATGTTAAGTCTTTCATACATAATTTATTTTATCTGTATGTCTTTTTTTTGCCAAAAAGCAGTGTTTGGTATTTTTTTCGTTATAAATTAACCGTTCATCAATTTTTCAAATAAATTACATTTTTAGAAACTAGACTCCATTCTACAAAATTAAAAAATTAAAAAAAAAAACAAATCAATTAGTTTCCAAAATTTGTAGGGGTAGCACGGCCAAAATTCTATTTTCAGGATATGTCCACTTCGCAAATTAGTAAAAAATCAAATATTCATTAAAAAATTATCAAAAAAATCATGCATCAACTACATACTGTTAGCTAACTTCTGACCATTGCGATTTTAAAAATACTAAAAAAAAGTTCACCGTACGAGGGTCGTACAAGAGTTGCTATGTTATGTTTTTCTGACAAAAACAACACCAATTTGTGTACGTCCCTTGTTTGAACCCCTTAATCTCAATCATTTTCAAAATAAATTAGTAGTTTAGAAAGTAGACTTGGAGCACTTGAATCCTTCTTTTTGTTCCATCTCAAAATTTTGAGTCTAAGTATCCTCAATTTCACATCCAAGGTTAGTATTTCCTGATTTCAGGAAAAAGCTGTCCACTTAAGTCCCCTTTTTGGGAACCATCTTGGTGCACTTACCCTTATACCTTATGATTAACTGATCTAAAGATTAATGAATATTATTATCAGTGCATTAGAAAAGGATAGGTAGATAACTTGATTATGATAGGGAAGATGATCGTTTATCAGATTGATAAGAAAAGATCTAAGAAACTCGTGATTTGAGGAAAGTGTCTCTATACTCCTATATATTTTATATAGAGAATTTAAATATTGATGTTATTTTGATATGAAATATACTCATGTCATGAAATCATTTGACATGGAAGTTTACTATGCTAGAAACCTACGGATGAGAAAAGGTTGGTTATCTAAAACCATTGAGATAAAGTGTATAATAAAGTAACATGTGATGTTATGTGAACCACACCGAAATCTCCTAATGAGAATCATTATATCACTTAATTACTACATACTCTTGATAGAAACCTTGGGTTAAAGATAACCTAATTGTGACAAGAAGTCCATTCAATAAAGAGGGATACCTTAAGATGAGACTTAAACCTATTAAGTTGGATTACGTATTGGAATTACTCTTTAACACCTATAATAGGGAATTAAGTTGGAATGAGTTGTATATTGGATCTTGAATATAGCCATATAAAGTGGAGAAATATATAAACCATCGGACTAGTTAACAATTAAGGATTTCATCCTAAGAATTGGAAGGGAATTTTGGGTTTAAAGATTTTCCCATGCGATTGAATGTCATTGGAACTAATGAGACTCTATAAGGATAGAAGCATAGGAGGGATGCATAGTAAGTTAAAGAAAATCGTATTATTGACAAGAATTTATTTTAAGTAGCTCTTATATTAAAAGAGAAATTTTCACTTAGCAAGAAATGTTGAAGATCTTATGGAGAAGAACATCAAAATTGTTACTGGTGCTCAAAATGGAATATTGAATTGAGACTCACCTATATAATTAAGAAATCGGGGAATTGAATGTTTATGCTTGTTGTTTGGATATGCAATTAAATTTGTTATTATCTGGAGATCAATGTTATAGAAAGAGGATTAATACTCAAAATTAGTACCAGATTAAATCAAGAAAATTGGATTGAGATAAAAGATAAATTGAATCTATGGAAATGATCTAAGGACAAAAGAAAATCTACGGTATGAATGTCCTGAGATAAATGAGAATTATCTTCGTTAAACCCATAACTATTTACATGAAGATTAATGATGGCATAAGACCAAATAGGTTATAACTTAGTCGAAGGATAGACTATTGTTGGATGTAAAAGAACCTATGTGTCAAAAATTTGGAATATACACGAATGGAACGAGGATAATAATGTCAGGGTTAGGACATCAGATTGACAAAAGGAACTGTCGGATATGGATCCATTATCATCTAGAAGAAGATAGAGTAAGAAGCTACTCGTAACGTAGCAAGGTAATGTCTAGTATGTCGGGAAATGAAGATTGGAAGTCCTCTTTGGTAGGAAATGTAAACCACCTGAGATTCAAAAAGGAAAATGGTAAAATGTGAGACAAATTGATCTATCTTTAATTAAGTAGAATTAACATAATGATCTAGTGGATGGAATCATCAAAGAAACCATCAGGTTTTGAAAACTCAACTTATAAGATTTTGATCCGAAGTAATATATTGAGGGTAAGAAGTTGCTTAGTAAATTTGAAAAGTTATTTCAGTTTAGCAAATAATGATAGGGTTGTATAAACCAAAATCTTACCATGAGATAGTTATTTGAATAAATGTGCAATATATTATTCTAATAAAATAAGTAAAATGGTGGACCAAATCTTGAATGAATTGTAAACTCTAAAATTGACATTTGGACTACTATATGAAAATAAAGGAAACTTTAATAAAGTTGAAAAGGCTTGGGTATAATCATAAACTTGATAAAATTTTAAAAAGGAAATAATAGATAGAAGTGATCGATTAGACTTAATTGATGAGTGTTTAGGAGCAGGGTTATGCTCAAGATACACAAGTAATTAAGGTAAAGTACTTTATGGTAAGGATAATGAATGTGTAAGTGGCAAATGGACTTGGATTATGAGTTGTCTAAAAAGTGTAAGTACAAAGGAAAGGATTGGACCCACGATGTAGTGTACAATACATCGTCATTCCTCTTCCATTTGGGTTATACTAAGGACAAAGGCATGAACCAATGAATTCTGATCACTTGGTATAGTAAATATTATATATATTGAATGTATTTATAGAATAAAGTTCTTAAGGAGAGTAAGTATGTGTGAAGCATAAAAAATATCCATATGTGATAATAAGGATACTTGAAGTAAGGTCTAGAAAAGACAAGATTACTGTGTAGAATAAATGTTTTGTTAATCTTACGTATTATGGGAAACCATCATAGTTGGCTCCGAGAATTGTGGGACCCTTTGATGTACTAGAAGTTATGAATTTCGTTACTTATAAACTAGTGTTATCAAATGGAACCAGTAGACTGAGGATAGTGCTACATGGGAGGATTCTGTGATAATTGACTGTCATTTTTCCTCATTGCTTTCATAGAGTAGTATTTTCTTAAATGCAAGAGATACTTGATACTCTGGTTTTGATTCACATTTTGTGAACTTTGATAGCATGGATGCTACTATATTTTCTTATGCTTATGTTGGAAAACTATGTTGCTAGTTACTATTTCATTATGCTTGATTGAGATATTATGTTTACTGATTGAGATAGTATGTTTTCATGATGATGATGTTATGCTTACTAAATGACTAATAAGACATCGAGACGATGTCTCTTCCAAGAGGGGAAGGATGTCATGTATAGATTTTCTTTGACTTATTTAAATGCAGATATTAATTACTATGTCGAGATTTAAATAGAAATTGAATGATTATTTAATGATGGTTAAATTGACATTCAAAATGAAATCAAGTTGAAATTGAATTGAAATTGAAATCTAAATAAAATTCAAATCGAAATGCAATTATTATGATTTGAATTGTATTTATGTTTATTTCGGGGTTTGTCATTATTGATGATAAATAGAGTGCAAGTGAATGTAGAAACAAGTGAACGTGATTGAAGGCAAGAACAGTTTGATCAGGTAGGGTTGTTTAGCCAATTGACATTTATGAATAGATGGGATCTCACACACTCACATAGATGAATATTTTAATGTATTATGCGTATATCATGTTTGCGAATTAAAAATTTAGTTTTAATGTGATTTCTCAAAAATTGAAAAAATGCATGTGATTTAAATGACGATTTTGTTAAATTTGAAGAAATTGACTTGAATTAATTGATGAATTGCTTGTTTGAATATTTTATTATTATTTGGAAATAAGAAATTAGAAATTTAGAAATTTAAATGCAATAGATTTTATTTCGAAATTAGCTCTAAATTTAATTAAATAAAGTGATTTTGAAATTATATGCTTTTTAATATTGAAATTGTGAAATTAATGGATTGTTAAATTATGAAATTGAATCAATATCTAAACAAAGCTAAATGTGGAATTGAAAACAAAAACTCATGTGAACTTTGTTTATGCTTTCAAAATTTAAAGTTCAGTTAAACATGAGAAATAAAATATCTATTTTATCAAAAGGCATTCAAAAAAAATTTGAAACATAGAGTTTAAATTCGTTAACTGAAGATCAATGAGCAAATGGTGGATCTCAATTCTTGTTTTGATCAATGCATGAAAAAGGATATATACAGATGAAAAATCCCAAATTAAACATACACAGAGAATTTGAACACTCAAAAAATTTGAATTTGGGGAAAAACACAGGAAAAATTCATTTTAAAAGATCATTGTCTATTTTATTCTAGATCTGACCAGATGCAGTAAGGAGGGTGAGATATTTTACTTGGAAAGGCAAGGAAGGAGTGACTGGAAGCCATCAAGACTCACACAACAGAAAGGGAGAGCTTAGGAAGGGGTGCAGCCAGCTCCTACTCTCCATACAACAAGAGGAAAGGATCCTCTAACCCACGCGCCCTCCACCTCTAATTCAGCTAAAGCCTTCCATAAAGGTTACAAAGGCAAAGCCTTCTCTCCATGTGCGTAGGAATTTGGGAGAGGGTGCGACCTGAGAGAGGCACGCACAACCCTCCTCTCAAGACATCTTCACACCCCACGCACCAGGGATAGGGAGGTGCGGCCTCTAAAGGGGATTCTTCCCTTTGTCACAGATAAAGACTTCCCCCACATCTTATGCAAAAGACAAGATCACTCAGCAGGTAAAGGTTTCCAGTTTGCAAAATGGAAATACGCAGCCAGAGAGAAATAGAAAACAGAAGAAAAAGGCAGAGAAAATTCACAATTGCTTTTCCAGAATTTATAAATTACCAGGTAGGAATTTATTATTTAAATTTTAAATTAGATCTTTGAATTCCATTTCAAAAGAATTATGGAAGTGGATATTAAATATTAAAGAATATCTTGATTGATAAAAATTAGGAAAGAGAGATTTAAATAAGGATTGCAAAAATAATTCATTCAAATTTTATGTAAACAGAAAAATAAATAGACTGTCATTATTTTTCCAGAATGTTAAGACAAATTGAGAGACAAAGATTATAGGAGAAATATTCAATTAAGTTCTTGAAATATTAATATTGATCAAATTTAGGAATAAACTCAAAACAGAAAACAAGTTTTAAATTTAAAATCAGAAACATATTAAACAGAGACTTTGTTGTTTTTGTTGAGAATTTTAGAAATACTGATTTGAAATCATGCATTAAACAGAGAAATGAAATTTAGGAGAATCTATTAAATCTAGAAACGATATTTATCATTTTAGAAAATTAAACGATTATGAAAAGAAAATAGATATATTTTGCTGATAGAAAATAATGCTTGAAAACTGAAAATAAAAGATAGAATTAAACTTCAAATTTGATTTATTTGAAAACCTCCAAAACGACTTTGAAACAACATTAAATTAATAGGAGTATAAATGAATGAATGTGTACTCTTTTAATTTATGTTTTTATATGTATTTCTTTAACAGACTGGAGTTACACCTTCATTTCAAAACCTTTTTTGATAATTTAAAATTACTCAATTTGAAAATGTTAATTTTATGTCTTTTATGAATTTGAACGATGGAAATAAACTCTTTTTAAACTGTTTTTCGTTTTAAAATAATGTTTCCAATTTGATATTTTGAAAGATTGCAAAAGACTGAATTTGACTGTTTAGACCATGCATGAATGATATATAATTATGCATGTTATGTTTTGAGGAAATTTACCTTCCGGGATGGGTGCTGAATATGGGTAAATAGAGAGTGTAGTTTTGCTTTCCCAAAACTGCTTTTATTGTCGTGCATGACATTTACCTGGCCAAGTAATTTTTGTACCATTGAAACAGATGGATTATTGAACTCTCTACCATATCCTAGTACCAAACTTGCTTATTTCTTAAATGAATTAGAAAAATGAAAATGCTTGTGGTTTACTAATAGTACTAGGCATGCACCAGATTCCATCTTGCTCGTAGACTGCTTTTTGCTAAGCAATTCATGCAGGGTCGGATATTTCTTGATTGACTAAGAAATTCCAGGGAAGCGTAAGCTTCGAGGTTGGGCGAAAAAAGTGCTTGATCCTTGTTCTCATCTTCTTGTTGAAGATTTTCTTTTGGATGGAAGATCAACGGACTGCATCTTCTTTTATGCTTTATTATTCTTGATATATGTAATGACGAGCTTATGGTGACGAAATGCCTAAGACTAGAATTGTAACTGATATTATTATCATTCATTGTATTTATAACTGAAATTGTGTAATTTGAAACTTGTATGATTTAGACTGAATTGTTATGAAAATTATCTTATCGACTTTTATGTCGTTGTTTTGTTATAGACTAGTTTTTGATGTCTAAATGAATAGAATGCCAACTTTATTTTGAATATAATGGATCTTATTTGAAGTATATGTCGATGTTGTCGAATTTTGAAATTTAAGATTTCCGCGCTTTACACTACCACATATGCTAAGATGGATCTACCCTCAGACGAAGAGTTTGGTCCATAAACCTCAAAATAATAGTCATTCTTGAGCTAGTTTTGTGTCCTACATAACTAGAACTTTGTCATATGACTCATCTATGTTCTACATGTATGGAATTCTCAAACTATCATGAAATATTAAGATAACACAATGAATTGATGACATATCTAGTGGCGAATTACACCACTTAGGCCAAGTATTCATCACCTAGTACTTCGAGTGAACATCACATGCTCATCCACCATTCTAGCTGAATTTCTTAAGATCAATTATATTCTATGCATAGGCAATTCCCTCTATTGGATAATCTACAACCTCATGAATAACCTATATACTCTAAGTAATCTATGACTCCTTTACTAGGTTAAACATGTGTTTCCATAACCTACAAATTTAAATATAGCTTTAGCTTTATAGACTCTACTCTACTGAAGTAGTTAATACTATATATAAGCTATTCCTTTCATTGGGTAAACCTAACCATAGGATTAAATTATGAACCCCTCATGGCTTTATCTTACAAATATCTTTGTAATAAATAGCTTCATTATCTAAAGTATAGCTACATAAGCTTCATTTTATCTTACAATAAATACTCGTCATTAAATGAATCCAATCAGGAATATATCACATCAATAAAATATTCAAAGGTATATCCTTGTTAATAAATGACCTTAGTTCAAAGGTACAACCTTCATAATAAATGGCCTCAATCTAAAGAATAATCATATTATTAAAAGGATACTCATAAACAACTGTCTTAGTAGGCTTATCCCACTTATCACTCTAATCAAATAGTAATTCACAAATTCAAGTGATCAACTTATTCACATGGCTTAACCATACCCTTAGTTTACCCTATTCCCTAGATAATACTACTAATCAATGACCAGTTTGATCATGTAGGTTATTCTCATCCTATGTACTTAAAGTTGTACCATGCCAATTGTTCATGCAAGAAAATTTCCTAAGTTTTTACCTTCAAGTAAATAAACTATGATTCATAACCATTGCTATAAAAATATTCCTTTCCAAAAGAGAACAAATTAGCATAAATGACAACAAATTCCAAATATTAATTTTATTTCCAATATAATATTCCACATATTATAATTTTTCCAAAGATTGTATACACAATACATACATAGCTCAACCAAGCTTCAAAGCAATAGATGTAGATGGTCTGGGAATCTCCTTTCAAATATTGGTCACCAACTGAGGAGGATTGACTCTAAATTTGCATCCAATTTAACACATTTTCATAGTAGTTAGTTGTTCATCAAAACAAGCATTTATAAATTTCATAGTTATAATATCAAATTTAATAACCATTCATTCCAGATATCCATTCCATTATATAACATCAAATGAAATAAACATTCATTCATAATTTTCCAATGATTTAGATAAATAAAGTGCAACCATATATATATACCAATCATAATTCCAAATAAATTCACATATACTATAACTTACCCTAGCATAGTAATAGTAAATAGCTAAATGCAAAATGAGGTGAACATACTCCCCCCTTGTGAATCATCATCCCTGATGATTTTATGTAGCAAACATAAACTAAAAAAAGCAAATAAAATATTTTTTTTAAGCACATTCAAAAGCACGTAAGACATGTGGAAAATTTTTCTCTATTTCAGCATAATCTTCCCATGTGGAAGAATCTTCTTCATACTAGTCCCATTGGACTTTGCACTGCAAAACCTCTTTGTTATACAAGTAAAGCTTATGCATTTCAAGCACCTTGATAGGATCGATTATTACCACTTTGAGATCTTGTACTTGTAAATAATTCCAATCAATTACATGATTATCCCTTGCTAAATACTTCTATAGGTAAGAAACATGAAAGATGTTATGCATTCAAGCAAATAATGGTGGCAACACAATTCAGTAAGCTACCTGATTCACTTCCTCAAGAATCTCAAAAGGGCCTTCATAGTGTAGAGCTAGTTTGGATGAATTTCCAAACTTGATGGAACTCTTATGAGGTTTAACCCTTAACAACACCTTATCTCCCTCTGTAAAATTATTGTGTACTCACTTTACATCTGTATAGATTTTATGTCTATCATTTGCTTCAGCTAGCATTTTCTTAGCAATTGTAATCTATTCCCCCATTTGAGCCAACATTTCTAGCCCAAGACTCATCCTATCCTCGAGTTTATCCGAACTTATAGGGGTCTGACACTTTCATCAATATAATTATTTGAAAGGAGTCATCTTAATTACAGAATGATAGGAATTGTTATAAGAAAACTCCACTAAAGTAAAGTAATCTTCCCACTTGTATTGTTGATCCATGCAATCCAAACACTTCTTGAATGAATTTTTGAGCTATGATAGGAGCTCCATCAGTTATATTCCCAAGTATAAAATGCGTTGTTGGCCTCCTCTAATGATTCAACAACTAAGCCCTTAATATTGTAACTTAGAGATTGGACATCTGTACTAAATAATTATTTTTCTCATTATGAAGTTTCATTTATTTGTCAACCCAGGGACATGAACTTGAAATGGGTCAGCACTATATGTGCACTAGGTTTCTTATTGTATCCATATTCATTCTATAAATAGAAAGGACATGATGTTGAAAGTAAATTCCTTGAAAATTTCAATAACATAAACATCAAGCATAAACCAACAACTTTACTCAACTGAAATGCATGACAAAAATAGAAATATTAACAAATAGATAGGAAACTACTATGTCTTCTTTAGCTATAGGAATAGACATAGAATAAAATTCTAGTGGCTATAGGAATAGACAGTTGCCATAACTATAACTATTGTTGAACAAAAAGGTAATGACTAAGCTGAAAGGATGGAATTCTAACCAAGTGGTCCCCATTGGGTGAGTTTCCCTTGAAACTAACTTAGATACAACAAAGTTATAATATCATTGTATTCATTGAGATAGTGATTACAATGGAACAATAATATATTTGTATTTCTTGAAAACTAGGAATGCAAGTACAACATCAAAACATTCAACCTTCTAAGAAGGCGCATCTGATTATTATTTATAGGAAGAAATCTACTAACTAAGTAACAAACTAGGCAGTCAACTCCAGCTAGTTAGGAGGATGCCACTTATTGAAAGAATAGAAAAGAGGAAATGAGGTTATGCATGCATAGGATTTGATCAAGCCAATCTTGCATGAACTTAGATTTAGCATAATAGCACCTCCTAAATTTACTCAACTAACAAGTATGATTATCTAAGATATAGTTACAATCTTTTATTTGAGTTAGGACTTTCCCTTCATTGACCTCTTAATGATCACCTTTTTGACTTCCTTGGCAACACACCAGCTAGCAGGAACTTCTACTTTGTAGGCTTCATTTCTATAGACATCTTAATGTGAACTTGCATAATAACATTAGCATGAACAAAAATTGCATATCCATGATTATGTTAAAGTAACATCCATTCACCTGTATGTAAAATCAACATAGATAATCCACATAGCACATTAATATTATTAAAAGACACAAGGATAAGTTTATGCCCAAGGTTCTCAAATCTAGCGAAATAACATAGAAGATGCTAATAACTAGGTGCCAAAGTCTATAGTATCAACAATGCAAATATATGATAAACCCTATATAAATTAAGCCATTAATTGGAATCATCATTGCCTCCCAACTTAATATTTTTTTGGTCCTCCAATAGATGAAGCGCTATTCCTTTGTCTTAGGGTATGTGCAGGATCATGATGGGCCAAAAAGTGGCGATATCTAAGTGATATGGTGGCCCATGTGGCTGACAACTTTTTCTTACCAAAAATTGATGAAATGAAAAGGGTTTTTAAAGGAGATTCTCAGCTTTCCACTAATATAAATTATGCTTTACTTTGAATTTAATAAATAATTATTATTCATTTTCTATTTGAATTACGACTAAAGTCCAGATTGATAGGCTAATTGAAAAACAATCTAGCTTTCAAACGGTATCACATATTTTGAATCCAAAACATGCATCACATTCTATGCTTCACATACTAAAGGATTAAAAAAAAAAAAAATTGAATTTCATGAATTTTTGACCAAGTTAAGGTGGTCAAACATATGAGTTTTTTATATTTTTTAAAGTTGCAATAAAAAATTCATAATTAATTATTTACTTTGAAAAAAATTACAAAAAAATATGCATCACATCAAGACATGAGTCCCCTACTTATATCTAAAATCTTATAAAAAAATATTATCATTTTATTGTGGTTAGGGTGGTCAGATAGACACATACTTCTTATTTTTTCCCTAAAATTTAAGTACTACTACATTGAAATTTCAAATTTTCACCAAATAGATTTTTAAAAAATATAAATAAATCTAGTAGTTTAGAAACTACATTCAACTTTCTACAGATTCTATTCTTACATATTTTTGAAATAATATAGATAACTTATTCAAATGTTTATGTCAAGTTTCCTAACTCTGATTTTCTGAATTATATTGCCACTTAAGGGTCTATTTTTTCCATGATGATCTTGCACATACCCCTTATCAAAACTCTAAAGTCACTAACTTCCAATTGTCCTACATCAAGTTCTGTAGTATCCGAATTGGAATCCTTGTGGAATCCATGCTTCTTTTCCAACCTATCCGACCTTGCCCTTTCTACAACTATATCATACTAATAGTACCTATAATCTAGCACTAGCCATAATAGAATAGGTGGTTGGAATTTTTATGGAAGCCAATAATGATTTTGTATTCTTCCAATCTGTATGTTCCTAGGAATCCTCTTACGTGCTACATCATTTCAACTTGTTGCAATTGTTGTGTCAAACTATTCCATCTTTGTGATAGGTACCCCAGTACTATTTTCCCTATAGAATCACTTATTTGCTCATATTCCTGGTATACTTCATCCCTAACAGGAATGATCCTACTCTTGTAGTCTAGATGATAAAGAATTTTGTGCCATGCAAATTAAATTTTAGAAGGATCATCGGATTCAACCTTGAGAGACAAAGGGGTTTGGAGTTCTCTTTTCTTGTATGTTCTAAACTGCCACCCCCGACTAATTTTATTTTGTATCTAGGACATGAATTCCCTCAAATGGATATCTCAAATATGTAGAAACAATTTCTAGTTATGATAATTAGGTACAAAATAATTATGCTAATATAATTCACTGATTAAATTTATAACTTCAATGGAAGAAGACTGATAGGTTGAGAAAAACTCATGTGGAGTTATAGAAGGATTCAAACCTAAAATAATCCTTAACAGTTTGAAAGAAAGATGGTGTTCATCCAACTACACTATATATACTCTCAGAGGAGTTCTGCATGCCATAATTTGTGGCACTAAAGCTACCACATTATCCACTTTATCCTTCAATGAAACAATTTCTGCATTTTTCTCCTCAATCTCTGCATTTTTCTTTTAACTTCTTCTTGTAACTTGTATTTTTCTCTTCTCCATTCTCTTTCTTTTTCTTGCATCTCCTTCCAAAAATTTAGAGCTACATATGCCATGAAGAAGTAGGCTTGTTCATTCCAGCTATGATTTTTCCTTGTGTTGGTTTCTCATATTCATTTAGCTCTATATCAGTAGGGAGCAACAACTCTTGTTGCTCATCAACTGAATATTTAACTTGCCCTGCATCCTAGTGTTCAACATCACTAGCCTTGTCACTGGTTCTTGTTGTTCGACTTGTTTTGCAATAGTAGCATGTTTTTCCAACCCAATGTCTAATGGCTCCATAGGTGTCTTTGTCAAATCTATACTTTGCTGCACTCTAGGAGTCTCTGCCTTCTCCTCAACTACTTTATTCTTTCTTAGAATCTCATCAGTAGTAGATTTGGCCAATCTTGATTTCTTGGGTGGACTTTTGTTTTACCCTGGGGTTGTAGGAACTTCAGCTTCTATGACTGCACAAACTTTATCTTCCATAATTTTTTTCTTTCTAGGGCTGCCTGGTTTATTTTCACTGGCTCCTTCTTTTTAGCCTTTTCTTTGCTACTTTTTACTTCACTCATTTTTTCTTTCTCTTTCCTAGTAGCAGCTCTGGTGCTTGGTGTACTTCTAAGAGGAATATTAATGTTAGGGTTTGAAGATGAACTCTCCTCATCTGTGTGTTCATAAGTAGAAGAAATGGCTTTGGCTGCAAGAGGGTTTGTACTAGATGTTGCTCTAGAAGTTGAGGCTCCAGAAGTGGTCTTAATTACCCTCTCACCTTTACTAGCCCTACGAGCTAAGGGTCAACCTCTAAGGTTTGTATCTTCCAGTCTAGATTGATCAATACTAACGAATTCTTCCCATGTCATTTTGGATACTACTTGTAAAGATTATTCAATGAACAATTTTAACAAACAGTGATGAGAAATAGAATTATCCCTACCTTTTTGTGTTTCATCTACCATAATTGCAAGAAGGTTGCACAACACATTGGGCACATTCATTCTTCTTGCATGCCTCATATGGTTGAGGAGCTTAAAATGCACAAATAGAGGCAGGATTGGTGGCCTTCATAGGTGATATATTTAACAATGTGGATAAAAAATTATTGCATGGCTCTGGTAGAGAGGTTCTCCTCATTCCTTGCTTATCCACAACTAGCGGGGGATCACTAGGTTCAATGAACTCCACCGTAGCTAGCCTCACATCCTTGGAAGTAGGATATGGTTCTCCATCGGTAGGAAATCTTGTTACCTCAACAATTCTCTCCTTAGTGGCTATAACTTCTACCCCTTTAACCATTTCTTTTCCATCATAAAGTGTCTAGGAAAATTCTGGAGTAATACCCTCATTGAAAATATCTAGTTTTAGAAAATAGTCTAACCATCCATAATTTTTGAACTTGGCCAAAGAGATTGCATCCTATAGTAACACATCATGATCAATAGGTTCATTTCTAATCAGCTTGCCTCCTATTTTTATTTCCACAATTAGATTAACACCAAGTTGTATTTAATTTCTTTTCCTGCAATCCCTCTCTAAAAACCCAATTTCTTAGCTTCCTATAACTCTTCTTCAGTATTGACACCAATATCATTTGACTTTTCAATTTACCTTTGTGGCATTATTAAAATTATGGCTAAGGTAACAAAGAAACATAAATGAAGGGTATCATTAAGAAAAACGATAGTAGTTTAGTGTCTTATCACACATGCAATCCATCATTTCAAATTCAAATTTTCTGACATATATGACATGTGAACATGTGGGTTTGCATCCCCCCCAACCTAAATCCCCCCAACCTAAATTAGAGCATGTGTCCACACAAGTTGGGATAAAATTATGATTTGATAGGGCAGAGTCTAGATATGTGTCATGTGAAAAATCAACATCAATATACAATAATTTAAATAAATGCATTTAAGATAATTAAAATATAACAAATTGTAATGCATGCACCTAAAAATTTAGAGCATCGGTTGCAAAAAATGTGGAAGGAAGTGAAAGTTACATAGAAAGTACAGTTGAGCAATTATTTGAAGTGGTGATGGAATGAAGTGATGGTGAAGTGAAGTGATGGTGGCATTATGGAAGAGAGAAAGATGGAGATGAATGGGTGGATGAATGATGGAGAAGTTGACTCCCACAAAAGTGGAAATATTTATTATGATGTGACACATACCTTGACTAGGCAGAAGGTGGGACAGTGAGTCCACTTCCTTCGGCTACAAGAAGTTTGGGGGCTTGGTGTTGAACAAATTATTGCATGATTTCTTGTTTGGAAGCTTTTTTATGATATAAGCTGAGGTGGTGACCATTGAAAGTAGCTTGAATCTAACAGGGTCGATGGTTGTGAGTTGAACAACACCATTGGAGAAGACTTCAACAACTTCATATGGTCCCAACCACCTAGTCTACAGCTTGCCTGCATTATCTTGATACCTGAAATCATAAAGGAGTGCCCAATCACCTGGTTGGAACTTCTTGTCCTTTATGAATTTTCCACGCTATTGAATTCTCTGATTTTTCACTATCTCAGTATGATGGAGGGTTGACTTTCTCATTTCAGCCAAGGCATTCAGCTGCATGATTCTATCCTTATGTGTTTCAGATGTGTCTATCCTAAGATCAAGTGCAATTCTAAGATTTTTATGCTCAAACTCAATGGGAATCATAGTTATTTTCCCATACAATAATTCAAAAGGAGTGAAACTAGTGGTTGTCTTCCAACTAGTTCTATAGGCCTAGATAGCTTCTAGCAGCATATTTTCCCAATCTTTCTTTTTGAATAGCCATTGTTTTGGTCAAAATAGCCTCTATTTCCCTGTTGGTCACCTCAGCCTACCCATTGGCTTGAGGGTGATATTGGGTAGATTTCCTATGCCTTATATTATATTCATTGAACAATGTTGTTACAAGAGTTGATGTAAATTGAGCCCCCCGATTTGTCACTATCTTTCTAGGAACCCCATAATGTGTGAAGATTTCTTCATATAGGAATTTTGCAACCTTATTATCTTTGACATGTTTCATAGCATTAACCTCAACCCAATTGGTCACATAGTCGGTGCAAACCAAGATGTAGGATTTTCCATTTGATGGTGGTTCAATTGGACCTCTAGACACCGAAAATTGGTCTAGGCCTACGAACACCACTTTCGACATAATTTTCTATTATCCATGGTCATCATCAAATAATGTTTATTATTTAATTACCCTTTCTAACACATATTTCCTCTATTAATTAAATACCCCTTTTTCATTAATTCACTAATTTATAAATAACCTTTATTCAACCTTGATTAATTAAATAAGTCATATTTATTTAATTGTCGCTAACTAATTAATTCTTCCTTCTTAATTAAATAATTTATTATTTAATTACCCCCTTGTCATATTTCAACTATAATTAAATATTTATTATTTAATGTATTCAATTCCACCTTTACAACAATCAAATTAAATAAATGATCTTTATTTATTTAATTAAATCTCTCACTTTCGAATGTTGAATTAAATTAAAATTTAATTCATATTTAATTATTTATGTCACATTCTTTTGTCATTCAATTGACTAATCATTCACTCACCTTCTGACTCAGGATCTATTTTTGGTTCTCCAGTTATCTCTGGATTCAACATCTGATTATCTCTGCGAAAGGACTCTCTGTCACAACTAGTTAGTTAACTAGTTCTAACTCATATGCATGATGTGTTTATTAATTAAATATCTTTATTTAATTAATTAACTCATGTTTGCATTCGAATGCATTATTCTTCAACTTTTAACTTTGTCTTTTACATTCAAAGTCTTGTTCTTTCTATTTTTGAAGACTCTTATCTTGAACTTGTGTTCTAACTCACCTTCTAACTTAATCTCTATCCTGTAGTATTTTCTGACTTATGTTCTAACTCACGTTCTATCTAACACAGAACTCACATTGCATGACATTCATTAATCTCATTAGTCGATCTCTCTTTCAATCTGAGCCAATTGTTCAAAAACACAAAATCTATAAAATCGCCTGTCATAATCATTATTCATCCTCCTCAAATCATACACTTTTGAGAAGAAACTTATGTTTGATATTTTTCTTAGACACTCGATGAAGTTATGCTTGCATCAATACTGAAAAATCTGAGGGCAAGAATACTGAAATAGAAAAATGGAGAAGAGAAATCAAGATAATTCGCAGGAGTGAACGCATGTTCAGTGAGATCTTTTCAATTGATTTGTTTAGTTATTCATTATGTTTACTTATTCGTTCTTTGTTGTTTTTGATTTAGATTGTTTGTTAGTTTATAATTAATCATTATAATCTTTGCAACTATTAGCATATAATCTCTCAAGCATAAATCTAGGTCATACATTTGGTGAGCCTGACGTGAACATGCTTCAAATTCGCACATCTTTTCATCTTTCCATTTTTTCGTTTTTCATTTTTTATGCAGGTTATCGTACAACACACAACATTTGTTAAGAAAAAATAAAATGCATTTGTCCTCATGCAACGCATATGCCATTACAATCCATATCCGCAAAGCCCTGAATTGCATCCACGTGTCAACAATTCGCAAACCGCA
>CM021105.1:56619769-56637325 GCA_007115665.2 Sequoiadendron giganteum | reverse complement strand
GTGGGCCCACTAGCTTGGCAATTTGGTGAAATTGGAAACCTAACTTGTCTGTTTGAAAAAATGGGTCCAAGAAATTACATCACCAAGAGACCCCATTTCTTGGACCCATTTTTTCAAATAGACCACTACATTTCCAATTTCACTAAATTGGCAAGCTAGTGGGCCCACTAGTTTACCAATTTGGTGAAATTAGCAACCTAACTTGTCTTGTTTGAAAAAATGGGTCCAAGAAATGGGGTCTCCCGGTGATTTACATCACCGGGAGACCCCATTTTTTCAAACAAGCCACTACATTGCCAATTTCACTGAATTGGCAAGCCGGTGGGCCCACTAGCTAGGCAATTCGATGAAATTGGCAACCTAACTTGTCTGTTTGAAAAAATGGGTCCAAGAAACATCACCGAGAGACCCCATTTCTTGGACCCATTTTTTCAAACAGACCACTACATTGCCAATTTCACTGAATTGGCAAGCTAGTGGGCCCACTAGCTTGGCAATTCAATGAAATTGAATCCCTACCAAACTCTCTTTATTTCTCTCTATGTCACCTCTCTTTCACCTCCCTCTCTCTCCCTCCATACCTCTCCCTCCATCTATACTTCCTTATCTACTCTTTATCTCTCATGTATCTCTACCTCTCCTTCCCTCTCTACTTATCTTTTTCTCCTCTTTCCCTCCCAACCTCTCTCTCTCTCCCCAATCCCTCCCTCCCCCTATTTCTCTCTCCCCCTATGAGGGTTGAGAGTGTAAGGTTTAGTGTTTAAGGTATAGGGTTGAGGTTATCGGGTTAATTGTATAGGGAATAAGGTTTAGGGTTTAGGATATTAGGTATAAAGTTGAGGGTATATGGTATAGGGATGATGGATGAGGGTTTAGGGTTTAAGGTATAGGGTTGAGGGTTGAGGGTTGAGGGATAGTGTTTAGGGTTGAGGGTATAAGGTTAAGTGTATAGGGTATATGGATTATGGTTTAGGATATTGGGTATATAGTTGAGGGTATGGGTTGAGGATATTAGGTTTAGGGTTGATGGTTTAGGTTTTAGGATTTATGTACAAGTTTAAGGGTTGAGGGTTGAGGTATAATGTTCAGGGTTAAGGGTATGAGGTTAAGTGTATAGGGTATAGGGATTAGGTTTTAGGTTGTAGGGTTAAGGGTATAAGGTATAGGGTTAAGACTTGAGATTGTAGGGTTTTATGTTTAACATTATTCCTAAACCCTAAACCCTAAACATTATCCTTGAACCCTTAACCCTATAATTAAACACTAAATTCTACATTAAACCTTGTACTCTAAACCCTCAACCCTAAACCCAATACCCTCAACCCTATACCGAATATTCTAAACCCTAATCCCTATACTCTATACAGTTAACCCTACACCCCCAACCTTGAACACTATACCTCAACCCTACACCTTCAACCCTCATCCTTATACCCTATACCCTCAACCTTATAACCTAAGCCCTGAACATCATCCCCCAACCCTATACTTAAACCCTAAACCCTAAACCTCAATCTAAAACCCAATACCCTCAACCCTATACCCATTATTCTAAACCTTAATCCCTATACCCTAAACACTTAGCCCTATACCCTCAACCCTATACCCATTATTCTAAACCCTAATCCTTATGCCCTATACACTTAGCCCTATACACTTTCCTCCACTCTCTCCCACTCTCCCCCTCTCTCCCTCCCTCTGTATCTCCCACTCTCTCCCTCTCTCTTTCTCCCACTCTCCCCTTCTCCATCCCTCTCTATCTTCCACTCTCCCCCTCTCTCCGTCCCACTCTCTCAGAAACCCCTATACTATCAAAAATACACTAAGAAAACTTAATTTAACATAACGCGCTCGCGTTATAACACGTGCGTATTATAATGCGAGCGCGTTTTGTAGTTTACTAAAACGTTAAAAAAATCAATATACCCGTGATTTGAAGGCCCACAGTTTGCATATTCCCCTGTTTCTGCGTGTGCTCCAACAAAAAATATATATTTGATGATGTTGTGAAGTGTGCAAGCATCTTGTTCACTTTCCATCACCTTTTCCATGATCTTTTTACCACCTTTGCATGAAATAGCAGAGTCTCGACATTGAAAGACATATAATATCAATTGAAATTTGAATTCCATTGAAAAATGATATACAATTGAAGTGTGGAAGGGAACAAGCTTTTGAACAAGTCAAATTGTTGTGGAGTTTGAAGAAAGAAGAAGCTAAGGCTACATAATTGGGTTGAATTCCTCCATTTGAAAGTTTGGTTTTTAAGGTATTTGAAGTCTTTACAAATTTTCTTTCATTCTATTATGGCTTGCTTTCATTTTTGTTTGTCATTATAACCTTAGGTTGTCAATGCACATTTTAAATTAGCAAATTATATACACAATATTTTACACTTGCCAATTACCATTTTACACTTGCCAATTATAGAAATTCAGAACCATTCACCAAAATTCATCCTTTAAGACCATTTCCAGACCATTCCAAAGTATCAAACATCTTCAAAATACCCTGCACAAGGTCAAAAGTTCATTACATAGACCAGTCCTTCAACAATTGATGGGGAGTCTTATCTTTGAAGAGAAATCTTTCTCTTCCCAAGACCTATTCTTTGGTCTTCCTAGGGTATTCCTCTCTACCCTACTCAGGGATCCCTCCTAAACCCCTCTCACCTCATAAGACTCTCCACCAATTTCAAATTCTTCACCATTGCTCTCAATTCACCACTAAGCTTCCCTGGGCTCCACACTGACCCAAAGTATCCTAACCACTCAAGGGGCTACGAAAGGGTATTCTCACTATCCCCTTGTTGATTTGACTCCTCACTGATCCATCTCATAGGATTATTTCACCTTGTACCCATCGCTTTCTTGAAAAACCCAATTTTAGGCCTTGTAGCCTTTTGCCCAATTAAGCCTCCTAGAACCCATTTTCTTGGCTTTTCTCAAAAACTGTCTTAACAACCCCCAAATATTTTTATAGATTATTTCTATTGGTACTATAGGGTTCAATATTTACTAGGTTTTTAGTCCCTTTGGTGTCCGTACATAGGACTGTCCTCATACCCCCTATTTTCGAGGGTTTCTAGGGTTCTGGCTCCTTTTTCCAACTTTAAGGGCTTCAATGACCTCCTCAACTCTCCTCCTTGCACACACATGTTTGGAATATGTGTGCCTACACTCTCTTGCTCTTGATTAGCACAAACCAGTCCATTTAGCAACTTTATTTACTGCTGTCCTCTCCAAGCCACTAGCCAAAATGCACTTGCACTCGCCTAGTTCTTGATGAATTCACCATCTCCCCTGCAAACCAAGACACCACACACCATATGTACACTGTAAAAACATTCCCCTACTTTATTCCAAGTTTCCATGGTAGCCTTGCCATGAGAATTCAAGTGGGGATCATTATTTCCAGAAACTGGCATGAACCGGCTATGAGACCAAAAACTCTAAAAACTTGCAAAACAGAAAGAAATTGAACTAAATGGCTAATATAATGCTTCACATAATAATTAAGTGACACAATTGAAAGACTCAAAGCATTAGACAGGTCCTTTCAATCCATTCTTGAATGGATGAAGGCACAAAAACAGAAATTCAATGAAATTTGCACTCTTCCAACTCACAAATTCCCCTTCCAAAACTCGAAATCGTACAATAGCTTTCCCACATGCTCAATTAGGGTTTTTATGACCTTATATACCTTTCTCCCACATCCTTATTCCCTTGGTGGTTGGCTAGAACCATCAACAATAAAAGACTACTTTTGTACAAGATGATTGTAAGTATTATTTAAATGAAGCCTTCAATGACATATATTTTTCAATTATCTTGAATGGATACATTTTTTAGGAACTAATATTCATCTCATTACCATGGTATAGATAAAATTATCCGCCATGCCAAAGAAAAAGACAAAGAGGAAACTAACAGACGAAGAGAACGAAACCTTGAAAGAAAAGGAGAGAGTTCGGGTGGCGGCATATCGTGAAAAGAAGAAATTGGAAACGATTGATGAGAACAACCCAATTGTAGAGGAGCCTCAACCATCAAAAAGAGAACGGGAATTGGCAGCACAAAAGGCACGAATGCGAAAGCATCATCGTAAGACAGATTTAGATACCATAGTTGGAGACACACCCTCTACGACAAGTGAATATGAAGGGACACCATTAAGCACAAGCGAATATGGAGGGACACCATCTAGCATAAGTGAATATGGATGGACACCATCTACTACAAGTGAATATGGAGGGACACCATTTACCGCAAGTGAATATTGTTGGATAGCATCCAACACATCTCAAGTTGAGAGTACATCATCACTCGAAATTGACGAAGAAGGTATGCCATCATTCCCATGTGAACCTCAAGGTAGGTCTTCTTCTCCACCCTGGATCGAAGGTATGCAATCTAGCCCACCTCAATTAAATATTGATGAAATTCCTAATGTTGAGATGTATGTACCTAGGAGAACACCACCAAGAATTTTGCATAAAAAACCAAAGTATTTGATTAATATTGATGATGAGATTTTGCAGCACATGGAAGGTAAGATTTCAACACGCACTTGTAGAAGATATGCTGATAAGATTTGGGAAAGATTCTTTGAAAGGCTAAATGAGACTGCAAGATGTCAACTATTTGTTGAAATGATGCGGGGTGTAAAGTATAGGAACATCATGAAGACTCTTGGGTTGAGAACATCGAATGCATCGAGTGAAGACACTATCATGAAGAATCTAATGGATGCTTATGAGAGTGTGGGTAAGACCTCATGCTCAAAGGATAGTAATGTCACCCGGCGTGTGATTAAATCAACTTTGGTAAGTTGTTAAATAAAGAGAGCTCGCCTAATTAGAAAGACTAGTGAAAAAACAGGAATTAGTAGAAAAACTTTATCAAGAGCCATTCAAAGGCAACAAAGAATTGAGGGCAATGATACAAATGAATTATGGGAATTCTCGGGGAGACTGTCACGAAAAGATAAAGAAGTTTTCGAAGCCTTGAGAACACTAATTGAAGAGTATTGGAAGAATAACACAAGGCCATCTCCAAATCAAAGGGATGTGGTAAGAAGGAGAATCGGTAGTCGGAATCGTGAGCCACATCCAAAGCATTTTTTGGATATGACTCAAACCCAAATTTTTCGGAAATTTGAAAATGATTATCCTCAAATTAGTATTTCTCAAAGATATTTTGAACTGCTTAAACCTTTTTATGTCAAGATAAATCACACACGCACTACTTGTTGTTGTAGACTACATATTGAATTTTCTAATCATTACAATGTTTATCATTCTATATGTTTAGATTTGCATACTAACGATGTTTTGCACGATTGTGGCATAGAAGCCCCACCAAAATCTTCAAGAGAGTTCTTATCAAAAAATTTATGTCAAATAGAGGATGGCTAGATATTCTATAGGACAACATGCTTGGATGGTTCATGTGAGCGTTGCGGTGGCTTCCAGCATATGCCAGTATGTTAACATATGGAAAGCAAAGATGAGGTGGGACAAAAACTAGTAGAGTTTGGGAAGTATAAAACAGTGGCATATGCTACAAAAGATGGGTCTCGAGCAAAAAGGTGTGATTTGGTTATTGAGAAGATTCTAGTGTACAAATTTATGACCACATTTCGTGACAGTATACTATCTGAGTATGCAATGCATACCCATAGAGCCCGATGGTTGGACACGCAGTTCAAGCTATGCAAGGACACCTTTCTAGTTGGAAGCATAGTATCCGTGGTTGACTTTGTAGAGAACTACACTCTACAACCACAACATGAGGTGCAGTCACAATATTACAACTCTACACAAGTTTAAATATTTGTGCACATAGCATTCATTCATGCATCTGATAGTACAGATGAGAAAAGGAAGGTAATGAGGGAGTACCACTTTTACATTAGTGATGATCGCACACATTCTGCAGAGTTCTTGCAAGGTTGCTTCCAGATGTTCTACAGTGGTTTGGCTCAGAGGGGCATAGAATACGATCAACATATAATATGGTTTGATAACTGTGCAGTATAGTTCAAGAACTTGCGCATATTCTACTGGTTGTGCAGGATGCATGTCATTACAGGTGTTCAACATATGTGGAACTTTTGTGAGGCTGGACATAGAAAGGGGGAGCATGATGGTGCAGGAGCATGCGTGAAAAGAGCATTAGCACGAGAAGAGTTAAAGTATAAAGACAGTGCAAAGTTGATAGATGCAAAATCAATCGTCGAGTGGTGTAATGCTTTGATGGGTCCAGGTAATGAAGGTACGTCTTTAGTTCGTAGATTTTTTTGGTTGATGGATGTTGTACAGTGATTGGTGTCCCCTTGCAAAAAATGCTGATATATGAGCCATCAAAGAGAATGTCAACCAGAAAAGCAATGCAACATCCTTATTTTGATGCTTGCATGCAACATCTGTAAGTGCCTTCCATCTATTTTTATTTCATTTCCATTTTGGATGCTCTTTCTTTTTCTCTTTTACTTTGCGTATTTGTAAGTAAACTACTAAGGGTTGATTGATCTTTCATTGCAGAAAACGTTGATTTAAGAGCCATTATCAAAAATCTCAGCGAAAAAAGCAATGCAACATACTTATTTTGATGATTTTGATAAATCTCAATTTTGATTTCAAGCCATTATAAGAGATCATGTGAAACTTAGCGAGGGAATCTCAAGTTACTTATTTGAATTTAACCTCATGATGAGCACCTATGATGTAGACATTTAAAAAGAATCTTGAATGTATGAGTGACATTGTAAAAGATTTGAGAGAGTGAAGTGCCAGAGGCATTGTAATAAGATTTAATTACATAATGAGATATACTCAAATATTGTAAGGTTGAAGTTCATGTTTGGTGTAGTAGCACCTTGTTCTGTAAATGCCTTGAGTAGGAAAATTTGCAAACTTTGAATTTTGAAATGTAAACAATGTGAAAAAGGTCATATAAAGGTCATGTAAACAATTTGTACACATTTTATTGCAACTTGTGTGAGCAAGCAGACTGTTCCAACACGTCCTAATAGGTATGTTTATGGTAGGCATGGTCCTCTTTCGCACTGAAACACGTGGAATCGCTCCGAGCTATGTTCCACCGGATCGATCCCTTAAGGGTCCAAAGTGCAAAATAGCTGCAAACTTCAGCATGCTATTACTTGGATACCATGACACTTAGAATCTTCTCATCTGATCCTACAGAAAGGCGTTGGACCCTCTAGAAAAACCTCTCTCAATTTTAGCTATCTTGGAGTGGTTTTCTCGTGGCGACAGATTTTCACTTGGTGGAAAACGTGTCAAATTCAAGTTGTGCAAAGTTGCAAAGTGGTGCAACTTTCGCTCTGCAACTCGTGTGAGCAAGCGGACTGTTCCAACACATCCAAATAGGTATGTTTACAGTAGGAATGGTCCTCTTTCACACCGAAACACGTGGAATCGCTCCGAGCTATGTTCCATCAGATCGATCCCTTAAGGGTCCAAAGTGCAAAATAGCTGCAAACTTCAGCATGCTATTACTTGGATACCGTGATGCTTAGAAACTTCTCATTTGATCCTACAGAAAGGCGTTGGACCCCTCTAGAAAAACCTCTCTCGATTTTGGCTATCTTGGAGTGGTTCTCTCATGGCGGTGGATTTTCACTTGATGGAAAATGTGTCAAATTCAAGTTGTGCAAAGTTGCAAAGTGGTGCAACTTTCGCTCTGCAACTCGTGTGAGCAAGCGGACTGTTCCAACACATCCGAATAGGTATTTTTATGGTAGGCATGGTTCTCTTTTGCACCAAAACACGTGGAATCGCTCCGAGCTATGTTCCACCGGATTGATCCCTTAAGGGTCCAAAGTGCAAAATAGCTGCAAACTTTAGCATGCTATTACTTGGATACCGTGATGCTTAAAAAATTCTCGTCTAATCCTATAGAAAGGCGTTGGACCCCTCTAGAAAAACCTCTCTCGATTTTGGCTATCTTGGAGTGGTTTTCTCGTGGTGGCAGATTTTCACTTGATGGAAAACGTGTCGAATTCAAGTTGTGCAAAGTTGCAAAGTGGTGCAACTTTTGCTCTGTAACTCGTGTGAGCAAGCAGACTGTTCCAACACATCCGTATAGGTATTTTTATGATAGGCATGGTCCTCTTTCGCACTGAAACACGTGGAATCACTCTGAGCTATGTTCCACTAGATTGATCCCTTAAGGGTCCAAAGTGCAAAATAGCTGCAAACTTTAGCATGCTATTACTTGGATACAGTGATGCTTAGAAACTTATCGTCTAATCCTACAAAAAGGTTTTGGACCCCTCTAGAAAAAACTCTCTCGATTTTGGCTATCTTGGAGTGGTTTTCTTGTGGCAGCGAATTTTCACTTGATGGAAAACGTGTCAAATTCAAGCTGTGCAAAGTTGCAAAGTGGTGCAAATTTCGCTCTGCAACTTGTGTGAGCAAGCGGAATGTTCCAACATGTCCGAATAGGTATGTTTACGGTAGGCATGGTCCTCTTTCGCACCGAAACACGTGGAATCGCTTCGAGCTATGTTCCACCAGATCAATCCCTTAAGGGTCCAAAGTGCAAAATAGCTGCAAACTTCAGCATGCTATTACTTGGATACCGTGATGCTTAGGAACTTCTCGTCTGATCCTATAGGATTGTATTGAGCCTTTCTACAAAAACCTCTCTCGGTTTTGGCTATCTCAGAGTGGTTTTCTAGTGGTGGCGGATTTTCACTTGATGGAAAAAGCATCAAATGCAAGCAGTGCAAAGTTGCAGAGTGGTGCAACTTTCGTTCTGCAACTTGTGTGACCAAGCGGACTGTTCCAACACATCCAAATAGGTATGTTTACGCTAGGCATGGTCCTCTTTTGCACTGAAACATGTGGAATCGCTCTGAGCTATGTTCCACCAGATCGATCCCTTAGGTTGGAGGAGTCTTAAGTTGCAAATTTGTAAGTTGTTTAAAGAAACAAATTTGAAATGATATTGAATGGCCCACTTAGAAATCATTGCATCTAAGTGATGCTCACAGAGGTGAGGCACTAGGCCTTCCCAGGAGGTCACCCATTCCAGTATACTCCAGCTCAAGCGCTTAACCATGAAGTTTTTTCCCCAAGAAGGATAGTGGAAAAGACAAAATCCAGTGTATTTTTGATGAGTGGAAAGGAATTCCTAAGAGACATGAAGGAGGAAGAAGGAGTTGTCTATGCAATCGTGTTGAAGCCAAAGGAGGAGGAGTCACGTAGTTGGCTACCTATGACAGTAGAGGTGAAGCAACTGTTGGATCAGTTCAAGGATATCATTTGTGAAGGCACACCAGCTACACTACCACCTAAGAGGGCAATCAGTCATCAAATTGACTTTGTACCAAGAGCAACATTGCCTAACAAGGCTGCATACAAAATGACACAAGAGCAGAACAAGGAGATAGCAAGGAAAGTTCAAGAACTTTTGGACCAAGGGTTGATCAGGAAAATCATAAGCCCATGTGTTGTTCTAGTGGTGTTGGAACCTAAGAAGGGAGATAAGTGGAGAATGTGTACTGATTCTAGGGCCATAAATAGGATAACCATTAGATATAGGTTTCCTATTCCTAGGATAAAAGACTTAATGGACTATTTAGGGGGCTGCTAGGTACTACTCCAAGATTGATTTGAAAAGTGGCTACTATCAGATTAGGATGAAAGAGGGAATAAGGACTATGATATAAAGTCCCAAGAGTGTTTTTGATGAGTGAATTAGAAATAGGTTTGTTAGGGGCTTGCGGTTTGGGTAAGTCTTGGACACTGTGAGCATTTTGAGCAATGTTGCCTTGGCTATTTGTCCTAAAAGTTGGAAAATGACATTAATGATGCTCTAAGCCCAACTGAAGGGTCCTAGAACATGGGAGAAAGGTATATAAGGTCAGAAAAAACCTAATACCTGGGTTGGAGGATTGTTTTCATGAATTGAGACTTGGAGAGTACATTATTGTGATTGGAAGAGAGCAAGTTTTCATTGAATTTCTATGTTTGAGCCTTCATCCAGTCAAGAATGGATTGAAGGGACTTATCTAATGCTTTGATTCTTCCATTTGTGTCACTTAATTATCTTGTGTACCATTAGATTAGTCATCTAGACCAACTGGTTATCGTTTTGCAAGTTTTTGGTTTTCTTGGTCTCATTGCCGGTTTAGGCCAGTTTTGTGAATAATGAGTCCCACTTGACTTCCCATGGCTTTCCTCTCATGGCCACTTGGAATCAAGTTGGGGACTATGTAAATAGTGTACATATAGGTTTTGGAGTCTTGTTTTGTAGGGAAGGTGATGAAATCATCAAGCACTAGGCGAGTGCAAGTGCATTCTGGCTAGTAGCTTGGAGAGGACAGCAACAAGGAGAGTTGCTAAATGGATTGGTTTGAGCCAATAAAGAGTATCATAGTGTAGGCACATGTATCTCAGTCATGTGTGTGCCAAGAGGAGAGTTGAGGAGGTCGTTGAAGCCCTCAAAGAAGGAAAAAGAGCCAAAAACCATAGGAACCCTTGAAAATAGGGGGTTTGAGGACAATCATATGTACGGAAACTTGTAGGACCTAAGGCTTGGTAAATATTGGAGCCTTGATGATCAAAATAAAGAATTTACAAAAACATTTAGGGGTTGTTACGACTAATTGTGAGAAAAGCCAAGAAAATGGGTTCTAGGAGGCCAAATTGGGGCAGAAGGCTACAAGGCCTAAAATTGAGTTTTTCAAGAAAGCGATGGGTAAAAGGTGAAAGAATCCAATAAGATGGATTAGTGAGGAGATAAATCAACAAAGGGACAACTAGGATACTGGTGCGGGGACACCTCGACTCTTAAAATTTATGACAAGCTTCATAATTTTGTAATGTTTTAGTCATTTAGAATTTTGTGGGACCATGTTAAGAAATGGTTAAGTGTTTAAAATTGCAATGATATATTCATCAAAAGGATTAAATGATAGTTGTAACCGAATGGGAATATCGGGTAGATGAACAATTTGTCTAACTACCCTATAATCTCTATAAAGAGACAACATGTAACCGAATATAGGGAGATAGAGGAAATAGAGAGTGCAACTATGGGAAAACAAAAAAGAGAGTAAACAAGAGGGAGAAGAAATAGGGCTCTTTGGCCGAATAAAGCATGTATGTTTTTGAAGTGTTAATATCTGGAATTCATTAAAGAGGAGTTTCCATTTCCCATCGTGTCGTTCTCTCTATCTTTCCTGGTTTATTGTTTTGCAAATTGTGAATGCAGATTAGTTTTGAAGGATTCACTATTGTTTTGAATGTCATGGATGTCTTGTTTTTGGGTTTCTTTATGACAGTCCCGAATGGAATGGGAAAAATGGTTTCAGTTGACAGGGAATATACGTAATATAATCGAGTGTGAAATTCTTGTATGGTTTTAAATGTATAACGGTTTTCAAAGAAACCATTACATCGCTCGACCATTGTGTTTGAGCAATGTGTGACTCGAGCTTTGAACAACGGAAAGGTGGCGGATAGAGTTAGAGGCTTAAGAACATGTCTTGATCAGTAGTGATCAGTAGTGATCAATAGTGATCAACAGGTTAAGGAGTGAGAAGGGTGGATGAGCCACTGTCTTGTGTTGTTTCCTCTGCATCAGAATGGTATCAGAGGCAGAAGGTTCTAAGCGTGTAGAAGGCAATCTATACCAGGAAGTAGCGTGGGTTCTTGGTTGCAAGTTGATCCATCCAAGCTACAGGAAGGACATAGTTGTTCTTGCATGTGTGAAGATCTCAAGTTGGGGTCTTCGTATTGTCTACACCAAGATGAAGCTAGGTAGAAGGTGCAATGAGAGCAACCACTAAGAGAAGGGTGGGAAGCATCTTCCAGAATCTTGTGTGGGTAAGATGGTAGTATTCAGGATTCAATGGCAGTATTTAGATATATAAATATTGTGATATTGCTATTAGGATTCAATCATGCAATTTTACAAGTCAAACTCATTGACCCATGATTCATCAGTAGTGTTTCATAAGAACCCATCTCTCATGATAATGAATGGTTCATAAGGAGGAAGATAAATCTTCATACATTTCTTCTATCACAAATGAGATAAGTGCTTGGTTTCATGAAGGTCATGAGACAACCATTAATGGGGAGTGGATACATGAAGAACTAATGGAGAATGATAATGGCTTCAGACCTGCTATAAAGGAATTTTTTTTTCGTTTCAATGATGCAAGAGGTTTTTGGTTTCACTACCAAAATGAGCCTACGAAGAATGCATGTGAAACTCCTTTTGACCTTGAGGGTGTACTTACTCCATCTCAAGGATCATGCATTGAGGATGACATAGATCAATGCTACGGCTAACCAATTAATAATTATACACGTGAATAAGTCAAACATGTACATGTCAATAAGGGAACTACAAGTACTCATAAACACGTAAGCCTCAAAAAGTATACAAATGAATACATAGTATACACAAATTATAACAAAGTATATGCATGAATACAAGGTATATGCATGAAAACATGCAAGCCACAAAGTATACACTCGAATGCACGTAAGTCACAAAGTATACACGTAAGTTGTAAAGTATACACTTGAATATATGTAACTCATATCCATTGAACCATCAATTTAGAATGCAAATATGGACAAGCATCGAAAAAAGATATTTGTATTAACCAAATAGCCATGTAGGCATACATAAATATATGTTGATATAAGTATGAAATATAGGTACAAAATAGCCATATAGGCTTACGAGAATGCCATCTAGGCATACAATGTCAAATATGTCCAATAAAAAATATGTACAAAACTGCCATGCAGGCATACAATAAAAGACTATGGAATCAAAAGTCATTGCTCTCCATGCCCAGGAAATAAAATCTTTCCCTTTCCTTTTCACTCGGATGGCAATAGGTCTGTCACTCATTTTTGCTGCGCTCGTGGAGTGCTCCTGCTACTCCTCCTAGGGTTTAGTTCATGGTGAAGTTTTAACTGTTACAATAAGAAGTAAAGACATGAATATATAGAAATTACATTATAAAAAATGATATATTTGACAAAATAATCACTTACAACCATCTCACGATCTCTCTCCATGAGGGAAATATCCTCACGCCCATGCTCAGGCGTGCTCAAGCCCTGTATAAACCATACAAATAGACAAAAACTACGTGAATCAATAATGGTTTGATTTCTGACTAACTAACATCTATAACAACAAATGTAAATTAAAATTTACTAATTTGCCTCATACCTCTTTTGTCAGAGCCATTGAGGATTGTATAGCAGATGTCACACCAATATCCATTGCCCTCGTCACATTTAGAGGTGTATCATCTCGTAACAACTGAAAATAAAACAGAAAATTATTCAACATAATCAACGATGTGCATGTATAAACTACAAAAATCTATTAAGTACTTGATTCATTAGTTAAACTCTTTATTCTATTACCTGCGTGAAGGTTTGAGTAAATCCACTGCCACTGGGAAGTGTTCCATCAAAACCTCCAATATTAGTCTATTCAACATCCAAAATTGCATATTAAATTACCATTCGTAAAACAATTCCATTAATATGCAATAAACTTATAATTGTTTACTAGTTACATACCCTAGTGATAGGTGTACTGCAAAATAGGTTGGTGGGGGGCTGGTGTATCCAGTCTCAACACTATGACCCTACCATTTTATTAAAATCATAAAACATTTTTAGTTAATCTTGCATTTCAAAATCGAAATTTAATAAATTAAATTCAATGAACACATGCAATAACTTTTACCTAACTATCAATGCCATATGCCTCATGCAAAATGTCAGCTTCCCTCTCCATCTCCATAGCTACAGACGGATCCTACATACCAGTCTCCTGAGGGTCGGTGGGGTCATGTGAACAAGTAGCCCCACAAGATTGACACACATGTGTTCGAAGACCACCACTAGAAAACTCCCCTGGATGGTGCTGTAGAATAGGGCTAGTATGATGGATGACACTCTGGGTCAAAGTGTTGATTGCCTGCAATGTCTCTACGTCAGCACTTTCCTTCACGATGGAAGGCATAACAATGTGCTCATGAGGCGGCCTAGCGAGAGCTTGTCTACCTTGCCGCGTAGGATTCGGCTGTGCACCAGGTCTATCCTGAGTTGACCCCCCACCTCTCCCCTGGAAATCCCTCATATCAAAATAATTTTGGATTTTGTTCAATATGAACTCACTGTATAGTTTCCTAAGGAAATATTGCGAGACCTCGCAATTGTTGCACGGTGGGTAATCGAAGACCATGTACCACCTATCATAAAATTGCTCCTTCATTTGTTAGTGGTGGCACCAATGGATAGGAAGCCTCTTTGCATTGAGGGTAAGATTTTGATTTGTGCGTGGGTCGGTGAATAATGAGCACAAATCACCTTTTGTTATTTTTAAATCTTTCACATCCTTGTATGATAGTTTATTTGTATAATACTCCCTAGCCGCCTGCCTCCTATCTTTCCATCTAGTTATTTGTTTGCTAATTGAATCTACGTTTGTTAAGATATCTTTCAAGGAATTTGCTAGGGTCATTCTTTCTGTGGTTGAACCATTTGGATCACTCAAACTATTGATCAAATCTTCAATTTGTTTTTTGTTATTTTCAATTTCATTCATTAAATTTTGTTGAGTGCCAGGAGGGGGTTGAGTGATTGGTGGAGGAGGTGGATTTTGTGGTTGATTTTGATCTTGAGGATTTGGTTGGTCCTCCTATTGAGGATTTTGAGGGTTTGCAGGTTGATTTGCATCTCCTAAAATTTCAAACAAATAGATATCAAATTCAACCTAAAACTAACAAATTCAAAATAAAAAGCATAGAATCCTTACCTCTTACAGCTCCTTGTCGTCATGGTGCCATCGTTGCGAAGAAATTTGGATGCTTGGTGAAGAAATTCCTCTCCTCGAACGCGAGTGCGCTATTTTGGTGTTTTTGGCCGCAGGTGCACAAAAAAACCAATCAAAATTCAAATGAGAGATTTGCATTTCTTTTTTTACTTTTAACAGTCGATAACGCGAGCGCGTTATAACGCGCTCGCGTTATCACTTTGCAGTTTTTTATCCACCGGGACCTTACCTAGGTTTAACCAACGACATAACGCGAGCGCGTTATAACGCGCACACGTTATAACGCGCTCACGTCATGTCCAAAAACTTTTTTTTTTAAAGGGTGTCCACAGAATGGCTACCCATTTCCATGCACCTACCCTTTTATGTTTTTTAAGATTATTTTGGCTAATTAGTGATGCTCTCAATACCCTTGGTTTGTATGATTTTAAATATGGGCTTGAAAGATCATTTGTTATTTATTCATTATTGGCTTGCATGTGATATTGATTCTTAGGGAAATCAATTAAATTATTTAGATCTTGAGCTCCAAATCCTTAGTTGTTAATATTTTAATCCTCGTTAACTTAGAAGAGGAGAATAAACAAAGTCCACAAAATATCTAGGCTAATTAATCAATTAATCAAAACTTAGATAAATGAATTGGATCTAGATAAAGCACTGAAACATGTACTAAAATTGACAAAAAGTGAAAGGGGTGCTTAACTCTATGTGTGACAATGATGTTTTATTGAAACACATGCTTTGTAGTTGAACTCAAGATTCTACTACTAGATTTACAATAATGAGACTTCAATAGACTATAAACTAATTTAGACTCTTTCAAAACTAATAATTAAAATGAAACAAATAATTTCTCCTTCAGCTCTTTGCTTTCACCCTGATGATGGATCATGGAGTGTGATCTGAAACTTTGATGCATAAAAAAATTTACGCAATCAAATCCAGAAATTTTGTTGCAAAATCATTATGAATTGTGGAAACTTGATATCTCTAATAATACATTTTTCAGCTAAATAAAAACTTTAAATTAGTTTTATTCATTCTTATTTAATATATAACTATTTTTTTAATAAATTAATATAAAAAATCCAATTAGAAATAACTCTTATCATTCATTTGGCTTCGCATTACACAATGAATATCAAATGATTAATCAATGCTTACATCATAAAGGGAACCCACCATTCCTATTGTGTGATCTACTTCGCCACTAATACCCATGTAGGAAGATATTCTTTTATTGCTTCTAAGGATTTGAATCTTAAGGCTGCCATAAAAATAATAAGCAAATCTATCACATCTTCATTAAAATAATGATAGAGATGTATGTGAGAGGTGATGTTAGTTTATGCTTCCCACACCATTGGTGGTGGGCCCTTAAAAAGGACAGTGGGGCTTTTCATTAAGTCAAATCTATTATTCGTCACAAAATTTTAAATGGTATTAGGGGAGAGGAGTCGATACATAAGTAGGCGCCTTAACGTGTGATGGGACATGCGCTTGTTGGGGCCCACACCTATACGTCGATCCTCCACATCTTAAAAAAGAATTCATCCATAAATAGGCATGATGACATCAAAAATAAATCAGATATAAAATGCACACTTAATAGCATTAATTTCAAAACAAAACAAGCACACGTTGGCAGCCAAACATGATGAAGTGTATCCAACTTGTATCTGACATATAACAAGTAGCGTTCTGACATGGAATTTAAACAGCCCAAACATTAAGACATGTACCCTTCCCCGTAAACTGGTAAACCCAACTTTCACACCAATGCAGGTGTCACTTTCACTTTAATCACAACTACACAACATAAACAAGGTGCCAATTCAACAACTTTGAAACCCATCCGACCCATGTTTGACCAATTGGCAAACCCATTACAACAATGTTTCCCATCATAGCATAACCAAACCAACATGCAAATGCATTCGCCTGTCCCATCTACCATGAGACCTACAACACGTATCAGCTTGAATCTGTACCATCTCGCCAAGTAGGGTGCACATGTATTCGAGCCAAACCCAAATATCCCACTTACATCCATTTAACACTCTTGTAAGGCCGCCATTATTCAAAACAAAATACATGGAAACAATTCCAAACAATCCACCAAACCAATCAAGTCAAGAATTAATGGTTGAAATCAATCAAATCTCCAATTCATACAAAACATAATTCAAATTCAAAATAGGACAGCAATTTATTTCACCACACCAAACAAGCATCAATCAAATTCAAATAATTCCCAATTCAAATAGTTGTGAAAACCAACAAGTATTCAGTTATTCTGTAGTGAGTGACAAAAGAAAAGGAGGAGTGACAAGCACATAATTGAACGAGTTAACATCAATGGGAGGCAATAACTCAGATTCCAGTGCACCATCATCCATATTGTTCTAGGTTTTCCTTTTCACACTTTTCCATTCGTTTACTTTATATTGTTCTTCATTACATCCATTACTGTTTTCCATTTCTAAGCTTTATATTGATCTTTATTACAACCATTATAGAGTTTATATAGCAAATATTTCAGTCATAGGTTAGCATATGTGTTCCATAGGGTTTATAATGCAAATATTACAGTCATGGTTTACCATTTAAAGCTTTCCCTAGGGTTTATTTTCCAAATAATATAGTCATTTTTTAGCATATACATTCCCTAGGGTTTATATTGAAAATATTACAATCA
>CM021105.1:56512111-56619669 GCA_007115665.2 Sequoiadendron giganteum | reverse complement strand
ACCATGATACTTAGAAACTTCTCATCTGATCCTATAGAAAGGAGTTGGACCCCTCTAGAAAAACCTCTCTCGATTTTGGCTATCCTAGACTGGTTTTCTCGTCACGGCGGATTTTCACTTGATGGAAAACGTGTCAAATTCAAGTTGTGCAAAGTTGCAAAGTGGTGCAACTTTTGCTCTACAACTTGTGTGAGCAAGCAAACTATTCCAACACATCCGAATAGGTATTTTTACGGTAGGCATGGTCCTCTTTCACACCGAAACACGTGGAATCGCTCCGAGCTATGTTCCACCGGATCGATCCCTTAAGGGTCCAAAGTGCAAAATAGCTGCAAACTTCAACAGGCTATTACTTGGATACCATGATGCTTAGAAACTTCTCGTCTAATCCTATAGGATTGCATTGAGCCTATCTACAAAAACCTCTCTCGGTTTTGGCTATCTCGGAGTGGTTTTCTAGTGGTGGCGGATTTTCACTTGATGGAAAAATCATCAAATGCAAGCAGTGCAAAGTTGCAGAGTGGTGCAACTTTCGTTCTACAACTTGTGTGACCAAGTGGACTATTCCAACACGTCCAAATAGGTATGTTTACGCTAGTCATGGTCCTCTTTTGCACCGAAACATGTGGAATTGCTCTGAGCTATGTTCCACCAGATTGATCCCTTAGGTTGGAGGAGTCTTAAGTTGCAAATTTGTAAGTTGTTTAAAGAAACAAATTTGAAATGATATTGAATGGCCCACTTAGCAATCATTGCATCTAAGTGATGCTCATAGAGGTGAGGCACTAAGCCTTCCCGGGAGGTCACCCATTCCAGTATACTCCAGCTCAAGCGCTTAACCATGAAGTTTTTTCCCCAAGAAGGATAGTGGAAAAGGCAGAATCCAGTGTACTTTTGATGAGTGGAAAGGAATTCCTAAGAGACATGAAGGAGGAAGAAGGAGTTGTCTATGCAATCATGTTGAAGCCAAAGGAGGAGGAGTCACCTAGTTGGCTACCTATGACAGCAAAGGTGAAGCAACTGTTGGATCAGTTCAAGGATATCATTTGTGAAGGCACACCAGCTACACTACCACCTAAGAGGGCAATCAGTCATCAAATTGACTTTGTACCAAGAGCAACATTGCCTAACAAGGCTGCATACAAAATGACACCGAAGCAGAACAAGGAGATAGCAAGGCAAGTTCAAGAACTTTTGGACCAAGGGTTGATCAAGAAAAGCATAAGCCCATGTGTTGTTCTAGTGGTGTTGGCACCTAAGAAGGGAGATAAGTGGAGAATGTGTACTGATTCTAGGGCCATAAATAGGATAACCATTAGATATAGGTTTCCTATTCCTAGGATAGAAGACTTAATGGACTATTTAGGGGGGTGCTAGGTACTACTCCAAGATTGATTTGAAAAGTGGATACTATCAGATTAGGATGAAAGAGGGAATAAGGACTATGAGATGAAGTCCCAAGAGTGTTTTTGATGAGTGAATTGGAAATAGGTTTGTTAGGGGCTTGCGGTTTGGGTAAGTCTTGGACACTGTGAGCATTTTGAGCAATGTTGCCTTGGCTATTTGTCCTAAAAGTTGGAAAATGACATTAATGATGCTCTAAGCCTGACCGAAGGGTCCTAGAACATGGGAGAAAGGTATATAAGGTCAGAAAAACCCTAATACCTAGGTTGGAGGATTGTTTTCATGAATTGAGACTTGGAGAGTACATTTTTGTGATTGGAAGAGAGCAAGTTTTCATTGAATTTCTGTGTTTGAGCCTTCATCCAGTCAAGAATGGATTGAAGGGAATTATCTAATGCTTTGAGTCTTCAATTTGTGTCACTTAATTATCTTGTGTAGCATTAGATTAGTCATCTAGACCGACTGGTTATCTTTTTGCAAGTTTTTGGTTTTCTTGGTCTCATTGCCGGTTCAGGCCAGTTTTGTGAATAATGAGTCCCACTTGACTTCCCGTGGCTTTCCTCTCATGGCCACTTGGAATCAAGTTGGGGAGTATGTAAATAGTGTACATATAGGTTAAGGGGTCTTGTTTTGCAGGGAGGTGATGAAATCATCAAGCACTAGACGAGTGCAAGTGCATTCTGGCTAGTAGCTTGGAGAGGACAGTAGCAAGGAGAGTTTCTAAATGGATTGGTTTGTGCCAATAAAGAGTATCAAAGTGTAGGAACATGTATCTCAGTCATGTGTGTTCCAGGAGGAGAGTTGAGGAGGTCGTTGAAGCCCTCAAAGAAGGAAAAAGAGCCAAAAACCATAGGAACCCTTGAAAATAGGGGGTTTGAGGACAATCATATGTACAAAAACTTGTAGGACCTAAGGCTTCATAAATATTGGATCCTTGATGATCAAAAGAAAGAATTTACAAAAAAAAATTGGGGTTGTTAAGACTGATTGTGAGAAAAATCAAGAAAACGGGTTCTAGGAGGCCAAATTGGGGCAGAAGGCTACAAGGCCTAAAATTGAGTTTTTCAAGAAAGCGACGGGTAAAAGGTGAAAGAATCCAATAAGATGGATCAATGAGGAGATAAATCAACAAAGGGACAACTAGGATACTGGTGCGGAGACACCTCCACTCTTGAAATTTATGACAAGCTTCATAATTTTGTAATGTTTTAGTCATTTAGAATTTTGTGGGACCATGTTAAGAAATGGTTAAGTGTTTAAAATTGCAATGATATATTCATCAAAAGGATTAAATGATAGTTGTAACCGAATGGGAATATCGGGTAGATGAACAATTTGTCTAACTACCCTATAATCTCTATAAAGAGACAACATGTAACCGAATATAGGGAGATAGAGGAAATAGAGAGTGCAACTATGGGAAAACAAAAAAGAGAGTAAACAAGAGGGAGAAGAAATAGGGCTCTTTGGCCGAATAAAGCATGTATGTTTTTGAAGTGTTAATATCTGGAATTCATTAAAGAGGAGTTTCCATTTCCCATCGTGTCGTTCTCTCTATCTTTCCTGGTTTATTGTTTTGCAAATTGTGAATGCAGATTAGTTTTGAAGGATTCACTATTGTTTTGAATGTCATGGATGTCTTGTTTTTGGGTTTCTTTATGACAGTCCCGAATGGAATGGGAAAAATGGTTTCAGTTGACAGGGAATATACGTAATATAATCGAGTGTGAAATTCTTGTATGGTTTTAAATGTATAACGGTTTTCAAAGAAACCATTACATCGCTCGACCATTGTGTTTGAGCAATGTGTGACTCGAGCTTTGAACAACGGAAAGGTGGCGGATAGAGTTAGAGGCTTAAGAACATGTCTTGATCAGTAGTGATCAGTAGTGATCAATAGTGATCAACAGGTTAAGGAGTGAGAAGGGTGGATGAGCCACTGTCTTGTGTTGTTTCCTCTGCATCAGAATGGTATCAGAGGCAGAAGGTTCTAAGCGTGTAGAAGGCAATCTATACCAGGAAGTAGCGTGGGTTCTTGGTTGCAAGTTGATCCATCCAAGCTACAGGAAGGACATAGTTGTTCTTGCATGTGTGAAGATCTCAAGTTGGGGTCTTCGTATTGTCTACACCAAGATGAAGCTAGGTAGAAGGTGCAATGAGAGCAACCACTAAGAGAAGGGTGGGAAGCATCTTCCAGAATCTTGTGTGGGTAAGATGGTAGTATTCAGGATTCAATGGCAGTATTTAGATATATAAATATTGTGATATTGCTATTAGGATTCAATCATGCAATTTTACAAGTCAAACTCATTGACCCATGATTCATCAGTAGTGTTTCATAAGAACCCATCTCTCATGATAATGAATGGTTCATAAGGAGGAAGATAAATCTTCATACATTTCTTCTATCACAAATGAGATAAGTGCTTGGTTTCATGAAGGTCATGAGACAACCATTAATGAGGAGTGGATACATGAAGAACTAATGGAGAATGATAATGGCTTCAGACCTGCTATAAAGGAATTTTTTTTTCGTTTCAATGATGCAAGAGGTTTTTGGTTTCACTACCAAAATGAGCCTACGAAGAATGCATGTAAAACTCCTTTTGACCTTGAGGGTGTACTTACTCCATCTCAAGGATCATGCATTGAGGATGACATAGATCAATGCTACGGCCAACCAATTAATAATTATACACGTGAATAAGTCAAACATGTACATGTCAATAAGGGAACTACAAGTACTCATAAACACGTAAGCCTCAAAAAGTATACAAATGAATACATAGTATACACAAATTATAACAAAGTATATGCATGAATACAAGGTATATGCATGAAAACATGCAAGCCACAAAGTATACACTCGAATGCACGTAAGTCACAAAGTATACACGTAAGTTGTAAAGTATACACTTGAATATATGTAACTCATATCCATTGAACCATCAATTTAGAATGCAAATATGGACAAGCATCGAAAAAAGATATTTGTATTAACCAAATAGCCATGTAGGCATACATAAATATATGTTGATATAAGTATGAAATATAGGTACAAAATAGCCATATAGGCTTACGAGAATGCCATCTAGGCATACAATGTCAAATATGTCCAATAAAAAATATGTACAAAACTGCCATGCAGGCATACAATAAAAGACTATGGAATCAAAAGTCATTGCTCTCCATGCCCAGGAAATAAAATCTTTCCCTTTCCTTTTCACTCGGATGGCGATAGGTCTATCACTCATTTTTGCTATGCTCGTGGAGTGCTCCTGCTACTCCTCCTAGGGTTTAGTTCATGGTGAAGTTTTAACTGTTACAATAAGAAGTAAAGACATGAATATATAGAAATTACATTATAAAAATGATATATTTGACAAAATAATCACTTACAACCATCTCACGATCTCTCTCCATGAGGGAAATATCCTCACGCCCATGCTCAGGCGTGCTCAAGCCCTGTATAAACCATACAAATAGACAAAAACTACGTGAATCAATAATGGTTTGATTTCTGACTAACTAACATCTATAACAACAAATGTAAATTAAAATTTACTAATTTGCCTCATACCTCTTTTGTCAGAGCCATTGAGGATTGTATAGCAGATGTCACACCAATATCCATTGCCCTCGTCACATTTAGAGGTGTATCATCTCGTAACAACTGAAAATAAAACAGAAAATTATTCAACATAATCAACGATGTGCATGTATAAACTACAAAAATCTATTAAGTACTTGATTCATTAGTTAAACTCTTTATTCTATTACCTGCGTGAAGGTTTGAGTAAATCCACTGCCACTGGGAAGTGTTCCATCAAAACCTCCAATATTAGTCTATTCAACATCCAAAATTGCATATTAAATTACCATTCGTAAAACAATTCCATTAATATGCAATAAACTTATAATTGTTTACTAGTTACATACCCTAGTGATAGGTGTACTGCAAAATAGGTTGGTGGGGGGCTGGTGTATCCAGTCTCAACACTATGACCCTACCATTTTATTAAAATCATAAAACATTTTTAGTTAATCTTGCATTTCAAAATCGAAATTTAATAAATTAAATTCAATGAACACATGCAATAACTTTTACCTAACTATCAATGCCATATGCCTCATGCAAAATGTCAGCTTCCCTCTCCATCTCCATAGCTACAGACGGATCCTACATACCAGTCTCCTGAGGGTCGGTGGGGTCATGTGAACAAGTAGCCCCACAAGATTGACACACATGTGTTCGAAGACCACCACTAGAAAACTCCCCTGGATGGTGCTGTAGAATAGGGCTAGTATGATGGATGACACTCTGGGTCAAAGTGTTGATTGCCTGCAATGTCTCTACGTCAGCACTTTCCTTCACGATGGAAGGCATAACAATGTGCTCATGAGGCGGCCTAGCGAGAGCTTGTCTACCTTGCCGCGTAGGATTCGGCTGTGCACCAGGTCTATCCTGAGTTGACCCCCCACCTCTCCCCTGGAAATCCCTCATATCAAAATAATTTTGGATTTTGTTCAATATGAACTCACTGTATAGTTTCCTAAGGAAATATTGCGAGACCTCGCAATTGTTGCACGGTGGGTAATCGAAGACCATGTACCACCTATCATAAAATTGCTCCTTCATTTGTTAGTGGTGGCACCAATGGATAGGAAGCCTCTTTGCATTGAGGGTAAGATTTTGATTTGTGCGTGGGTCGGTGAATAATGAGCACAAATCACCTTTTGTTATTTTTAAATCTTTCACATCCTTGTATGATAGTTTATTTGTATAATACTCCCTAGCCGCCTGCCTCCTATCTTTCCATCTAGTTATTTGTTTGCTAATTGAATCTACGTTTGTTAAGATATCTTTCAAGGAATTTGCTAGGGTCATTCTTTCTGTGGTTGAACCATTTGGATCACTCAAACTATTGATCAAATCTTCAATTTGTTTTTTGTTATTTTCAATTTCATTCATTAAATTTTGTTGAGTGCCAGGAGGGGGTTGAGTGATTGGTGGAGGAGGTGGATTTTGTGGTTGATTTTGATCTTGAGGATTTGGTTGGTCCTCCTATTGAGGATTTTGAGGGTTTGCAGGTTGATTTGCATCTCCTAAAATTTCAAACAAATAGATATCAAATTCAACCTAAAACTAACAAATTCAAAATAAAAAGCATAGAATCCTTACCTCTTACAGCTCCTTGTCGTCATGGTGCCATCGTTGCGAAGAAATTTGGATGCTTGGTGAAGAAATTCCTCTCCTCGAACGCGAGTGCGCTATTTTGGTGTTTTTGGCCGCAGGTGCACAAAAAAACCAATCAAAATTCAAATGAGAGATTTGCATTTCTTTTTTTACTTTTAACAGTCGATAACGCGAGCGCGTTATAACGCGCTCGCGTTATCACTTTGCAGTTTTTTATCCACCGGGACCTTACCTAGGTTTAACCAACGACATAACGCGAGCGCGTTATAACGCGCACACGTTATAACGCGCTCACGTCATGTCCAAAAACTTTTTTTTTTAAAGGGTGTCCACAGAATGGCTACCCATTTCCATGCACCTACCCTTTTATGTTTTTTAAGATTATTTTGGCTAATTAGTGATGCTCTCAATACCCTTGGTTTGTATGATTTTAAATATGGGCTTGAAAGATCATTTGTTATTTATTCATTATTGGCTTGCATGTGATATTGATTCTTAGGGAAATCAATTAAATTATTTAGATCTTGAGCTCCAAATCCTTAGTTGTTAATATTTTAATCCTCGTTAACTTAGAAGAGGAGAATAAACAAAGTCCACAAAATATCTAGGCTAATTAATCAATTAATCAAAACTTAGATAAATGAATTGGATCTAGATAAAGCACTGAAACATGTACTAAAATTGACAAAAAGTGAAAGGGGTGCTTAACTCTATGTGTGACAATGATGTTTTATTGAAACACATGCTTTGTAGTTGAACTCAAGATTCTACTACTAGATTTACAATAATGAGACTTCAATAGACTATAAACTAATTTAGACTCTTTCAAAACTAATAATTAAAATGAAACAAATAATTTCTCCTTCAGCTCTTTGCTTTCACCCTGATGATGGATCATGGAGTGTGATCTGAAACTTTGATGCATAAAAAAATTTACGCAATCAAATCCAGAAATTTTGTTGCAAAATCATTATGAATTGTGGAAACTTGATATCTCTAATAATACATTTTTCAGCTAAATAAAAACTTTAAATTAGTTTTATTCATTCTTATTTAATATATAACTATTTTTTTAATAAATTAATATAAAAAATCCAATTAGAAATAACTCTTATCATTCATTTGGCTTCGCATTACACAATGAATATCAAATGATTAATCAATGCTTACATCATAAAGGGAACCCACCATTCCTATTGTGTGATCTACTTCGCCACTAATACCCATGTAGGAAGATATTCTTTTATTGCTTCTAAGGATTTGAATCTTAAGGCTGCCATAAAAATAATAAGCAAATCTATCACATCTTCATTAAAATAATGATAGAGATGTATGTGAGAGGTGATGTTAGTTTATGCTTCCCACACCATTGGTGGTGGGCCCTTAAAAAGGACAGTGGGGCTTTTCATTAAGTCAAATCTATTATTCGTCACAAAATTTTAAATGGTATTAGGGGAGAGGAGTCGATACATAAGTAGGCGCCTTAACGTGTGATGGGACATGCGCTTGTTGGGGCCCACACCTATACGTCGATCCTCCACATCTTAAAAAAGAATTCATCCATAAATAGGCATGATGACATCAAAAATAAATCAGATATAAAATGCACACTTAATAGCATTAATTTCAAAACAAAACAAGCACACGTTGGCAGCCAAACATGATGAAGTGTATCCAACTTGTATCTGACATATAACAAGTAGCGTTCTGACATGGAATTTAAACAGCCCAAACATTAAGACATGTACCCTTCCCCGTAAACTGGTAAACCCAACTTTCACACCAATGCAGGTGTCACTTTCACTTTAATCACAACTACACAACATAAACAAGGTGCCAATTCAACAACTTTGAAACCCATCCGACCCATGTTTGACCAATTGGCAAACCCATTACAACAATGTTTCCCATCATAGCATAACCAAACCAACATGCAAATGCATTCGCCTGTCCCATCTACCATGAGACCTACAACACGTATCAGCTTGAATCTGTACCATCTCGCCAAGTAGGGTGCACATGTATTCGAGCCAAACCCAAATATCCCACTTACATCCATTTAACACTCTTGTAAGGCCGCCATTATTCAAAACAAAATACATGGAAACAATTCCAAACAATCCACCAAACCAATCAAGTCAAGAATTAATGGTTGAAATCAATCAAATCTCCAATTCATACAAAACATAATTCAAATTCAAAATAGGACAGCAATTTATTTCACCACACCAAACAAGCATCAATCAAATTCAAATAATTCCCAATTCAAATAGTTGTGAAAACCAACAAGTATTCAGTTATTCTGTAGTGAGTGACAAAAGAAAAGGAGGAGTGACAAGCACATAATTGAACGAGTTAACATCAATGGGAGGCAATAACTCAGATTCCAGTGCACCATCATCCATATTGTTCTAGGTTTTCCTTTTCACACTTTTCCATTCGTTTACTTTATATTGTTCTTCATTACATCCATTACTGTTTTCCATTTCTAAGCTTTATATTGATCTTTATTACAACCATTATAGAGTTTATATAGCAAATATTTCAGTCATAGGTTAGCATATGTGTTCCATAGGGTTTATAATGCAAATATTACAGTCATGGTTTACCATTTAAAGCTTTCCCTAGGGTTTATTTTCCAAATAATATAGTCATTTTTTAGCATATACATTCCCTAGGGTTTATATTGAAAATATTACAATCATAGTTTACCATTTTGGTTTCCCTAGGGTTTATATTGCAAATATTACAGTCATAGTTTACAATCTTTGTTTCCCTAGGGTTTATATTGAAAATGTTTTAGTCATAGTTTAGCCTTTATGTTTCAATAGGGTTTATATTGCAAATATTACACTCATATTTTAACATTTTTGTTTGATAGGTTATGCATTATCATTCACTCTACTTTTCATGTGTCTAAATAGTTTTGCATTATCATTCACTCTGCTTATCTTATTCTCATAGGTTTTGCATTATCATTCACTCTAGTTATATTATTCTCATAGGTTTTGCATTATCATTCACTCTAGTTATCTTATTCTCATAGCTTCTACATTTTCATTCACTCTGGATATCTTATTCTCATAGGTTCTGCATTATCAATCACTAAAGTTTCTATTTTTAGAAGGTTTTTTTTTCATCATTTTCATATGTTTTTGCTTCATCAATCGACAAATATTTATGCCTATCAATGAGTTCATCATAGACTTGATATATGTGAGCTTTGTTAAACTCTTACTTTTTTTCATTTGCAAGCTTTCAATTGTGTCATAGTTCAAATATGAGTGTGGTTTTCACTTTGTTGTGCATGAGAATGTTAATGATGTAAACACTTAAGAGATATGAGATGTTCTTAAACTCTAACTCCCTTGCATAGTTTGTAATTTTGTGCTTCTTACTCCTCTACTTCCTTATGTCGCTCACTCCAAAATAAATGTAACTCTCTAAACTATTACAAAAGATAATCTCAATTGAAATGCAACAAACTAAAAAGGTAACACATACACAAACTAAATAATCTTTTGTTCAAGCATCACTCTCTTCATACATATAAAGATAATTGTTAAAGCATTTGTGTTTCATAGTTTACCATTTATGTTCCCTGGGTTTTGCATTATCATTGACTCTGGTTATCATATTCTCATATGTTTTGCATCACAAACTAATTATTCTTCTATTCAAGCATCACATCACTCTCTTCATACATTTATAGATAATTGTTCAATCATTTGTATTTCATAGTTTACCATTTATGTTTCATAGGTTATGCATTATCATTGACTCTGCTTATAATATTCTCATATGTTTTGCATTACAAAATAATTATTTTTCTGTTCAAGCATCACTATTTTGATTCTAATTATTTTGTGTAGATGGCCAAGGGCAATGCAGTGGTGACCCGTACTGGGAACAAAAAAAAGAAAAGAGTCACAACAAGGTTGCCCATAGAGAAATGAGGATGCAAATTCCCCCCTCAAATAGATCATGTTGCACAAGTAGACAAGGTTTCTACTCCTTAAATACCACAGATTGAGGTTACTACACCTCAAATACCGTAGAAGGTAAAACAAATACAGAAGTTGTGGTATGAGGATGACATGAAAAGGGCACTCTATGACATTGAAGAGAATGACATGTCGATAAGGGGGGCTTCCAAAAAGTGGTCAATCCCAACAACCACACTATCCAAATGGCTAGGGGGTCTAACAAAAACTTCCAGGAAAGGTCCACCAATAGTCCTCATCGAAGAGGAAGAAAATCTTATTGTGGAATGGTGCAAGCAAATGGTTGATATTGGCCAGTCCTTAGATAGTCTGTCTTAAGTCTGAGGTTGCTCAAACATATCAAAATAGGGCAAACCCTTTCACCAATGGCTTCCCAGGGAAATCCCGGTGGACAAGCTTCAAGCATAGACATCCCAAACTCGCATTACGAACAGTTGAAGGCCTGGACAAAGATAGGGAATTCAATCTTAGAGCTAATGTTGTAGATGCATTCTACAAAACATTGTTTGCAACATACAAATCCATGCCATATGGTCTTGATCACATATGGAATTGCGATGAAACTAGCATCCAAGCAGGCAAAAATGGGTCCATGAAGGTGCTTGCAAGAAAAGGTAGCAGGAATGTCTCCTACATTATCCCAAAGAGTCGTGAATGGATAACCATTCTATGTTGTGTCAATGTTGTCGGGCAGAGCATTCCAGGATTCTACTTGTTCAAGGGGAGTGTGAACATAGATAATTACATCATAGATTATGAACCAAGTGCTTGCATGGAAGCCCAACCACATGCATGGATGACCAAATAATTGTTCATAGATTTGTTGAGCCACTTCAAAACCTCGATTCCAGATGGTGTCTCTCCCACCAACAGGGTCTTGCTAATCTTTGACGGCCATGGAATCCATGTAGCACTCGAAACCATCTATGAAGCAAGATAAATCGGTGTAGATTTGTTAACATTTCCATCACACAAATCACATAAGCTACAACCGTTGGATGTGAGTGTGTTTGCACCTTTCAAACCTTACTTCAAATTAGAACGTGCAGATTTTTTGTCAAAGTTTCCAAAAATTAAAGTGAGGAGTACAAAACTTGCAATATTAGGCAGCAAAGCAATGAAAAGAGCTTTGATAGTTGACAACATCAAAGCTAGGTTTAAAAGGACTGGTATATGGCAATTGAATCATGATGCACTCTTCAACGACATGCGTCCTAGTGAGACATTTGTGCTCAGCAAGGATGCTGACGTAGTTGAAAAAATTCTCAGCCTTTTTGGACTTGGTGTGTCAAGCGATGATGTTGTAGTATTGCAGTCCACTCTTCCAGATAGACACATGCAGCCTGCAATAGAAACATAACACTCACCTCATAGTTGTCCTGCTGAATCAGTTTCACAAGTGGTGGTTAATGAACACACCCCTCCCATGGTGGACATGCACGTTGATCAATTCAACAAAATTTTAGATCTTCCATCACAACGAAGCCAACCATCCTGGTTGGTTGAGGGAGCAATGAACTTGGGAATTGATTTGGAAGTCCCAGAACAACAAGATACCTATACTTTCCCATCACCACCACCAAAAATTGACCTTTCTCAAGTTGTGAAATACTATGCTCCTTCTTGCAATTCAGATTTACAAGGCAATGAAGATATACCACAGGGCTCGTGGGTAGTGGAGGAGGTCATTGGCACACAACTAGATGGGACACAAGAAACACAAATAGTTTTGCACATCAACAAGTTCCTCAAGTTTCATGTGCACACTGTCCATCAAAAGAAATCCAAAGCGGGTGCAATTCGGATCAGCAGACAGTCTCAATTGTTGACAAGAGATGACTACATGAAGTTGTTAATGGAGCAAGAGAAAACGAAGAAAGAGGTCAAGGAGATAAAAGCAAGAAAGAGACAACAAAATTAGGAGAAAAAGGCAACAAGAATTGTGGTAGCGGAGTTGAAGGAGAATGCCATAATTGAGAAGGGCATATTGAGAAAAGAAAAAGAGCAGTAGAAATTACAACATAAAAAGGATAGAGATGCAAAAAAGGAGCAAGAGAGGCTTCACAAGGAACATGACCAAAAGGAAAAAGAGATTGAGGAGGCACCAAGGGCTTTACAAAGAGAGAGGTGGTTAAGGAACACTTCTAATTCGTTGTCTCAAAGTAATGGAGTCTTCCATGATATTCTCAACATTAATATCCCTCAGTTCTCCACAACAATGAATTATTCAAGCCTCTCCCAGTTTGACTTCAGGGGCAGTCAATATCCATATCAATTTGGCACTTGAGATGTACAAATGTGTTCACCACCGCCCCCAACACATGTCACTTGCACCCAATTTACCACTCCATGTCCCACTCATGTATGCTGCAATCCTTGTTGACTGGAAGGGGACAAGAACATGGCAACTGGCACCCCAACCAACCAAGATCCTTTTCAAAACAGCACCCCAACTAGCTAGATTACAAATGCTAGTTTCATAGACTGTAGAAGTATTGATATTTACAAATGCACCGAAATTATGGACAGTTGTAATTTTTTGATAAGTATAGATTGACAGTTTTAAATATATGAAAATTACAGATGCATCGTTATTGCTTTTATTTAAAATGTTTTATGATCATATTGCAATGTGTGTTCTATGTAATTTTCAATGTGTCACTATTTTCATTTCAAATGTTTGCTTCTTCATTGACATTTTGTCATTTTCTATTCCTTTTCCAATTATTTTGCCATGTGGGAGGTCGAAATTTGTCCACGACTTTAAAAAAACGTAAAAATGACCCGTCGACCGATGTGTAGGCACCTTGGGTGCCACTTCCTGCATGGCTCGACATCTGAAGTTGATAGTCTTGCCACATCAACTTCTCTCAGTCTGCCACACTAAGAATCCACTACGTCGCATTTATCACTCGCCGCCACTTCCGATTCTTATCGACTATCGTGTTCAATTGTTGTCACCTCTCCTAAGCTCCTCGCCACCCCACAATTTTATTCCAATCAACCTATACATATACATATACGTATGAATATACATATACATATGAATATGCATATAAATATACATATACATATATACATATGTATATACATATCCATATACATATTTATATGCATACATATACATATACATATGCATATACATATCTATATACATATACATATGTATATGCATATACATATCTACATACATATACATATGTATATACCTATACATATACATATACATATCTATATACATATACATATGTATATGTATACACATAGACATACATATTTTTCGAGCCAACCTGCATTGAATTCTCCCCAGTGCCTCGCTCTTGTTGCCAACTTTTTAGCCTTTCATTCTAGCAAGTTATCATTCTTTCTTGTTGGGAAATTATGCCTCAACTTTCTGGATCCCTTTCGGACTTGGGTGATTTCTCCAATGTTCTAGCCTTTACCGTTGCACCGCCACAAGCTTACTTTGGTGGCGCCTTTGAGCGATTTATCTCTTTACCGCGGGCCACCCTGCTTGGTCTGGTGGTTGGGCGGTGTTGCCGCCTTACCGGGACGGTCTCTTCCTTGCTTGGTAGTGGCACAGTGAAGGCTCAACGGTCTGCATGGCTGTTACCTCCTTACCACAGGGGTCGCTCGGAAGTGGCGCGGTAGCATGGTTGGTGGCACATTGGAGAAGCGATGTCTTAACTCCTCACTGTGGAGGTTGTTCATCGGGGTGTGGCGGCGCGGTGGCGAAGTGATGCCTTACCTCCTTACCACGGGGTCTCTATTTGGCGATGGAGGTAGTGTAGTGAGCGGCATGGGAGTGGCCACTGGCGGATGAAGGACGACGTTTATGTTTGGCGATTACCGCCTTACCATGGGCGGTGAGAAGTCTCACCGCAATGGCCATGGTAAGACAGTTGGCGGTCTGCCAGGGCGGTCACCACCCTACCGCGGGGTGGCCTGGCAGCCTCCACAGTAGCACGGGTGTGACCACTGGCAGTCTGCCAAGGCGGTCACCGCCCTACCCCGGGGTGGCCTAGCGGCCTCCACAGTAGCACGGGTGTGACCGCTGATGGTCTGCTTGGCGGTCACTACCTTGCCACGAGGTGGCTTGGCGACCTTCGTGGTAGCATGGTTGATCGCAGCGGTGATGCCAAGTGGTTACCTCCTTACCGCGACTGGCATGTCAGAGCTCGGTGGTAGCACAGGAAAGGCCAAGAATGGGTTGAATGGGCTCACCACCATACCATAGTGGATGTTTGGACTCAGAGTGGTAGCACTGGGCAAGCTAGAATGAGCTCAGAGCTCAGTTGACCGAGCTTGACCGAGCTTGACCAGAAGTCAAAGTGGCGAACGAATGGAAGAGCGACACATGGAAAGATCTTTAAGATATGATTGGTCGAAAGATTGTTTTCTAATTGCGATAGGATGCATTATTTGAATGGAGGTTGATAGACATGTTTCTATAACTGATTGAATGTTGTGCGGCTCGATGCAATTGTAGAAAGGTGGTGCATGTTATCAGAAAATGATGGAAGCTTGCAGGTAGGATAATTAATTATCATGTTGACTGTTGATTGCTTTAAAGGGAAGAATGGGTAGGCACATGGTTAGAGATTATAAAGTAATCTTGTTTGCAAGATCGATGAGCGAGAGCGAAGAGAGAGAGGCTAAGAGTGTTCGAGCGGTTTTGCATATTGTTATAATCGTGAACACTTAGACTCTCAGATTAGGAAATATGTGAACCTGTGGAGGCCTACAAGTTGGGCTAGTTGTATGGCTGGCTGAGAGGGTCGACTGTCTTGGTGAGATGAATCTACACTGTGTGTTGTGAGGGTGCTAGAATAGTGTGAAGATTCTGATTATGTTATTGTGTGCTTTCTCCAGATGGACAAGATGTAATCTTTTGAAGAGCATAGCTCTGAGATTGTATTGTAACTGTTTGTTGCTGAATAATACAATTGAGCTGAGTGTTTTGGAGGGTGGGGTTTTTTACCTGAAAGGGTTTTTCCCCACATAAATTTGTGTGTGCATAAGTTTGTCTTTCATGTTGTCTGATTATGTATAATGAATATATGCTTGTGTTGAATCTATTATTTCTTTAGCATTTACTTTTCTCAGAAAGATCAATGGGGGATTCACTGCGCCTATTTCCGCTTTATGGCATAGTTTGTGTCTTTGATGTGATTTGAAGAAATAAAAATCACTAAGGCACTATTTTTTTAGATGTTCGTTCTATGATGACAAACCCTATGTATCCCCAAAAAGTGGTATTAGAGCTGGTTAAGGGATGTCAAGGCTTGTTCATGATACCAACAAGTGGTATCAGAGCCTTCTCTTGGTTACTGAAGTTGTGGGTATTTCTCCTATGAAGATTTCTTAGCCTGGAAAGCTTGAGAAAATCTAGAGAAATCTGTTGTTGCTTGATCCTTTCGATGAGTGGAAGTTGCTTCTTCTTTGATTCAACACACAGCTTGAAAGATGTTGGAGAAGACTAGAGTTGATCATATTTTCGCGATGTGGTATGAGGCTTTTGTTTGGCAGCAAATGATCTTGATGCAGGGGGCGTGAGGTATGCTTATGGTTGTGTTGCAGAAGTGTGTGGTTTCATACTGGGTGTCTATGTGAGAGGCTCCCTGGCGGTATGGAGTTTCTTGTGTTGTTGTTCAACTATGGAGTATTGAGCTTGTGTTGGGTGTTCTGACTTAGCACTGAAGACGGTTTCTCTGTTGCTTTGGTTGTATGAAGGCTATGAAGTTGATTTGGGTGATCTAAAAGTTCTGTATAGCCTAGCTCTCTCGTATGCCTGTGCATGGTTGTGGTTTTGGAACTGGTCTAAAATGAACCTGTTGTTCCTGCTTACCTATATCTTGCACTAGCATTTTTTAGTTTCATGTCTTTAGCTCTGAAGATTTTTTGTAGATTTTCCTAAAAATTCTATGATGCATATTCATGTTTTTTCATTGTTTTGGTTAACCGCAATGGTTGTGTGTAGACTCCTGATTCATCCAGATGAGCAGTTAATATGGATGTGCATGGGTGTTTTATAAACACTGTGATTTTAAACGTTTTACACGGTCAAGGAAAACTTGTGGTTTGTGGAACTGTTGTTCAGCTATTTTCCTAGACCCTAGCTTCTAGGGTGTGACTGGATGAGATAGTTGCAGTTTGACATGGTTTTCAGAAGGTGTGATGTCTTCTCTGCATAGGAATGTTGGTATGTGTTTTTCATTCAACATTCTTGTGGTGTTTTCTTTGTTGGTTTCCTAGACTATGGTGCTTGAGTTGTGAACGCAATTGGCAAATCGTATCTATTGCTAATCTGGTGTTTGAGTCATGTTTGTCTACTTTGATTGTTCTCTTTGATGATCTTAGTTTTAAAATTTCTAGTGTGATGATAGATTTGCAAGTTATATTGGTTGCATCCACGAGTTGTGCAATGTTGTGGGTTGTCTTTACCTACATGTTTGTTTTGAGACAACTCGAAAGTGGATTGTCAATATCCACGAGGTTGTAACAGTGTGGTGCATATATGTTAGCTGAACTTCTATGTGGTCACTTGTGCATTGGCATGGTTGTTTTGAGATGCAAGGAGGAATTGCGATTGAGTACCTGAATAGTCGGTTATGGACTAGTAGCATGTGAATCATGATTTCATGGAGAGCTTGATACACTGGCTTGTGTAAGCTTTTGACAATGATGGTGTGATCTGCGTGATCTAGTAATCTTGGTGTTGTTCGGCGTTGTTGTCCAATGGACATGTTATCATTTGTACCTGGAGGTTTTCATATCAGCAGATTTTTTGTCATGATGCTTGGAAAGCTCGGTGTCATGGTTCAGTGGGAGCTTTAGCAGTGATTGTGGATTCATCGCTTGCTGGTGAATGATCTTCTTTGGTGTTGCAAAAGAGTTCTTTCACATCTGCATGGTCACTATTTCAAGATGCGCAACATCTTGGAGCCATGAAGGACCTTGGTAGTCTTTGGCTGAGATGTTGGTGGTGCTTGATAGGTGATGTTGGTTTAGAGTTTGTTTGCTTGATGTCATGTGTACTCTTTCTTGTGCATTAGATTTTCGGCATGTTGCTTTGCTCTTGAGACCATGGATAGTTCACTTGAAGCATGGTATCTCCTAAGGGGGATGTGTAAGATCATGATGTCATTATAAGCTCTTGGTTCAAATGGTTTGGATTTTTGACAGTGGTTTGGGGTTTCTTTATGGTCTGAGTACTCTAGTCATATGCTTGAGGACTTCATGTTAAGTGCAGTAATGCAGATTAGAGTTAGCATGAAATGACATGTTGTTGGTGCTCATAGATGCATGGAGAATAAGGTGAGGCTAGAATTATTTTGAGATTTTTGTTGTTTATAGTTGAAATTCTGAGTAAGCCTACACCTTGGTTGAACGCGAGTTCAACAAAGACCAGTGAGGAGAGTGCTCTTGGGTAAGTCGCAATGGCTTGTATATCTTGGAGGAGAATTTTTCTATTTTTTCTCTTGGTCTGCTCGGTGGTGATGTTTATTTGAAAGGTATTTTCCCATTATATCTTTCAGATGTATTGTATGCTTATCTTTCATAGATATGAATCTTGAGTTGCTATTTTGAGATTCTGTAGGATTCATAATGGAAGGTGGACAACATAAGTATCTCCTTGTTCTTTTAAGGATTGATAGGAGATGTTTGTATGGGTTAGTCTGATCTTCTTTAAGATGAATACATTCATGGAACTGTTTGAGTGTTGTTATGGAATTTCCTTTGGGATGTAAAGAAGATCACTCTTGACACAGCTAGCATCTAGAAGTGTATGTAGGAGGATGCTACATATTATGATTTGTTGTTTCTCTCTTCTTTGGTCTTTTCTTCTTGTATGTTCATTTGACTTTAGATGTATGTGGAGTTGTGGTTCCTATGCTTCCTTCTTTAGTCAGATATGGAACCTTGGAAGAATGTGGAAGATTGTTGAGAGAAATTTTTCTTGCAGCAAGTGGTTGCAGGTTTTGCATATCACTGTGGATAATTCCTTGGTACTACATGATTACATTTTTTCTATATGTTGTTATTGGTAGACTAGTTATGCCTTTAATCTTTCAGATCTAGCATTACCCATGCAGTGGGAGTTCTTGGATGTGCTTTGCCTTCATTGACTGGTTGGCACATGGTGCTCGTATTCTACTATTGATGGGTTAGTTGTGTTGCTGGCATGAGTCTACTAATGTGCATACCTTTGAGGTATGGGTGATTGGATGAAATAGCACAAGCTGTGGGTACTAGTTTTCAGTCATGTGGGTTTGATCAGTTGGATGAAGGCAGTCAGTTGTGTGGTTTCTTTTCTAGCTGATGGTTTATCTTGTTCTGGAGAATGGTTTCTCATTTTTTGTTCGCATTTGAGTGCTTTGTTTTTGCTATTGAGGTGTCTTTTCCGCTTGAAGGATCTGATGCTTGTGTTCCAGAGACTAGTGCATTTACGCCTTGGCTTGTTCCTTTTTCTTGTGGTAGGTATTTGGATTTGTTGGCTAAGATGGTGGACATTGATTGGATGTCATTGCAGGTGTCTTGGTTGGAGCATGAAAGCATTGTGTTGGTCCTTGTTCACATTTGGAGGAAGCTAGTAAGTCTTTGTCAAGTGGGAGATTGTTGGGATATTATGCCTCAACTTTATGAATCCCTTTCAGACTTGGGCGATTTCTCCAATGTTTCTGACCTGTATCGCTGCACCATCGCAAGCTTACTTTGGTGGCGCGGTTGAGCGGTTTATCGCTTTACCACGGGCCACCCTGCTTGGTCCGGTGGTTGGGGGGTGTCACCACCTTACCACGTCGGTCTCTTCCCTACTTGGCGGTGGCGCGGTGAAGGCTCATTAGTCCGCGTGGTTGTTACCTCCTTACCGTAGGGGTCACTCGGAGGTGGCATGGTAGCACGATTGGCAGCGCACTGGTGAAGCGATGATTACCTCATCACCATGCAGGTTGCTCATCAGGGGCGCGGCGGCGCTATGGTGGAGCGATGCCTTACCTCCTTACCGCGGGGTCTTTGTCTGGCGATGGAGGTAGCGTGGTGAGCAGCACGGGAGTGGTTGTTGGTGGATGAAGGATGGCGTTTATATTTGATGGTTACTGCCTTACCATGGGTGGTGAGAAGTCTCACTGTGGTGGCCACGATAAGACCATTGGTGGTCTGCCAGGGTGGTCACCGCCCTATCGCGAGGTGGCCTCCACAGTAGTGCGGGTGTGACTACTGGCGGTCTGCGAGGGCAGTCACCGCCCTAAAGTGGGGTGGCCTGGCGGCCTCCATGGTAGTGCATGTGTGACCACTGGCAGTCTGCCTACTAGTCACTACTCTACCGGGAGGTGGCTTGGTGGCCTTCGTGGTAGCATGATTGACTGCAGCGGTGATGCCATGCGGTTACCTCATTACTACGACTGACATGTCAGAGCTCAGCAGTAGCATGAGAGAGGCTGAGAGTGGGTCGAATGGGCTCACTGCCATACCACAATGTATCTTTGGATTCGGAGCAGTAGCGCAGGGGAAGCCAGTATGAGCTCAGAGCTTGGTCGTCTGACGTTGATCGAGCTTGACCAGAAGTCAAAGTAGTGAAGGAATGGAAGAGCGAAACATGGCAAGATCTTTAAGATCTGATTGGCCGAAAGATTATTTTCTGATTGTGATGGGATGCATTATTTGAATGGAGGTTGACAAACATGTTTCTATAACCAATTTAATGTTGTGTGGTTTGATGCATTTGTAGAAAGGCGATGCACGTTATCAGAGAATGATGGAAGCTTGTAGGTAGGATAATTAATTATTCTGCTGACTATTGATTGCTTGAACGGGCAGAATAGGTAGGCACACGGTTATAGATTATAAAGTAATCTCATGTGAAAGATCGATGAGCGAGAGCGAAGAGAGAGAAGGTGAGAGTGTTCAAGTAGTTTTGCATATTGTTGTAATCGTGAACACTTAGACTCTCAGATCGGGAAAGATGTGAACCTGTGGAGGCCTAGAGGCTGGGTTAGCCATATGGCTGGCTAAGAGGGTCAGTTGTCTTGGTGAGATGAATCTACACTGTGTGTTGTGACGGTGCTCGAACAGTGTGAAGATTTTGATTATGTTGTTGCTTGCTTTCTCCAGATGGACAAGATGTAATCTTCTGAAGAGCATAGCTCTGAGATTGTATTGTAATTGTTTGTTGTTGAATAATACAATTGAGCTGAGTGTTTTGGAGGGTGGGGTTTTTTACCTGAAAGGGTTTTTCCCCATGTAAATTTGTGTGTGCATAAGTTTGTCTTTCATCTTGTTTGATTCTATATTCTGAATCTATGCTTGTTTTGAATCTGTTATTTGTTTAGCATTTGCTTTTCTCAAAAAAATCAATGGGGGATTCACTGTGCCTGTTTTTGCTTTATGGCATAGTTTGTGTCTTTGATGTGATTTGAAGAAATAAAAATCACTAAGGCACTATTGTTTTAGATGTTTGTTCTATGATGACAAACCCTCCATATCCCCAACATTTCTTCACTTGCACGCCACTACCTGCTCGGTTCATTATTTGCAACCTTAAAACCTTTACCACAATGTGCGATGCTTGGAGACCGGTTTGTATTTGGGTACAAGCCATTTAGGAGATATGTATGTTGATGGTGTTTTCTGTACAACAACAATTCAGATAGAATATGATATCCTATCTCTCTTGAAAGTTAAATCTCTATGAACAGAGAGATAACCCCAAGGTCTCTAATGTCAGGTCTTGATAATGCAAATAAAACAACTCAGAGATAATGTGAAAATGTTGGTAATCACAAAGGGACCTTACTACAAGAAAATACTGGACTCGAATTTATCAAATTTAGCAATATGTTGATACTTCAAAACCTAAATCTAACCTAGATAATAAAAGAAATAGCAAAAGATAAGGGTTTCAAAGATATTTCTAAGATTACTTTCAATTCTAAGATTAACAATGCAAATGATAAAATGCTCGAAATGGACCAATCCCTCATAAAATGACTCCTGTTCAACCCAGATAAATATGCAATTTTACAAAAATAGTGCAATCTTCTAAGGTGTTAAAGATTTTTAGACTATGAATATTCATTCAAGACAACCCTATTGCAATTTAAATGAACGAGCATTCATAATTGAACTAAGCATGGTTTTAAGTCCAGACTAACTTTGCAAAGCAGCTAGCAAACAACTAACTACAAAAAGTATGGACTAGAGATTGTTGCAAACACTTCAAGCATAAAACCCTAAACATCATCAAACCATCTAGCATCAAATAAACTTAAGCAATTTAAAAGATAGAATATCAAGAACCATGCCAGATAAAACTCAACACAAGAAAGGCACCAAATCACAATGTCTTTACTTGTATTAAATCGTCCAAAGTGGCAACAATTCCAATCTTTTGTTAAAGCACTTTCTTGAAAAGATAAACTAAATTCTAACTCTAATTCTTTCTCTTATCACAATTCGCTCCAATGTAAAATTGTCTAACTAACTAACCCCTTACAAATGAGGCATAAAGCAAAACTTATAGAAACCCCCAAGATATGTCGGCCCAATTAGGGTTTACAATAATAAATGACCACACAACAGGTCAACCAAGAGAAAATTGAAATAACATGAAATGTGCAATATGAACCAATTTCATCCATGTGGGCTTGGGTCTCCAACAAATCTCAGTCCAATGCATGCGAAGGAAGAGGAAAAATAATGGGGAAGCACAAATTCTGATGTAGCATTGCATTAACTACTGCCCCCTTTGTCCTTAGCACACTCCACCTTATCCTGCACCATCAAAAATACCTTGTCCAAGTCGGCAATAGGTGGCATAGGTAAAACCCTAGTTCTCCTTTCAAGGGACTTCATATCATCTCTTGACTACTTCACCACTTTATCCCAATCTACCTTGTTTGTTTGATATCTTTCAATAACTGCAATGTAAGTTGTTGCATCATGCAACTGATGTTCAGTGATAGGGCCCTCATTGACTGGAGAATACACATCTCACCACCATTTTCTCAACTGCTCCAAGCTAAGATCCTTTGGCACAAATTTATTTCTCCCTGTCATCACTTCAAAAAAGAAAATACACTTATTGTAGATTTCAGTCAAGGTGTCTTCAATCTCCCTTCCTTGTTTATATATCTTCTTCAAATCCTTTTTCCTTATCTGCAAAATTTCAAACCATTTGCAAGGCTCTATGATTCTTGAGGAAGGGATAATTCCATCATTTATCAATTTATCTTCAATGTACTCCATGATGGCCTTTGTCTTTTGCAACAGGAGATCTACATCTTCCTTATCTTGAGCTAGCACATTCCTTAGCCAATTTAAGGACCTCATTGCATCTCCTCCAATTGAAAGGATGTCTTTGATAGTATCATCTCCCTCGGTTGGCACCCCCTATTACCAGCTGGTTGTAGCATGTGTGGTTTTTTTCATTCTTTCAAACTCTAATATTGTTTCTTGAGGTAGGAAGCCTACAACAAATGAGGAAGAACTGATGGATTGCAAGGGTTTTATCAACTCTTGCAAACATCTCTTAAAATTATCATTTTCTTTCTCCAACTCTGATTTAGTTTGTACCTCCCTCCTCAATCTTCCAAGGATTACTACACTGGAGCCTTCATATTATTCAATCTATTGCTCCATGGAAGCATGCCCTAGGTTAATATTTTGCACACTATAATCCTTTCCAATCACATCATCCCTATCCTTGTCAGGAGCAGGAGTAGCAATGTGGACTACCCTATTGTTTGTATCATCTCTCTCAATCCTAGAAATGATTTTGGATTTCTTCTTTGTCTTCCCCTTTCCAATGTTTTCCAGTAGTTCATCCCAATTAGGAGGAGTATCATCCACCACAATTTGTGTATTCTTCAATTCTTTATCCAACCAACCCGAAACAGTGGATTATGATTGTACTTTGTTCTTTCCATCATCTTCTTGTTTAACTTTGGGCACATTTTCCTCCATACTTGGCTCATCGGGGATCTCCCTAACTAAATCATATTTTTCCTTACTGTGCTCCTCCCTCTCATGCACTAGTGAAGGAGTCCTAGATGGAATTTCTTCCCTCAGAAGAGGTCTATCCTCTTCACCTCCTATAGGTGAATCCTCACAAGCCACGAGAGGAGACTGTAGAACCTTATCTATTTCCGCCTCAGCATTATAGAGATCGCCCTCTTGGAATTCCTCCTCTCCATGGTCTTGGGGATCTTTAGCATCTTTTGATTCATCTGGCACATTACCAATCTCATGAAGAGGAGGGATTTCCTCATGCTTAGTGATAGGAGCAGTCATGGGAACATTTCCTTTTGGTGCAGTATCCTTGGGAGAAGGAGTCCTTGATCTCTTGGTATATACTTGTGTCTTTTCCCCCAATCTCTCTACCTCTACCACAGGTGTGTCATCCTTTTCATCTGCTTTAGAAGTTCCCTTCTCCTTTTGTGACAACCTCACAATCTTCCTCCTTTTAGGTGAGGGGACACTGGCCTCTTCCTTTTCTCCTTCAGCTCTTTTAGCCTTCTTTCTCCTTGATACATGCTCGCTTTTCTTGGCTATAGGCTTTCTTTGCTTCTTTGCTTCTCCTACCTCCTCTACCTGAACATCTTTAAGTTTGATCTTGAAATGAGAGCCCACCTTGGTTTTTCCTTTGGGGTCTTGTTCAAGTGATTCTTCAGAAGCAGAGTGAGACTCCAAGTCTCCCATAAGATCATAGATGCATTGCACACCCTCACTCTCCAATTCCAACATCTTATGTTTGATTCATAGCTTGGTATACTTGATTACTGGATTCATGATTTGTTCTAGCTCTGTCTTCTCTTCCTCCAACCAATCAACCTCTCCAACTGGCTTATCCTTCATAGCCTCGAAGTTAAGGCCTTGAACCAAATTTCCATCCTCCTCTACCTGATCAGGAATGACCCTTATGTTGTATATCTGTACCAAGCTGACTGGTAACCTGGAGAAATTCTTCTTCCTAACTTCAAACTGGTCACTGATGTTGGCCCAGTAGTCTTCTATGTCATCCTTGTGACTCTATTCTCTGCTAGCCTTCTTCTGTGCTTCACCAGTTATATCAAACCTGGACCTCTTGGAGTGGAGAGGAAGACCCAGGGTACTCATCTCCTCCTCAGAAGCATGGGTCGAGGTAATAGAAGGGAAGGCTTCATCACTACCTATCCTCAAAGGAAAGTCGCTACCAAATCCTATCTTGTGCTTCTCTCTCTTCACAATTATATCAAAGTCACATATCTATCTTGTGACCTCCAGGAGTACAACATGATTCGTAGGGTACCTAGGGAGTCTGTATGGAGCCCTTTGACATCCATCAATTCTTATGTATGAAAAGGTGGGGAACTAGATAAACCAAGCTCCAAACCTCTTAATTAACTCCTTGGCCCTATTTGAAATCCGAACATGCTCTGCACCTTGGAGCAATCTAGTGATGTACATGGTGAATGCATCATTCACCCTTCTATAGCTCGGGTTACCCAGGTGTAGCTGTGGGTAAACTTCATAAATTACATCTTGTGCAAACACACCTTTTGTGCTCAATCCCTTGTATGGGTGGAACCTATCTAAAGCATAGAATAGGTAAGAATTCATTGTGAAAATCTTAGTCTACAGGACATTACACATATGCTCATGAATCATGGCACTTATTATGCCTGCCCAGTGGTAGTCTATACCATGTTCCATCCTAGCAATGACATGGAACATCCAATTTTTGAACATTCCTGCACTCTTCAACCCTACCACCCTACTGAGAAGGGTGATAACATCATAATACTCCTTCCTGAATTTAAGTCTGACCAAATGCTTGGGCAACTTGGAGAAGTAGGACTTAGGTTTTTCCAACCAGGAATTAATGACCTGTTGGGATTTGATGGTATCTTCCTCATAGAACTTCTTTGCCACATCCATGTCAAAAGCCACCACATGAGACCTGTTAGGCATGTCAAAGGTCTGGGCTATAGACACAAGATTTAGATTTACCACAATTCTCCCTTGGGGACCATCTATCCTTTGTGTACCTCTATCATAGTGTCGTGCACATTCAAGCACCAGTTCATAACATTGCATTGTAGGAGGAAATCCAGCTACACTTTCCAATACTAATTCCAATGTCCTTTTGGCCACCAGAGGAAGGTTCTGTACTACCATCCTTGTCTTGAACTCTTCATAATCCCACAATCCAACATTTGTATCAGTGACCCCTGACCAGATGGAGGAAAACTTGCTCTCTAGAATTCTTCTTTTGATATCCATCTTGATTCTTTCTGCTTCAGAAATGGAAGACCCCTCTGCACCTCAATCCACCACTCTACCCTTGGTTCCACTTGTCATTTCCTTACCTGACTCAACCATGAGGACAAAGAAAATCAAAATAGAAGAAGTTGGCAAGAAACCCCGAAGTCTGAGCAGAGTGAAAATGGCTTCCAGAAAACCCAACTACAACAATCGACTTCAATTCCAAATGCACAAGCCAGCTATAGCACTCAAGATCAAGCACTCCAGTTCAATAGAAAGAAAGTGATAAAACTTTAGTGGCACAAAACTCCCCAAAAAAATGAGTTAATACCTGCCACAAAAATCATACAATCGAGCATTAATGCAGTCAACAAAATAGGTCAAACCAAAACCCGGGAATTCAACAAGGCAACAGATCTTTGAAAAATTTCGGTCACAACGAAATTCCGTGAAAGACGAAAATCTTCATATCATACTGAAAATCAGTCGTCACCGGGTTTTCAAGGAAACTGGGGAATTCCACCAGGAGTGGATTTTATCGAGAGCAATGAAAAACCCAGAATGAGTCCAGAACTTAAGGTTTTCAATATATATCATAGGCGAACCATCCACACAAGGAAATAAAAACATCCAAGCACATGCCCAAGCAATCGAATCCTCAAAAACCAAAGGGCCAAAAGACAAAGAACGAAAGTAAAAAGAGCAAGAAAGAGGGTCCCTACTTTCAGTGGGGTGTGTGTGCAAAAAGTGCACAACAAATGGTGTCTCCGCTGGGGAAATGCTCTAGAGCATTTCAAGAACAAACTGGAATCAAGAACCCAAAATCTCTGGTTTCAGCCCTTACATTAGGACACCCATGAACAAAGTTTCAGAAGTCACAAGCAAGAAGACCTTTTCCTGCACTAGGGTCCAAGTGTGTGTGTTTGCGTTCATTTCCCATTCTTTAGGTGCAACAGGAACCAGAGCAAGTCTGATCGGGCTACATAAAAGTTCTAACTTCAAAAGCAACCAGGATAGAGCCTCGCTACCAGTCGGGCATCCATAGCCCTAGCGAGGTTATCACTATGACCCTCCCAAGCATAGCTCTACTGCCAGTTAGGTATCTACAACCTTGGTAGAGATACTAGGATACTCCTGATAAGCTGAAGATTTGTTTTGATTTTCATAATTTCTCTTTCCTCTCTTTCTTTTTTTCTTAAATTTTTTCATAAACCTTCCTTTCACCTCGTAAGCAATGAAACTCACACTCAGGGATGAGGAACACAGTGGCACTGAAGCAAAATATAATATTTTTCACCTAGCCAAATTACACAGGAACCATATGCAATTCTAAAATCTTTAAAATTTATGTGAAAATGTGAGACCCAAATATATTCAAGAGTTGAACCAAAACAAGTGACTCTAATTCTAAGTACAAGGGACATTTAGATAAAGGAATTCCACCACTTGAATCTGAAAAACTAACTAGAGTTTGGGAGAGAAATTTCTAGAACAACGTTAGGCGAGCAACTCGTTATGCAGATGCAACAACCCCCTAGAAAGCCAAAAATTGAAAGCAAAAAACAAAGCGGAAAGCAAAACCAATCGAAGAAAACCTACGCTAACCAAAACAAAGCAAAAAAAAAGAAAAGAAACCTACACTAACCAAAGAAAAACAACAGACAAGCAAAGCAAAGCAAAAATCAAACCTGATCTAACTATGTACAAGAGAGAGCTTCAAACAATTCAAGATTGGAAGTAATGCTTCAGATACTTCCCATTGATAGGCAACGGGATATCCTCACCAGTGAGGGTTTTCAGGCGAAAAGCATTATCTCCTAGAATTTCCGAAATCTGATAAGGGTCAAGCCAGAGTTTGTCAAATTTACCATGCTCTCCCTTATGGTCATGGGCTTTATCCCAGTAGAGAACTAAGTCAGATATTCTAACGGCTTTCACCTTAGCTCTTCTGTCAAACTATCGTTTCACTACGCCCTGGTGTTTGGAAAAAAATTCTATGGCCTCATCTCTCTTCTCTTCAAGGTGTAACAACTTAGCCAAACGGGCTTCATGCTTATCATCCTCGTCATAGTACTCATTAATGAACTGCAAGGTAGGAATCTTCAATTGGATGGGAAATATAGGTTTCAAACCATACACTAGGTGATAAGGAGAGGTTCCTATTGATGCCTTATGTCTGGTACGGTCCGCCCAGAGAGAAAATCTAAGTTAGGTGTGCCAATCCTTAGGATTCTGCTCTAGTAACTTACGGATGATTGTCAAAAGGTTCTTATTGGAAGACATAGCTAGACCATTACCCTGAGGGTAGTAATTGGATGCAAATTTTATGATGATTCCATGATCAAAAGCCTAATTAGAAATTTTCAGTGATGCAAATGCAGGACCATTATCACAAACTAAAGACAATGGACAACCAAAACGATTAATAGTACCTGATTCAAAGAAATTGATTACTGTTGGATATTTATGCCTCATCTTCTTGGCTTGGACTTCCATTTTTCCTTGGAGCCCTGTTTCTGGCCTTTACCACCATACCGCTGCAAGCTTTCCTTGGTGGCGCGGTTGTGCGGTTTACCGCTTTGCCGCAGGCCACCTTGCTTGGTCTGGCGGTTGGGCGTTGTTACCTCCTTATCGCGACGGTCTTCTTCTAGACTGGCAGTGGCGTGGTGAGCGGTGACAGTTGGCATGGTGGTTACCGCCATACCACAGGGGTTGCTCATTGGTGGTGTGGTAGCAGTTGGTGGTTGAAGGGCGGCGGTCTGGTGACAGTTACTACTTTACTATGGATGGTGCTCGAGGAAGCCGTGGTGGCTGCCGTGGATGGCTAGCGGCCAGCGTTGCAGTTACTGCCTTACCATGGGCAGTGAGGTGTCTCACCACGGTGGCCACGGTAAGACCATTGGCGGTCTACCTGGTGGTCACCACCCTACCACGGGGTGGCCTGGCTGCCCTCGCGATAGCACAGTTGACCGTTAGCGGTCTGTGCTGGGGGTCACCACTTTGTCACGAGTGTCTAGCAGTCAGGGCTCGGTAGCATGGGGTGATTAGAGATGGAGCTCAGGCGGGCTTACCACCACATCGCGGGGTGGTCATTGAGCTCAGCGGTAGCACGGTGGAGACAAGGAATGAGCTCAGGTGGGCTCACCGCATTACCATGGCTGGGTTGATTGAGCTCGGCGGTAGCGCGGTTGGAGGCTGAATGGTCAACGTGGGCTCACTGCCATACCGCAATGGTTGTCTACACTTGGTGCGGTTGCGCGGTAGATGGTAGACGTGAGCTCGGAGCTTAGACGACTAGCTTGACCGAGTTTGACCAGAGGTCAAAGGTAGTGAACGAACAGAAATGCGACACGTGGCTCAGCAGTAGGATGTTGATTGGCTTGAAGCCAAAATAGTGATGACAGTTATTGCAAGCCGAGTTTTCAGCTGAAGACGGGACCCAATTGAGGCAAAGAATTAAATGCCTAGGCGACTCGATGCAAGAAGATATGTCAGTGTATATCCTGAGGAAAAGCTATGATTTGGATAGGCAGAACAAGTTGGCGCATGATATGAGATTAATTAATATCGTGTGCACATAGAAGAAAAAAGAGTGATTAGAGAGAGAGACAGAGTGAGTGTTCAAAAGGTCCTGACTGTGAATACTTTGTCTCTCAGTTCTGCGAAGATGTGAACCTGTGAAGGCCGTGTGGTTGGGCTAGCCATCAAGCTGGCTGTGATAGTCATTTGTGAGGAGCTAAAGGGAATCTATATGATATGTCATGAGGACATTGTATCCATGTGAAGTTTTTATTTTGTGTTGCCTGTATATTTCTCCAGATGAACAAGATGTGACTCATATATAGGCTATGAGCCTGAGATTGTATTGTAACTATTTTCTATTGCTGAATAATACAATGGCTCGATCTTTTGGAGTGTGGGGGTTTTTACTTGAAAAGGTTTTCCCCACATATATTTGTGTGTCTACATGTTTGTCTTTCATGTTGTTAGATTCTGCTATCTTGAATCTGTGCTTGTGTTGAATCTGTTATATGTTTTTCTTTTACTTCTCTCAGAGGATCAATGGGGGATCAACTGTGCCTGCTTTTGCTTTATGGCATAGTTTTTTGTGTCTATGAAGTGATAAAAATGAAAATCACTAAGGTACAGTTGTCTTACACGTATTCTATGATGACAGAACCGACTTTGTATCCCCAACAAGTGGTATCAGAGTTAGTTGAAGCAAGTCGAGGCTTGATGATACCAACAAGTGGTGTCAAAGCCTTCTCATGGTTACTCAAGCTCTGGGTATTTCTCCTGTGTCGATTTCTTAGCCTGGTAAGCCTGAGGAAATCTAGAGAAATTGGTTGGTGATTGATCCTTCGATGAGTGGAATTTCTTGCTTCTTTTATTCAACACATAGTTTTGAAAGACGTTGGAGATAACTAGAGTTGATCGTATTGTGGCAATATGGTTTGGGGCTCCCAACTCGCAGCAAATGTTCCTGATGCAAAGGGTGTGATTTGTGCTTGTGGTTGTGTTGCAGCAAAGCGTGGTTTCATACTAGGTGTTTGTGTGAGAGGCTCCCTAGGGGTATGGAGTTTCTTGTGTTGTTGTTCAACCATGAAGTTGTGTGCTTGTGTTGGGTGTTTTGACTTTGCACTGAAGGCAGTTTCTCTACTGCTCTGATTGCATGGAGGCTATGAAGTTGATTCTGGTGGTCTGCAACTTCTAAATAGCCTGGCTCTCTCGTATGTGTGTGCATGATTGTGGTTTTTGGAACTGGTCTAAAATGGACCTATTGTTCCATTCTTACCTATGTCTGCACTCGCATGGTTCAAATTCATGTCTTTGGATCTGAAGGTTTTGTGTAGATTTTCCTAAAAAGTCTATCATGCATTTTCATGTTTTTCATTGTTCTGGTTAACCGTGATGGTTGTGTGCAGACTCCTAAGTCATCCAGATGAGCAGTGAATATGGAGATGCATGGGTGTTTTATAAACACTGTGGTTTTGTAGGTTTTGCACGGTCAAGAAAAACTTGTGGAGTGTGGAGTTGTTGTTCAACTATTTTCTAGACCCTATCTTTTGGGGTGTGACTGGATGAGATAGTTGCAGTTCAACATGGTTTGAGGAGGTGTGATGTCTTCTCTGCATGAGAGTGTTGGTATGTGTTTTTCATTCAAAATTATTGTGGTGTTGCCTATTGGTTTCCTAGACTATGGTGCTTGAGTTGTGGACATGACTGGAAAATTGGATCTATTGTTGATCTGGTGTTTGAGTCATGCTTGTCTGCTTTGGTTGTTCTCTTTGACTATATCAGTTTTGCAGTTTCCAGTGTGATGATAGATTTGCAGGGTTTTTCATTGAAGTGGATCTATGAGTTGTGCATTTTTGTGGGTTGTCTTTACCTACATGTTTGTCGTGAGTCAACTCAGAAGTGGACTGTCATTATCCACGAGGTTGCTTCTGTGGTGGTGCAGATCTATTAGTTGACCTTGTCTGTGGTCACTTATGCATTGGTGTGGTTGTTTTGAGATGAGAGGAGGAATGGCGTTTGAGTACCTGAATAGTCAGTTATGAAGCATGAGAATCACGATGTCATGGAGAGCTTGTTGCACTGTCTAGTGTAAGCTTTTGACAATGATGGGGTGGTTGGTCATGGTGCTTGGAGAACTCGGTGTCACAATTTAGTGGGAGCTTTAGCAATGACTGTGGATTCATCACTTTTTAGTGAATGATCTTCTTTGGTGTTGCAGATGCTTCTTGAGGACTCTTAGATCTTGTTGTTGCAGAAGAGCTATTTCATATCTGCATGGTCACTATTTGAAGGTGTGCAACATCTTGGAGCCATGGAGGACCTTGGTATTCTTTGGCTGAGATGTTGGTGGTGCTTGACAGGTGATGTTGGTTTAGATTTTGTTTGCTTTATGTCATGGTATACTCTTTCTTGTGCATTAGATTTTTGGCATGTTGCTTTCCTCTTAAGACCATGGATGGTTCACTTGAAGCATGGTATCTCCTAAGGGGGATGTCTAGATCATGGTGTCATGATAAGTTCATGTTCCTAGGTTTGGAGCTTTGACAGTGGTCTAGGGTTTCTTTATGTTTTGAGTACTTTGGTCATATGCCGGTGGACTTCATGATAAGTGCAGCAATCCAGATTGGATTTAGCATGAAATGATAGGTGTTGGTGCTCATGGATGCATGGAGAATAAGGTGAGGCTGGAATTATTTTGAGAATGTTGTTGTTACAGCTAAAAGTCTGAGTTTCCTACACCTTGGTTGAATGTGAGTTCAACAAAGACCATGAAGGACAATGCGCTTGGGTAATTCATGGTGGCTTGTATATCTTGGAGGAGCATCTTTTCTTTTCTTCTTGGTTTGCTCGGCAGTGAAGTTTATTTGAAAGGTATTTTCCCATTATAGCTTTCAGATATGTGTTATGCTTTATCTTCCATGGATATGAATCTTGAGTTGTTGCTTTAAAATTCTGGAGGATTCATAATGGAAGGTGGACAACATAGGGATCTCCTTGTGCTTTGGAGGATTGATAGAAGATGGTTTTATGGGTTAGTCTAATCTTCTTTAAGGTGCTTACATCCATGGAGTTTTTGGGTGTTGTTATGGATTTTCCCTTTGGGATGTGAAGAAGATCATTCTTGACACAACTGGCATTTAGAAATGTATGTAGGAGGATGCTAGATTTTTTGATTTGCAGTTTCTCTCTAATTTGGTCTTTTCTTCTTGTATGTTCATTTTCATATGAATTCAGATGTGAGATGCCTTTGTGGAGTTGAGCTGGTCACAGTTTGTGGTCATGTGTTGTCACTTGGGTGATGACACGAAGGTTCTTGTGCTTCTTTCTTCAGTCAAATATGGAGGCTTTTGGAAGAACTGTGGAAGACAATTGAGAGAAATGTTTCTTGCAGTAGGTGGTTGCAGGTGGTGTAGATTAATGTGGATGTTCCTTGGAACTACATGGTTACTCATTTATATGTGCAGGGATTGGTGGAATTAGAATGCCTGGATCATGTGTGATGGTGCTTTGTTTGCACTCATCTGGATAGTACCTTTGCAGTGGGAGTACCTGGATGTGTTGGGTCGTTTGAATGGTTGACACATGGTGCTTGTGCTTTGTTTTTGATGGGTTGGTTATGTTATGGCGTGAGTTTACTAATGTTACATACCGAGAGGTATGGGTGATTGGATGGAATAGCATGAGTTGTGGGTGTTGGTTTTTTAGTCATGTGGGTTGTTTTGATCAGTTGAATGAGGTCAGTCAATTTTATGGTTGTTGTTCTAGCTAATTGGTTTATCTTGTTTTGGAGAATGTTTCTCGTTATGTTGTTCACGTTGTGCTTTGTTGCTGTTGTTTTGGTGCCTTTTCTACCTGAAGGTTCAGATGCTTGCGTTCTTGAGATTGGTGCTTTTTCGCCTTGGCGTGTTCTTGTGTTTGGAGTTTTTGCCTGAGATGGTTGACTTTTTTTGAATGTCATTGCAGGTGTCCTAGTTGGAGCATGGAAGCATGGTGATGGTCCTTTGTTCGCTTTTTTTGGAAGAAGCCAATAATAATTTGTCAAGTGGTAGATTGTTGGATATTTATGCCTCATCTTCTTGGCTTGGACTTCCATTTTCCCTTGGAGCCTTGTTTCTGGCCTTTACCACCATACCACTGCAAGGTTTCCTTGGCGGTGTGGTTGTGTGGTTTACCGCTTTACCACGGGCCACCTTGCTTGGTCTGTCAGTTGGGTAGTGTTACTGCCTTACCACGATGGTCTTCTAGATTGGCGGTGGTGCAATGAGCGGTGAAAGTTGGCGTGACGGTTACCGCCATACCACAGGAGTTGCTCGTTGGTGGCGTGGTAGCGCAGTAGCAACTGGCGGTTGAAGGGTGGCGGTCTGGTGACAGTTACCGCTTTACCATGGATGGTGCTTGAGGAAGCTACGATGGTTAAGGTGGATGGCTGGTAGTCAGCGTTGGTGGTTACCGCCTTACCGTGGGCGGTGAGGTGTCTCACCATGGTGGCCATGGTAAGACTGTTGGCAGTCTGCCTGACGGTCACCACCCTACCAAGGGGTGGCCTGGTGGTCCCCGTGGTAGCGTGGTTGACCGTTAACATTTTGTGCTAGGGGTCACCACTTTTCTGCAGGTGTCTGGCAATCGAGGCCCGATTACGTGGGGCGATCAGAGATGGAGCTCAGGCGGGCTTACCGCCACACCGCGGGGTGGCCTGTTGAGCTCGACGGTAGCATGATGGAGACAAGGAATGAGCTCGGGTGGGCTCACCGCATTACCACGATCGGATTGACTGAGCTCAGCGGTAGCGTGGTTAGAGGCCAAATGGTCGACGTGATCTCACTGCCATACCGCGATGATTGTCTGGACTCGGTGTGGTTGCGCGGTAGATGGCAGACGTGAGCTCGGAGCTCGATCAAATGGCTTGACCGAGTTTCACCAGAGGTCAAAGCAGTGAACGAATAGAAATGTGACATGTAGCTTAGCGTTAGGATGTTGATTGGCTTAAAGCCAAAATAGTGATGACAGTTATTGCAGGTTGAGTTTTCAGCTGAAGATGAGACCCAATTGAGGCAAGGAATTGAATGCTTGGGCGACCCGATGCAAGAAAATCTATCAGTGTATATCTTGAGGACAATTGATGATTTGGACATGAAGAAAAGGTCGGTGCATGGTATGAAATTAAGTAATCTCATGTGCACATAGAAGAAAAAAGAGCAATTAAAGAGAGAGAGAGAGAGAGTGAGTGTTCGAACGGTCCTGACTGTGAACACTTTGTCTCTCAGTTCTGCGAAGATGTGAACCTGTGAAGGCCGTGTGGCTGGGTTGGGCATCAAGTTGGCTATGATAGTCATTTGTGAGGAGCTGAAGGGAATCTACATGATATGTCATCGAGGATATTGTATCCATGTGAAGTTTTTGTTTTGTGTTGCTTGTATATTTCTACAGATGAACAAGATGTGACTCTTGTATAAGCTATGAGCTTAAGATTGTATTGTAACTATTTTTTGTTGCTGAATAATATAATGGCTCGATCTTTTGGAGTGGGGGGTTTTTTACCTAAAAAGGTTTTCCCCATGTATATATGTGTGTCTACATGTTTGTATTTCATGTTGTTAGATTATGTTGTCTTGAATTTGTGCTTGTGTTGAATCTGTTATATGTTTCTCTTTTACTTCTCTCAAAGGATCAATGGGGAATCAACTGTGCTTGCTTCCGCTTTATGGCATAGTTGTTTGTGTCTTTGAAGTGATAAAAATGAAAATCACTAAGGCACTGTTGTCTTAGATGTGTTCTATGATGACATAACCAACTCCATATCCCCAATAATTACCACATCAGAATTACATTGCTTACATGCAAGAGCTTCAGTCCATCTAGTAAAATAATAAATTATGGTTAGAATATACCAGTGGCCTGTAGAAGAAGGTGGGTTAATTAGACTTATAAAGTCCATTCCCCACTGTGCAAATGGTTTCACCTCTATGATCAGCTGAAGTGGAAGGGTTGCGTGTTTTTCCTTACTTGTTGTTGTCTGATATACATGAGAAGTCCTACACATCCTTAAATAAGGTAGGCCACTAATATCCAGCCCTTAGGATCTGATTGGCAGTGGACGATGCAGAACCATGGCTTGTTCCATATCTTTCATGGAATTCAATCATCACTCTGGTAGCTTCTTCCTTCCCCAGACATCTTAAATACATGCCCTCATGATTTTTCTTATACAGGACACCCCCTTTCATCATAAAACTACCACTTTTCAGGTGCAAGGCTCGCATTTGAACTGTATTAAGGTGATCAGGACATCGTTGGTTCAATACATAATAAATGATTTCGTCATAACAGTCACCTAGAGATACCTCTTGGAGATGATAATGTTGAGCTATGAGATCAAGACCTATCTCGACCATTTTCTTCGGCAGTTCCTACCCTCTCACTAATTTCATGGGTTGAATCTCATTGTCATATTCCTATAACATAGTTACCCATTTAGCTCTTTGTTCACCTAGCTCATTCTACATTATCAACAGCTTCATCGTAGGATTAGGCACTAACGCAAAAACCTTATTCCTCATAATATAGTGTCTAAACTTTTTCACTGGTTTGACCAAAGCATAGGCCTGCTTTTCTACATTGTGATATCTCAACTCTGCATCCTTTAAAGGAGTACTCATGAAGGCTATAGGATTCTCATCGCCTTGATCAAACTTTTGAGTTAACATTCCAGCACAAGAGTGATCAGAAGCAAATGAATATATGTAAAAAGGCTTAGCATAATCTGGACTCACCAACACTGGAGCCTCAGTGATAGCTTTCTTAATTTATGTGAATGCATCCTTGGCTTCTGCACTCCATTCCACTTTGGCCTCTTGTTTCAACATAGCATTCAAGGGATTTACTATCTCTGCAAATCCAATGATGAATTTTTTGACGAAGTTGATCTTCCCAAAGAATGACTTCATTTCTTTTTTGCTTGCATGAGGCTGAATCTTCAAGATATAATCTATTCATTCAGGATCAATGGCGATACTCTGTTCTAAAATAATATGTCCTAGCAATTTCTCCTCTGTAACCCCAAAAATGCACTTATTTGGGTTAAGTGAGATTCCAAACTCCCTGCACCTTTGAAATACTTTGCATAAATCTGCTATATGATTACCTCACTTCTTAGAGAAGACTACCGAATCATCCATATAAATAATGATGCACTTACCAATTATGTCTTTAAAATCAATATCCATAGCCCTCTAGAATGTAGCTCCAACATTGATCAACCCGAAAGGCATTCCTCTGTAGGAAAAACTTCCCCATTTCGTAGTGAAGGAAATTTTATGCTTGTCTTCATATTGTACCATGACTTGGTTGTATCTAGAATACCCATCCAAAAAAGACACTATCTAGGATCCATTGACAATCTGAAGTACCTCATCCAATGAAGAAACCGGATAATTATCTTTTTTTGATGCTCTGTTAAGATTCCTAAAGTCCACACACTATCTGATTTCTCCATTCTTTTTCCTCATAGGAACCAGATTCACAACCCAAGTTGAATGCCTCACTGGAAATATAATTCATGCTGAAAGTAACTTTTGTACTTCTTTCTGAATAATGGGTTCTAACAAAGCATTAATTGGTCTATGTCTTTGTCTGAATGGTTTGACATTCGACTTCAAGGGAATGGTGTATGTAATGATTGAAGTATCATATGTTTTTAAGTCCTCATAACTCCAAGCTATCACATCTCGATATGTGTCTATACCATCAATAATCCCTCTCCTTTCTTCGGGAGTACATACCTTACCAATAAAAACATTATTTACGTCATCTTGTGTTCCCATGTTGTATGTTTCACATTGGCTACTGAGAGATTCCATTTTTACTTGTTGTTCCTAGTCTTTTATCTTATCCAAATCAAAAACTCGTTCTAATTGCACCATACCTCTTTGGATAGTGTTGGTTTTTAGGTTGATGACCCCTCCCAAGTCCATTTCTGCCTCTTGAGGCTTTATCTCATCAATTATTTGAGAAGAAAACACATCACAACTTGTAATGAAATCAAGAATATGCTTATCATCTTCAAATACCTATAGATTGGTAACGTTGTCAGGTACCAAAGGTACTGGAGTGAGCTCCATAGTAAAATTCTTCAATCCTGAAAGTTGCAAGGGTTTCAATGTACTAGCCACTTATGCCAGAGAATCTATAACTTGGTTCCTACTTTGAGGAATCAACTAGATGTTGAAAGCATCAAATCCCTCAATAAGATCCCATACTCTATGTCTATAATTAGTCATCCTCCTGTCACGGTATGAATATTGTCTCCTCACCTGCCTAACTACCAACTCAGAATCCCCAAAAACTTATAATATCTTAACCTTAGACCTTCATGCCATTAACAACCCATGGATCAAAGCCGCATATTCAGCTACATTATTAGTACATTGGAATTGTTGTCTATGAGCAGCAAAATAACTCTTACCTTTAGGACTGATTAGTTCAAACCATGCTCCAAGACCTTGCTTAGATTTGGATCCATCAAATCTTAACGTCCAACAACCATCAGTCCCTAATTGCTTCAAATCATCTTTCATTTTACTATAGATAGGAGGCTCTTCAGGAAGCATTTGAATTTTACCCTTGTCATTATTTCGCTCTCCCTGTATATTCATTTTGATAATTGGGGTTGGGTTAATGTATTTTTGTACTTGTTCCACAACAGTCTGACATATATGACATTCCAACTCAGAGTGGGGGAATCATGGACAAGGCACCAATTAGGAAGCAATAATTCTTCAAAATTCATACTTCTACCCAGTTGTATATGATTCTCCATACACCTCTGAATGAACTCCTAGAAGTTATCCAACAAACTGAGCTGCCTATCCTCTTGGTCATTAGTTTCATTTGTTTGCTCACTCAGTGTTTTGGAATCACTGATGGGCTCCTCTTGCATCATAAATATTTCCTCATACCCACCAAATTCTGATGTAAATTCATAAGAGGGGCCTTGCAGCATAAAGACCTCTTTTGTATCTGGGACTGATACAGCCAACACATAGTTCCTCATGTTGACCTCTAATATTAATATCTCATTTGAAGTATTTTAGTACTCAGTGATTACACACTTCATTCTGGGCTCTCTTTCACTCCTGATCTGATTTGGGACTCCTTTCCATGGTAGCCACATGTGAGAATGTTCTGTAGATGTATACCCATTTAATGCCTTAGTGAAATCCTGACACAAAATCAAACCATAGGTGTCAGGAATATCAAAGACCTAAATTTTGATCACCTATTGCACCCTCGGATTTGATGCAACCTACGTGGGGATCATATTCATCTCTCCTACTACACTCACCTTTGTCTTCTCTAATAGTGACCTTCTTTTGAGAAGAAATAGGGGTAATACCTAATGCTTTATAGATAGCAAAAGGCATAACATTTGTAGATGCTCCTGAATCCAACAAACAATTATGCAGATTCTTTCCAAAGATACAAACATAAATCAGAAAGGGAGGGGTTCCCATCTTGCCTTGGAATAGGCTCAATTGGGTGCCAGCTTGTGCAACCTGACTCTTATCTTTATCTTTCGCTTTGTCCATAGGTGGGACCTAGCCCTGGCTTTTAGGCGCCTATGAATTAAAGGATCTGAAAATTGCCTCACCAGCAATTACTCCTTGTGGTGTTGTGTTTGAATTGAAAGACCCCAAGAAAGCATTCCTAATAGTAGGGAATCTTAATAATTCAAAAGCAGAAAGACTTGCCTTTACTTTTCTGATTTATTCAGTCACATATTCACCCAATTGCTCCATGTTCATATCAGCATGAGCCTCCTTGCAGCCACTAGTTTGTTTATCCTTTAGTACTTTAGCATTGTTTCCCTTTGACAAGTACTGTGTTGGCACATGAGGGTAAGATGGATTATTACTAGCTTGTGGATCCGGTGGAGTAGTGAAATTTTTTGGAGGAATAGAAGTAGTGAAAGGGCCTCCAGATTGTGGACTCCTATTAGGCCTATTCCTTAAATCATATTTCTTTATGGGTTGCTAAAACATCTAAAATTCTTCAACACCAACTTCCTCCTCATCCAAAGGGCCATTATCATTTTCATTCTCTTCACTAAACAACTCAGAGATTTTGTCCTCATTCAACACCTGCTCTGTCTCTTTATCCTAGTCACTGGACTCTTCTTCTAGTTTATTCTTCTCGCCTTTTGGGAATGGAGCATGGTTAAGTACCATTACTCGAGAATCATAAGGATTTGAGGGCACAATCTCCTGACTATTGGATTTTTTTTCAACTTCATACTGAAAGATGGAGTCAGCAGTCTGAAACTCGGGGCAATCTAACTTAGAATGTTGACTTGTCTTATGGAGCCTGCACCATCCAGACAAAGTTGCTCCTATCAGATACACACCACTTGGAGGTTTCTCTTGGGTAGGAGGCTGATCCAATGGAGTGGGAATTCCTCCATTATTAGGTCCATTATTCCAAGGTCTATTTTGTCTAGGTGGTTGCCTTTTGTCAAACCCTTGTCCACCTTGTTGCACCCTATCATAATTCTGGCCAGAGCCTTGTCCTCTTTCAAAATTTTGATTTTTGTCAAAATATTGCCCTCTATCAAAGTTGTCCTTTAGCAACTTCTTTGTTCTCTCCGTTGTATTTTGATTGCATGTTCTTTTGTGCAGCCTAAAGTTGGTTGTTCTAATTTCTTAGATAGGTCACCTCCATATTCAATTTCTTCACCTGCTTAGTTAACTCATCCAGTCATTCCTTATCCAAAACATTGTATGGCGTTGAATTCACATTACTGGGAGGGTATCCTGATGCTCCTCTGGAACCAACAACCTGATTCAAGACTTCTGAATTCTGCAAATATGTATAAAACCACCCTATTGTTGCGGGTGAAGGGATTGATCGGTTCCTTGCTGAGGATAAGAGGTCATTGGATGAGCTTGATTTATTAGAGGACCTGGGTGTGTGATCAAAGGTAATGATGGTACTAGATTCATCATGGGAGCATGATTGGTCAAAGCCTGGTTAAGAGCTTAGACTTGCCCAGGGTGAGCTGTAGGTCCTAAGGATGGAAAAGGTCTTGAAAAATGTTGCCTCAAATCTGTGTTGACATTAACAACCTTTGTATATGCAGTGAGCAAGGTAGTTGGGGGAATAGTCCTCCATTTAAGGAAGGTGGATGCAAGGTTGTCAAGGGCTTTAAAGGAGACCTCTAGGGCAGTGGTGTCATCTATAGAATAAGGTGCTTGAATTCTAGTGTATGCTCGGTGAAACCTATTATTGAAAGACCCCATGGGCTCATTAATTTCCCTCTTAACCCTGGTAAACTGCATGTAAAGCTCATTAGCACTAATGGTAATTTTAAACTTCTGCAGAAATGCAGTTTCCAGTTCTATCCAATTATGGATAGAAGCAACAGGTCAGTGATTATACCAATAAAAGGCCTCTTCCCCAAGGAATAAGGAAAAATCTTGCATGCAACATCCTCATGGTTGATTCCTCTATCTCTCAGAGAGGTCTGAAAAATCCTAATATGCTACTATGTCATCCTATTGGGATCATTGGAATGGAACTTCAACCAAAAGTGCTCAGGGTTCTTGGGCATGACATTGTAATTATTGAAGATCAAGGGAGATGGGTTGTTGGCCAGAAAATCCATTGGTGGAGGTGGAGGCGGTAATGGATGATTTACGACTGGTTGAGGATGTGGAATGGGAATGCCCTCAGAATTAGATGAGGATGAGGATGATGGGGATGATGGGAGTGGTTGGGTGAATGATGATTCTCCCCTCATTCTGGTCCTTCTTGCCCTAGTAGGGGCTTGCAGTTCTTGAAATTCCTCCTCTCCTGGAGTAGATCTGGTTCTCCTTCTGAACATTTCAGGAGAAATGGAATTGAGAAAATTCTCTAGTTTGCTTACTCAGGCTCTCCTTCTAGCGCCAATTTGTTGATGGTGTTTTCTGCACAACAACAACTCAGACAAAATATGATATCCTATCTCTCTTCAAAGGTAAATCTCTATGAACAAAGAGATAACCCCAAGGTCTCTAATGCCAGGTCCTGACAATGCAAATAAGACAACTCAGAGATAATGTGAAAATGTCGGTAATCACAAAGGGGCCTTACTACAAGCAAATACTGGACTCAAATTTATTAGATCTAGCAATATGTTGATACTTCAAAACCTAAATCTAACCCAGATAATAAAAGAAATAGAAAAAGATAAGGGTTTAAAAGAGATTTCTAAGACTACTTTCAATTCTAAGATTAACAATGCAAATGATAAAATGCTCGAAATGGACCAATCCCTCATAAATTGACTCCTGCTCAACCCAGATAAATCTGCAATTTTACAGAAATAGTGCAATCTTCTAAGGTGTTAAAGATTTTTAGACTATGAATATTCATTCAGGACAACCCTATTGAAATTGAAATGAATAGGCATTCATAATTGAACTAAGCACGGTTTTAAGTCCAGGCTAACTTTGCAAAGCGGCTAACAATCAGCTAACTGCAAAAAGTATGGACTAGAGATTGTTGCAAACACTTCAAGCATAAAACCCTAAACATCATCAAACCATCTAACATCAAATAAACTTAACCAATTTCAAAGATAGAATATCAAGAACCATGCCACATAAAAATCAACACAAGAAAGGCACCAAATCACAATGTCTTTACTTGTATTAAATCATCCAAAGTGGCAACAATTCTAGTCTTCTGTTACAACACTTGCTTGAAAAGATAAACTAAATTCTAACACTAATTCTTGCTCTTATCACAATTTGCTCCAATGTAAAATTGTCTAACTAACTAACCCCTTACAAATGAGGCATAACGCGAAACTTAGAGAAACCCCCAAGATATGTCGGCCCAATTAGGGTTTACAATAATAAACGGCCACACAATAGGTCGGCCAAGAGAAATTTGAAATAACATGAAATGTGCAATATGCACCAATTTCATCCATGTTGGCCTGGGTCTCCAACAAAGCTCGGTCCAATGCATGCAAAGGAAGAGGGAAAATAATTGGGAAGCACAAATTCTGATGTAGCATTAAATTAACTACTTCCCTCTTTGTCCTTAGCATGCTCCACCTTATCCTGCACCATCAAAAATGCCTTGTCCAAGTCAGCAATAGGTGGCATAGGTAAAACCCTAGTTCTCCTTTCAAGGGACTTGATATCATCTCTTGACTGCTTCACCACTTTATCCCAATCTACCTTATTTGTTTGATATCTTTCAATAACTGCAATGTAAGTTGTTGCATCATGCAACTGATGTTCAGTGATAGGCCCCTCATTGACTGGAGAATACACATCTCGCCACCATTTTCTCAATTGCTCCAGGCTAAGATGATTTGGTGCAAATTTCAGAAATGGAAGACCCCTCCGCACCTAGATCCATCACTCTACCCTTGGTTCCACTTGTCATTGCCTTACCTGACTTAGCCATGAGGACAAAGAAAATCTAAACAATAGAAGCTAGCAAGAAACCCCAAAGTCTGAGAAAAGTGCAAATGGCTTCCGAAAAACCCAATTGCAACAATCGACCTCAATTCCAGATGCACAATCCAGCAACAACACTCAGGATCAAGCACTCTAATTCAATAGAAAGCAAGTGATAAAACTTTAGTGGCACAAAAGTCCCCAAAAAAATGATTTAATACCCCTCGTAGAAATCATACAATCGAGCATTAATGTAGTCAACAAGATAGGTCAAACCAAAACCCAAGAATACGATAAGACAACGGATCTTTGAAGAAATCCAGTCACAACAGAATTCCGCGAAGGACAAAAATCTCTGTATCATAGTGAAAAGCAACCATCACCGGGTTTTCAAGGAAACCGGGGAATTTAACCAGGAGTGGATTTTCCCGAGAGTAGTGAAAAACCTGGAATGAGTCCAAAACTTAAGGTTGTCAATATATATCATAGGGGGGCCATCCACACAAGCAAGATAAACATCCAACCACATTCCCAAGCAATCAAATCCTCAAAAATAGAAGGGCCAAAAGACCAAGAACGAAAGAAAAAAGAGTAAGAAAGAGGGTCCCTCCTTTCAGTGGGGCGTGTGTGCAAAAAGTGCACAACAAGGTACACACCAATTACTAAACATTACAAGTGGCTCCACTTCTGCCATGCAAGCAACAAACGGGTTCCTCGTCACCATGAACGGGTTCCATATATATATACATATACATATACATATGCATATACATATGCATATATATGCATACATACACATACATATGCATACATATACATATGCATATGTATATGCACACATATACATATGTATATGTATGCATATGTATACAAATATACATATAGATACCAATATACATACACATACACATATACATATTTGTATACAATTAAGTTGTGCAACTATTCTATCTTTTTCAGGTGTCATTGATGAATTTGGGGGTGTTTAGTTTTTCATAGGTGATGCTTCATCTTCAATTCAATGTAAATGAATGCATATATATTATTTTTTTGTGATTCAATTCATTCATGGGAATGAATGCATGTAAGCAATGCTGAAATTTTTCATTTCAGTAACAAACAATATAGTTGGTTGTTTTGATGCCATTCATAAACCTGGGGTTGTTCTCTTTTTTCATAGGTTCTACGTGTAAGCAATTCTATATACATATACACATATATATACATATATGTATATGTATATATATATATATAAAGATGTAAATATATATACATGTATACACAAATATACATAAATGTATACATATACACATACACATACACATACACATATACATATACATAAAATTGTATGTTGTTTTCGTGCCATAGATAAATTTGGGGCTGTTCAATTTTTCAAATGAAAGCATATAAGCAATTCTGCAATTTGCCATTGCAGTAACAAATAATATTGTTGGTTGTTTCGATACCATAGATAAATTTGGGGTTCTCTTTTTCATAGGTTGTGCATGTAATCAAATCTATATACATACACATCCACATCCACATCCACATATGTATATACATAAAACATGAACATACAAATATACATATAGGTGAATGCCTTCATCAATTCAGTCAACTAAGCAATAGAGACATGGTTTAGGGAGACTTGATTTCATGAACGCTCATTTGATGGCAACCTATGTTGCACGGGTCCACAACTCCATTCGAATTGTGAAGTGATACATAGGTAACCATGACAAGCCTTCACAAAACCAAGTCCCCTAAGCCATTCAAATACAAAGCTACAATAGTTGCATGATTCAATTGATACACCCTAACCTATTAAAAAGATAACACCCCCAAATGAATCAAAGCACCTATAAAATAGAACACACTTGCACTTAATCGAAGGCATCTAAAATTGATATAATTGTTGCAGGGCTGATTTGATGAAGGATAACCTATGCAAAAGAGAACGCCCCAAAAATAATTGAATAGTAGAGCTTCATGTTCGAACCATGAAAAGAATTGTAAATTCCAACCATACAAATATTAAACACAATTTGCAGTGTCAAATTATGTGCAATTGTTACAAGATGTAATGGTTTAGGGAGACTTAATTTTAGAAACGCTCATTTGATGGCAACATATGTTGCACGGGTCCACAACTCTATTCGAATTGTGAAGTGTTGCATAGGTAACCATGACAAGCCTTCACAAAACCAAGTCCCCTAAGTCATTCAAATACAAAGCTATGGTAATCTATGTTGCACTTTGTCCACAATTAGACCTTTCAACTATGAAGTGCTACATAAGCAACCATGAAAGGCCTTGGGAAAACTAGGTCCCCTAAATACATGTTGTAAGAAAGCTTCAGTGCTCAATATTGATCTATGGTAATACATGTGAATACTTGAAGGTTTTCATGGCTATTTGAATTCGGAATTATTTGAATTTGATTGATGGTTGTTTGGTGAATGTGATTGAGTTCAGCCATTAATTATTTAGTTGATTAGTTTTGTGTATTGTTTGCAATTGTTTCCATAATTTTGTATTTAATAATGGGTGCCTTACAGCTTGTAAAAATGGAAGCAGATGAGATTTTGGAGTTCACCACTACTACATTCGCACCGTACTTGGCGAGATGGGATAGATTGGTGCTGATATGTGTTGTAGGTTTAATGATTGATTAGATAGGAGAATGAATTTTCTTGTTGGTTTGGTTATGCTACGATGGGAAACATGGTTGTAATGGATTTGGCAGTTGCTCAAAGATGGGTGAGATGCGTTTGAATTGTGTTGAGTTGGCACCTTGTTTACATTGTGTAGTTGTGATTAATGTGAAAGTGACACATGCATTGGTGCAATAGTTGGGTTTACCAGTTTACGAGGAAGGGTGCATGTGTTAATGTTTGGGGTGTTTAAATTCCATGTCAGAATGGTACTTGCTATATGTCAAATACAAGTTGGATACACTTCATCATGTTTGGTTGCCTCTGTGTACTTGTTTTGTTTTGAAATGAATGTTATTAAGTGTGCATTTTAAATCTGATTTATGTTTGATGTCATTCTGCCTATTTATGGATGAATTATTTTTTAATTTGTGGAGGACCGGTGTATAGGTGCACATCATATAAAGTTGAGGACACCCCCAAATTAATCAATGGCACCTACAAAAGATACAATTGTTGTAGGTCTGAATTTATGAAGCATACACATAGACATACATATATACATAGACATAGACACATACATAGACATAAGTGAATTAAACATGATTGTAGAGAAGTTTAGCAAGGGGCAGCGAGTGATAAATGCGATGCAGTGGAGTGCTAGGGTGACTGACTGAGAGAAGTAGATGTGACAAGGTTGTCCACTTAAGACCTCTTCACACATCTATACACACACACATTTACATATACAAATACATACACATAGACATACACATACACATATGCATACACATACGCATACACATACACATACACGTACACATACACATACACATACACATACACATACACATACACATACACATACACATACATATTTACATACACATACATATTTGCATACACATACATATTTGCGTACACATAGACATAGACACAGACACATAGACATAGACATACACACAGACATAGACATAGACATAGAGAAACACATACACACAAACATTGCCATCATTGTGAAGAAAAAATAAGAAGTTGCTAGAATGAAAGGTTGTAAAGTTGACAAGTGTGCGAGGCACTACGAGCATTGGATGCAGGTTGGCTCAAAAAATATGTAGGTAAAGTAGTATATGTATATGTATATGTATATACACATATACATATACATAGATATATAGACATATTCATATACATATGCATATGTATATACATATACATAAACATAAACATATGTATATGTATATGAATATGTCTATACATATGCATATATTTTTAAATAAGATGCAAAGACCTTAAGCATATACAAGTTGGATACACTTCATCATGTTTGGTTGCCAGCGTGTAATTATTTTGTTTCAAAATAATTACAATTACGTGTGTATTTAATATCTAATATACATATACATATGTCTATGTATATGTCTATGTATATATCTATGTATATGTCTATGTATATGTCTATACATATGCATATACATATGTATAAATGAGTAAGCGTGCATTTAATATATATGTCTATGTAAAGGTACAATATATGCATGACTGATTTGATGAAGCAGAACCTAAAAAAAATAGAACACCCCCATATATTTCCAAGGTACAAAAAGAAGGTACAATAATTGGAAGACTAAATTGATAGAAAATAACCTATGCAAAAGATAACACCCCCAAAATAATCAATGGCACCTAAGAAAAGATAGAAACATTTGCATTACAAATTTATTGATGTAGCACATATGATAATCGTAACACCCCTATATTTATCAATGAAGACTAACCATGATGAAGTTCGGTATTCGATTTTTGATAATGGGTTTTTTCTTTAAATGTTATTGGTCCACTTGGCTTGCCACGTGGACTATGTAATTTTGGGTGTGTACGTATCAGCTCCTCTCCCCTACCTAATCAAGTAGATCCAATGAAAAAAATAAGACCCCCAAATTTTTGTAATGCAAACAAAAAAAGCTCCAATAATTGCATGTCTGAATTGATGAATCCTAATCATTGGGAAACATAACACCCCCAATTTAATGAATGTCACCTAAAGAAAATAGTAATAATGAATGAATGAAACAACACATATGAAAAACCTAAACCCCCAATTTTATCAATGGCACGTAGAAATGGTACTCAACAACATTAATCGAAACATGAACATTAACCCATGACTGTAATGGTTGTAATGAAGAACAATATAAAGGTTACGAATGGAAAACAATAAGAGTATAACAATTATCACATATGCATATGACTGAATTGATTGAGCAGAACCCAAAATAAATAACACCAACATATTTATCTATGGCACAGAAACAACATAAATCTTTTAAGTGACTGAAAAGATGAAGCAAAACCTAAAAAAATATTAACCCACTTTTTTTTTTGGTTAATGAAATAGAGAACACAACCTAACTCAATGATAATGTAGAACCTATGATAATACAATAAGCAGAGTCAATGATAATGCAGAACCTATGAGAAATGGATAAGCAGATTCAATGATAATACAGAACCTATGAGAAAACGATAAGGAGAGTGAATGATAATGCAGAACCTGTGAGATTATGATAAACAAAGTGAATGATAATGCAGAACCTATGAAACATAAATGGTAAAATATGAGTGTAATATTTGCAATATAAATAACACCAACATATTTATTTATGGCACAAAAACAACATAAATTTTTTAAGTGGCTGAAAAGATGAAGCAAAACCTAAAAAAAGATTAACCCACATGTTTTTTTTTGGTTAATGAAATAGAGAACACAACCTAACTCAATGATAATGCAAAACCTATGATAATACGATAAGCAGAGTCAATGATAATGCATAACCTGTGAGATTACGATAAGCAGAGTGAATGATAATGCATAACATATGAAACATAAATGGTAAACTATGAGTGTAATATTTGCAATATAAATAACACCAACATATTTATCTATGGCACAGAAACAACATAATTTTTTTAATTGACTGAAAAGATGAAGCAAAACCCAAAAAATATTAACCCACATGATTTTTTTTGGTTAATGAAACAAAGAACACAACCTAACTCAATGATAATGCAAAACCTATGAGAATATGATAAGCAGAGTGAATGATAATGCAGAACCTATGAGAAAACGATAAGCAAAGTGAATGATAATGCAGAACCTGTGAGATTATGATAAGTAGAGTCAATGATAATGTAGATGCTATGAGAATACGATATGCAGAGTCAATAACAATGTAGAACCTATGAGAATAGGATAACCAGAGTCAATGATAATGGAGAACCTATGAGAAATAATAGGATAAGAAAAGTATATGATAATGTAGAACCTATGAAACAGAAATGGTAAAACTATGACTGTAAAATTTGCAAAATAAACCCTAGGGAAACAGAAATGCTAAACTATGCATGTTGTATTTTCAAAATAAACCCTAATGAAAGAGAAATGCCAAAATATGAGTGTAATATTTGCAATATAAACCCTACGGATCAAAACCCATATAAAGAAAAATGTAGTTTCATCTATGGCATGGAAGCAACGAACATTATTATTACTGAAAGAAGAAAACAACCCCAAGAATTTCAATGGCAGGGAAACAACCAACTGCATTATTATATATTATATAAACAGAGCGATGCTTGAACAAAAGATTAATTTTCAAAGATTTAGTATGTTTATGAACACAAATAGGACAGTGTTCATAAACACTAAACTTCACCCAAAAAAATGATATCTGCAACACTAAAAAACCAATAAAACAAACTAAAATTGCAAACCAAACTCAAACAACTGAATAATGGTGAGCCTTAGTGAGCAAGCTCACCTGGTTCGAACACATGACGAACCTGTTCATTGCTTGCGGTGACCTTCCTGGTAGTGAGGAACTCATTCATGGCCGCGAGGAACCCATTCATGGCAGCGAGGAACCCGTTTGTTGCTTCAATGGCGGAAGTGGAGCCGCTGGTAACATTCGGTAACTGGTGTTTACCCATCTCGATATCGGCTTCTACCCAAACATGATATGGTCTCCAAGCATCGCAGGTTGTGGTGAATAGACGAAGGTTGCAGATGACGAAACGAACGGGTACTGACATGCAAGTGAAGAAAGAATGTCTACTTGCTAGAATGAAAGGCTAAAAACATGGCGAGAAGAGCGAGGCACTTGGAGCATTCAATGCAGTTTAGCTCGAAATAAACGTGGAGTGGCATGGAGCTTAGGAGAGGTCACAACAATTAAACCCGACAGTCGATAGGAATAGGAAGTGGCGGCGAGTGATAAATGTGATGTAGTGGATTCTTAGGGTGGCAGACTAAGAGAAGTTGATGTGGCAAGGCTGTCATGTTCGGACACCGAGCCACGTAGGTAGTGGCACCCGAGGTGCCTACGTATCGGTCGACGGGCCATTTTTTCTTTTTTTGAAGTCGTGGACAAATTTCGACCTTCCACGTGGAAAAATATTTTGAAAATAAAAAAACATAATTTTATATTGTTTAATATCCGTTTTTGCATAATGGGTTATTTTAAAAAAATGCTATTGGTCCACGTGGCCTGCCATGTGGACCATGTGATTTTGGTTGTGTACGTATTGGCTCCTCTCCCCTAGATCGAAGAAATATATTATATAGTGACACTAGAGCTAAGATTTGTGACCCACAAGCTCAAAGAATTTATTTATATTTAAATTTGTTGAATGTGATTTTTAGATTTATAAATTTAATTTTATATTGTTTAATTTTTTAAAATATAAGTTAAGAGTATGATAAGGTTTTGATATTTAGCTTTTAGGTTTTTAAAAAAATTATAAATATGTTTAAAATTTGATGATATTATTATAATGGTGAAATTTGTATTTCATTTATTTTTTATTTAGTTTTAGATTTTGTTAAGAAAATATTTTGACATATAATGATAAATGGTATGATTTGTGTGAAGTTAGATTCACTTTTTAGATTTTTTCATTCATATATACATCTATTCTTATATGTGTAATCATGTTATATATTCTCTCACACATCTATATATTTGTCTTATCTATTCATTTCTTCATCTATGTGTTTACTCTTATTTATCTATTAGCTACATGGATTAAATCATCTATCCATATTAGGACATTTATGCAATTGAAAACTTGTCCCTTTGCCTTTTAAAATTCAAAATTAAAATTTGATAGACTATCCATATTCATCTACCCGTCTCAAACCAACTAGACAAAAATTTGGTGCTCCATAATAGTATTTAAAGGCATTCAATTCATTCATTATAATCATCTTTGATTCATCAAGTAAACATATGCTCTCTCTCATGCTATAATGTTTGAGTAACTAATAGAAACACATGTTGGTTTGGTATAATATAAAGAAGTAAAAACTATTTATTTTAGGGTCCTTGTTTATTTGTTTTTGCTCACAATTCACTTAGGGATTGATCTAGGATAATTTATCTCTATGATAGATTAAAAAAATTCTAAAGGTATTTCTAAATATCACCATATCCTCAAATCTTTAAGTTGTCCATCAAGCAAGTAGATGAAACAAAAAATCACTATATGTAGGGATGAATCTGAACTCAATGTACCATCTACATTCACAACTTCATTCCAAATTTGTGAACTTATCCTCTAACAAAGAATATATTTAGTGTAAACATAGAGACATTTCACTAATAAAGAGATAATTTTATGAGCATGTACAATTTTATCTCATAATCTTCTTATTTAAATATTTATTGTCCAATCATCAAATTAAATATCCTTATATTCTTATTTACTTTCTTCAAATAACAAACATATCAATCAAATTATTAAAAATATTAATATCATATGATTTTTTAAAAATTATATTCATTAGATATAAAAATTTGAAATGAAAATTTAAATAATGACGAACTTTTGAAAATTTGCGACGATTTTAAATTTCATATTATTAAAACACGCTTATTTAAATGTTAATTAAAGAAAATTGTTTTCACTAATATCATTTAGTATTTGTTTGAATTGAGGTATTTCAATCGGCATATTCATCAAGGGAAAATTCACTGCGAGCCCGCCATGACAAATTCACTGCGAACCCGCCATGACAAATTCGCCTCCAGCAATCCATCAATAAATTGCTAACCGTAAATTTTTCTAGAACCATTTCAATACTTGAAAACATTAAAACCCAATACTAATTTTCTCTTCACATTTTGAAGAACAAATATACGTGAATAGAAGCCAATCACATTGAAAGAATAAACTTTTATAAAGCTCCCCTTCCATAGATTCTATATGGATATATTCCCTTCACTAGAATCTACTTGGGTATAGAGTAATTATCAAATCATTTATATAAAGAAGTAAAAAGTGCCCAAGTTCTTTTTATTGCATCATGTAGAAGATTCCAACTATTAAAGCTTATCCCGGGAAGATAAAACAATTTTTAAAAAGGTTGGCTACAAATGTTTTGGAAAAAGTAATTCCATATTACCTGTAATAATGAAAATTGATATTATAGAGGATGTGTCAAATGTTATGATCACTTTATAAGTGATATATTTTTACGTGATTTAGTTCATTCTATAATATATTGTTATTATTTTTATTTTTATTTTTATTTTCAAAGATTTTTTTGATATATAGATCTATTTTTTATTATTCTGGATTAGATCTATAGATGTGAACTTGACTCAAGTCTCTTTCATGTTAATGCATCTAAATCTTAAACTTTTAAATTGTAATATTCAAATTATTATCTTGCCAGTCACTTAGTGTCAATGGTTATGAGCTAGTTTGTTGCACTTTATGTTGATTTGTGTACTTAATATTTGTATTTAAAGACATTCACCCATTCATTTAAAATTATATAGGAATTATTAAAAAAATATGCTAGAATTATTGATAGCACATGTGTGAGAGCATTCTAGCAACATTTATTAGAGTATTATCAAAGCACATCATTCTAGGTTTGTTGTGTGCTTACTTGTTATCTTTAAGCATTCACTCAAAGTTGTAAAGTAGGTCCATTAGAGGTATGAATAATGATTATCTAACCCTTGCAATACAATAGATTCCTTAATTTGTATAAAAATTGTCTATAAGGAATCCACAAGAGAAATATCAACACTGTAAACAACTATATGAAGAAATTAAAGAAACAAACTACTTTATAGGATATATGTATATATATAGTGAAGCTTCAAGGGAGCAACCTCTTAAGAGGGTGTACACTCCAATTACCTTCCACTTGGGAAATTATTACAATAAAAAGATTCTTAATAGTTAAGACAACTACTACTTTCCCATGCATGTGGGATATGTAATTTTATTATAATTTACCATATATGTGTGACTTACAAAGCATATGCACCCAATATAATACAACTTTAATATCTAATACTTACAATAGAATGGGGGTTTGTAACGTTTCCTTCCCCTTCAAAAAACTTTATCCTTGATTTGAAATTAGGAAACTTGGAGAGAATGTTAGTTGGCCCGCATGTGGCATAACCATGGTGTAGACTATTCTATTGGACTAAAACATCCTTAATGGAGTGAGTACAGGTTTACTTGGTGTGTTTATCCAATATAAATTCTAGTTCTATAAAGATGCATCCCTCCTCATCAAATGTGGCTAGTTTTGTTGGGACTCTTGTAGCATTCCCAGTCGCTTTCTTAAGGTGAGACACATAAAAACTATGTGGAACTTTGAATAGGTTGGGAGCATATATTTGTACACTACCTCACCAATGAGTCACACCACTTTGCAAGGGTCATAAAGCTTTCGTTTCAACATATGATATATTTTTTCATGCAAGAATGTCTCTACTTATAAGGATGGAGACATAAAACACCCAATCACCAACTACAAAGGTATGCTAACTCACCTATTGTTTCATGTGGTTCTATGCCACAATAAATTGTACTTTAGAACCTTAAGGATTTCAAATCATTTGAAAAAGGAATATTCAACTACTTCAACCTTGAAATAAATTGGAATATAAGTTTCCAAGGAAGGTGGGAGATGGTCATAGATGGCTTCATATAGGGTCATATTAAATGTACTATTATAGTTGTATTATATCACCACTCGATGAGTGACAACCACTTGGCCTATTTCTTTTATTACTCAAACATAAATTGATGCAAGTAACTCTAGAAATATATTTGTTGGAAACCTAAGTTTAACCATAAATTTGAGGATGATAGATTGAACTCAAGTTCAATTTAGTGTCTTGTAGCTTAGAAAACTTTCCTAAACCTATAAGTGAAAGCATAATAATGATCACTAACAATGGAGCATGATATATCTTGAAGCTTAAAGATTCATTTCATGAAGTGATTAGATACAATAAAATCTATGTAAGTGTGAACTAAGATGCAAAATGAACATACTTAGTCAATTGGTAAAAAATGACAACACGAATTATTTACCACCTAATTTTGGAAGCCCAAGAATGAAATCCGTGAAAATATTTGGCCAAACCATGTTGGGAATAGAAAGTGGTTGTAGAGATCTTAGCAATTTTATGGCTTCCCCTTTTTATGCTAACACACATCACATTATACCATAAATACTTTTACATATTGCTTAATGTCATCCCAAAAGAAATCCTACTTGGCATGTTCGTGTATCTTCAAAAAACTTGAGTGACCAATAGTAGGGAAAGAATGAATTGTTCCTTGATAAATTGAAGATTGAGCTAGGATTTGGGGTATAAATAAAGGTGGTCATGATATTTCAATACTTGTCATATCCATTGGAACAAGCTAGCATAGATTAGGTTCTTATTCTAATTGACATATGACATCTTGGATTTTTGTAAGAGCTATTAATTCTTGACTAGTATCTTCCATCCATGTGGGTATAAGCATTATATAAGAAAACAATGCACCCTCATCCTCATATTTGTATGAGAGCGCATTAGACACAAAATTTATTTTTCCCTTCTTAGAGATGATCTCATAATTATAACTTTACATTTTAGTCGCCAATTTTTTTTGCTAAAGGGAGGACACCCTTTGATATTAAAACATTTCAAGCTATGATGTCCAATTTTAATTTGGAATTTGCATCCCTAGAGGTAAGATACTATTGTTTGATAACATGGAGAATAGCCATCATCTCTTTTTATGTAAATATTTCCAAATTTTTCTTTTTCAATTGCTTGTGAGTGAAGGTCCAAGATTGACCTTCTTGCATAAAATCCATAACTATTCCTAATTCATCACATTCTAAAAAAATAGTTTGTTGAAAAACATGGCCAAAACTAGAGTATAACATGGTAGCTTTAAGAGCAAGGTATACCAAATTATCTTCTTTAGTCTAAAAAAAGGAGTTGTTTTCAAGGAGTTCTATCAAAGGGGCTATAATTTTACTATAATCATGGAAAATTTTGTAGTAATACCCTAAAAGTCTAATAAAATGAGAAATATTTTAAAGGATTTGGGTTTAGAACACTTCTACATCACCTCAATTTTCTTGGGATTAGTTCTCCCTCCAATGAAAAATATGGCCAATAAAATCCACTTGTTTGATTCAAAGACATATATAAAGTACTTGGTGAAAAGGGACTATCTTGTAGAATTTTGAGGGCAATCTCTACATTCTTAGGATGGGGCATCTAACTAGGACTCTAAATGAGAGTCTTTAGAAAGTATCAAAATAATTTTTGAAGACATATATGGAACACATTATTCATTGTAATTTAAAAATATATTTAGCATTAGTCAAGACAAAGGGTATCATCAAGAACTCAAAGTGACCTCCATGTGTCCAAAAATTTGTTTTGGATATATCCTCCTACTTGACCCAAATTTGATGATATCTAGAATGAAGATCCATCTTTTCCAAAATAAATGTCCTAAAACTCTTATCCAACAAATCATCAATGGTTGGACTATGCAACTTTTCCTCGATGGTCAATTTATTCAATTCTTAAAATTTAGGTCACATCCAGCCATCCACCATTCTTTTTAGTGACTATTATCATAGAGAAGGAATAAGGGCTAGGACTAGGTCTAATGACACCTACCTCTAGTAGCTCTATAACTATCTTCTCAATTTCATTATTTCTCTCTAAAAGATAGTGATTTAAGGCTATTTTTTTATGGTTGACTGTCGAGAATAAGGGAAATGCCATGGTCATGTGATCTCTAAAGAGGAAAACCTTTTGGTTCCTCAAACACTTGATCATACTAATTATAATTTCCTTGTATATCTAAAGGAGGAGAAGGTTATGAAGGTATTTGAACCTCAAAATGGTGGAGATACACAATAATATTAGAGCTTCTTTTACTTAACATCTTCTATATATGGTAAGAACTTACAATTTGAACATTGCTTACTTTTAAATCTTGCAAACTGTAGTCCTTAAATTATTGATCTTTCCTTTTGTTAACTTTGAATGCAACTTCTTTCTTTGGAACATCTTGACCAAACTCTCTCATCTCAAAGGCAGTAAGAGTACCAAACATTTCATCAATTGAATACTAATCCAAGTCCTTTGACTCTTCTATGGCACACTTTATGACTATAAGATTTAGGAGAGATCTCAAAACCTTCTTCACAATTTCATTTTCCTTTACTTTTCCACCAAGGCCTGAGATGCCAAAGACAATTTCTTGTACATGAAGCATATAGCTTGCAATGTCTTTATCGTTTGTCATCCATAGAGTCTCAAATCTTCTCTTGAAGATCTACATCTTGGCTTGCTTCACTTTAGAATCTCCTTCATATATGCTACTAAGCTTCTCCAACAATTTTGAATCAACTAATCCACACAAAATAACATTCTTGGCTTTAGCATTACATTCATATATAATCTGATTTCAACTGGATTTGTAATAGGAGTGGTAGGAGCAATATAACCACTTTTGATTGATTTCCAAACACCAAACCCTAGAGAGTTTAGATCTCCTTCCATTCTCAATTTCTAGTAGGAGTAATTAGTCCCATCACTTGCCTAGGACCCTTGTATGAACCATCATGTGCCATCCCGGATCTTTGCCTCAAGTTGTTAAGCTTCGACAAAGGAACTTGGCTCTGATACCAATTGGTGAGCACTTCTGGAGATTGGAGCACTTATTCATACTTATACACTACTCCATTCAGTTGCATCTGAAATGATCTTGCATTTATATCTACCACAAAACTTCATTTCTTCAATTAGATCGACCAAGAAGAGAATAAACAATGAATTCAATTGGTCAACCACCAAAATCATAATGCAGTCATATTTCCATTAACTCTAAACATAAATAAATCACCACATTCCACAAGAGCATTGTACTTGTCATATATTTCCCTAGCACTGAAAATTAAGGCCAATTTTGCATTCAAATGCTCTCCAAGAATTATGAGCTAAAATGGTGGTTTTTTTACCCTTTAGAAACTCCCAAAACTCCTTAACGACCTTTATATACAATACAATTGGACATGTCTTATACTTCTCTTTTGGGAGATGTTTGATTCTTGTTTTTTTTAGCTAGGAATAAGGCCTCTAGTCAAGACATGGTTTAAACTTCTTTTGTCTATTATATTTTAAGTTCAGATAACGTGATATCTCTTTATTGACATGGAAACTCTTAGGATATAGATAATTGGTATTGCAAGATATGATTTGCTTTTACTTTTATTTTGCATTTAATATTCATGAATTTTGATTTTTCTATATCACACGAGATGCATTGGAACTCCTTATATGATCATCGTGTACCTTTAAACTACAATGATAAACATCTCATAAGAAAGATGAATATCTCTATATTAGACTGCCACCTTTATATTTCAGCTTAATTTCTCCAACAATAAGAATATATCTCCTACTTTAACAACCAAACTAACTTATTCACAAATTAAAACCATTTGTATGATAAAATGAAATCAACCACTTACAACCATCTGAAATAAATTTATGTGAAGATTTCTTACAATATATAATAATTATTAACAATGAGCTATGCCCTTTTTTCAATGTGTGCACTAAATTGTTGCTGGGTTAGTACTATTTGACCATTTTCAAGAGAAGGGAAGGCATGTAAACACTATCTTACATTGAAGGTATTATTTGTTATTTCTATACCATGCTGATATTTGCTACTATCAACATTCTGCAACTTAACTACTGCTATGCTATTCTAATTTCTAAATTCCTATTCTCCAAAATTGGCAATGCTTGAATATGATTGTTATCCAACAATATAGGTGTCAAAAAGTTCAAATAGTGTTTGGGATTGGGCATTTAAAAATATTGTAGTAGAACACTTTTATCATTATTTAGCAATCAAAAAAGAATTACATAGGTCTTCAAACATCTCACACATAAGTGTCAGTTGGTATTAGTCACAATTTAATCTTAGTTGGTATCTTACACAATGATCATCAAATCAACATTCATTGTTGACTTTGTTGTGAAGGTATCTATCAATCATAGATTCTATCAATCTCAACTAGCATCAAACATTGACTGATCATTCATTTCCATCTCTTATTTCTTTTTTTCCATATTTAAGTCAACCTAGAAACTTGGTTGTTAGCAAATCAAATTATCTTCTATCTATTCATAGCAAGCTCCAAGTGGTAATCTTTAGCACCACATACTTTCCAAATGCATATATAATCATGTAAAAATATTTTGTAAGTAACAAAGAACAAGTTAGTATTAGATATAATTATGCTAATTGGGTTAGATCATAAATGTGATATAGCCCAAAGTCTCTAAAATTCGCATGCCTTACTCATCTCAAACCTCTAATAATAGATCCAATAATTTCTAGCTTTTAAGATTTTGTCACAATATCTCAACATCCAAAAACAACATTGTATCAAATTTTATATAAGTTTTAATCTATCTCATTTATGATTTTTATTTATATATATCAATATGTATACCTCAACTATTAAATATTTTTATTTTTATTTTATCGGTAATAGAGAGATTTTATTAATAATAATAAAGTGTTAACAATAAAAAGAGGCTAGCCAACCCCAACAACCAAGGTTGTAAAGTAGGAAAACCTTAACACCCCATCAAAAATCCCCATACATAAGATAATTCCAAATTAATGCCCTAGGGACCCAAAACCATTCACCAAGTCCACGCCAAAGGGCCACCAAGACGACTCAAACAAACCACAACCCCACCCCAAAGCCACCCAAACACCTTGCCGAACCAAAACAGGCACCACCACCCAAGTAAAACACGAGTAAATCCCACCACACCAGCACCAGCACCAACCCACACCAGGGACACAACAGTGATCAAAAAGAAAAGGACAACATCATAGCACAATTTACCCCACACAGGTCACAAAAAAGGGAAACCACCACCATAGCACCACTAGTGACCAAAAGACCCCCAACGAAGTCAACCCCTGCGCAAAGAGCATTTTTCTTCTGAAATAAAATCGGAACTCCAACTTTGATAGAATCCAGGACCCCAACATGCCTGTGTAGAACAACCTTCAAATTTTCCCAAGCAACCAGCATCTCCAAATGGTATGCATCTTTATCAATCCTCCTCTGCCAACGCACAAAGGGAACCACCCCAAGTTCTTTCGCATCCTCCATATCTTCAAAGCCTTCTGAAATATCATAACCCACCCCCGGGACAACCCACTCCAGAAAGGAGTCCATCCCCACCAACAAATCCTCAGAAAAAAGAGAAACCATGACCCACCAAATAGTCGACACATCTTCGCTCAATTCCAGCCCCCACAAAAAAATCATCGAGGCTATTTCCACGTTGATTCTTCCCCGATGGGTCGCCTCCATGAACAATGGCCCCAAAGCCTCCAACACATCTTCAAAAGGTTTCTTTAAAACAAATTTTAGACGAAATCTTGACACCTTGCCGAAGAAAGCCTGTTGATGCAAAAAAGTCTTCAATGAATACATCGCCTCCATCGCAGCCTGCACCAAAACCTGAGCACCAACCAACCTGCAAAAAAGAAAAACATACAGGATACCACCCAAAGCATTTGAAGGTCCATAAATAGACCCACCAAACGTGTGAAAAATCACAACCCAAACCGTGCCAACCAAGCTGAATAAATGCAAAACGTCCTTCGCCACCACAAATCAAAACGGTACCCAAAGGAGTTAAATCGAAAAGACATATCATCACCCATGATGCCAACTAACACTGCCAAAAAAGCTAGGGCGCCTAAAAACGTAAACAAAAACTGACAAGCGACATAAGCCACATACACCAGAAGAATATGAATTGATTTGAAAGCAATTATTAACAGAACACCCTTCCACCAAAAGGACAACCCTCACACCAAACGTCACCTTACACCAAATCATTAAAGAGACCAAACCAACTCTTTAATTAGAAACCTCTGACTCCACCATCCTTAAATCTTTGAAGTGTGTGTCCCCTTCATTAGTAAAGGTGACTGCCCAGTTGGACAAATAGTCAGCCTCACGATTTCCAGAACGCTGAATATGGCTTAATTTGAACTCGTCAAAGTGTTCAAGTTCTAAAGAAATTGTCCTAATTACATTCTGCAGGTTCCAATCCTTTGCACCCCTATTCACAATTTCCTAAATAATTACCATAGAATCACCCTCGAGGTGCAATTTGTGCACCCCCAAAGACCATGCACAACCAACACCAATGAGTGCAACCATGGCTTCCGTCGAGTTATTTGTCCCTCAAGCAAGCCTCTTGGCCCCAAAGGCTAGCACATTGCCTTGCCAATCCCTGACTAAAGAACCTGCTCCAGAGGGCCCAGGATTACCTTTTGATGCCCTATCAAAGTTTACTTTATGCCATCCGTAGTTCGGTCTTTCCCACACAGCATCCAACTTAGCCGAATCCACCCCTATATTCTCACACACTTGACCAGATCTAATCTTTATGTTTGTCCATTCACTTTGCATCCTTTTATCTCCCACCGTAAAAGGAATCTTCAACCCCCACGCCTGAGACGCTGCATTGCCAACTACTTCTTCAATTGAAGCATCAATTCGCCCCAAAAGTCTCCTTAACTCTTCCTTCTTATCTTGGAAAAACTTGTTCCTTTCTTTCCAAACCTCCCACACCACAATAGACAGCTACACAGCCAAATGTTAGACTAAATCAACTTGCTTTGCACCGAGGGCCAACTTTCAAAAATTCCTTTAAGAGTCCCTTGGAGAGGACCAGACCAACCAAGTTTCATTCTCAAGTGCTCCCAACAGACCGAAGCAAAACTACATTGACATAGCAAATGGTCCATCGACTCTACAACCTGTTCACACAAAACACATCTCATAGGCCCAGCAAAACCCAACCTTTTCCTCCTTTCTCCAGAGAGAACTCTACCCTTCACCGCAAGCCAAGCAAAGGTACCCACCTTCTGGAGACAAACCTTACTCCAGCAGAGATGCTTTGCCCAAAAGAATCTCCCACCGATTGATCAAGTAACTGATAACCCACTTTAACAGGGTAACTGCCTCTTTTTGAACCACACCAAACTACTTTGTCCTCAACATCAGACAAAAACACCTTTCTTTCTCTGAAGATACTTAACATTCCCGACACATGCTACTGAGATAAACCCTCACCCTCCAACTTCCTCCAAACCCACTCCCTGCCCAAGACACCATGTTTCAGCTCCACATAGTCTTGAACTTTAGACCCCCATTTTTGCATCAACACCCTCCTTAACTCCTGTAAATCTGCCTTGTCCTTCAACACTGGGTGTCCATCCCAAGAGTCATCCCAAAAAATTTCTTTTTTCCTATCCCCAAGCTGCCAGGAAACATGATTTGTAATGACCGGTCTACAAGAAACAATGAAATTCCAAATAGTTGACCCCTTGGGTGTGTTCCGGATAGTGAGGATTCTACAATTTTCATTTGAATCAAGGTACTTGGCCTTCACAATTTTCACCCAAAGGAGATCCGGCCTCGCATACAAATCCCACACTAATTTGGCTCCTAGAGCCTCATTCATCACATGCCACTGCCTCAAACCAGCACCCCCTTTTTCTTTTGGGAGGCAAAACTTCTCCCAAGCTAAAAGAGGGATTTTGTCCTATTCGCTAGCACCATTCCAGAAGAATTTCCTCATACACTGCCCAACCACATTTATAACTTTTTTTGGAATTTTGAGGCACATCATGGAGAAAATCGAGATTGCCGAAATAACCGATTTTAGCATTAAAAGCTTGCCAACAGTCGTAAGCCACTTAATTTTCCATCCATCCAGTTTTTTTAAGCACGCCTCCACTAAATCACGCTAGATTTGTGGTTTGTTAGATCCCCCAAACAAGGGAATACCCAAAAACTTACTAGGGAGAGTGTCAGACTTCATACCAAAGCATTCAGCAAATCTCAACCTGCTTATGACGAGGCTCAACTATTAAATATTTATTCATAATCAAATTATATTAATTATCCAATGTCATTTATTTAAACATCTAAATTAACCATAAAGCATATGTTATTTCCCTAAAAAATAAACTTATATTTTTTCTTATTATAATATTTTTTTATACCAAGAGGAATCACCTTATGACCCAAAACTTAGCTCTTTGAGAGGGTGAGCTCCCTATAACCTCTCAAAAAATGTGCAATGAACCCCACTGGTAATCACCACACATCACAAATTAAAATGTTGCAAGTAGGAGTCGAACCCATGGCCTAAGCTACCTAGAGCGACAACCAAGACTAAGTGAGTTGAGCCATGGGGTCTATTTTTTATTACAATGTTAAGAAGGACAGGGAAAAAATTATCTCAATTCAAGGAAAACCTTATTTTCTTTGACTAAGAATGGACAAGATTGAAATCTAGTTGTAAATTGATTTATTAACCAAGTTTTAATTATTTGACACATTTCCCTCTTTATATCTTTCATCGTTTTAAAATAGTTCAATTTATTTTGTCGTTCTTATATATAGTGTTACCACTTGTGAGAGAGATATTCTTTATGATTTTTTTTTTTTAATTTAGAAAAATATTCTAGTTAGGATATTTTATTTTAATTTTTATAAAAATTATAAAATTATGACTTTTTATAAAATTGAAATATTGTTTTAAATTTAAGAATATAAAAATCTATTTATTTTAACATTATAGTAAGTATATATTTTCTTGGAGCTCTAAAATGGTGATGGTTTCTAATGTCTTATTTCAACTTTAAAGTTAAATGGACAATATCTAAGTAGATTTAGACTATGTTTCTTGTACTAATTATACATTGTATTTAAATTGAGGCTCAATGGTTTTCCCTCCCTTTAAGCAACATCCTTATAAGAGATCAAGGAGGCAGAATTAAATGAGGACTCCTCATTCTTTATGACATCTATTTTTTACAATCATAATTTCCCATGATTGATGGTAGTCATCTCTTCGTGTGCAAGAAGACTATGAAGGTGCAAGATGACTATGAAGCCAACTAAGCCCATTGGCCCTACTAAAGGTGGCAATTTTAGATGAATTTAACGAGATTCCAATTCATAATATTTTTTGTAGGAACTTCGTGAAGACCCAAACATGATGACAAGCATCTACCTTCTATGGTGGTATGTTGTTAATTCCTTTTGCTTTTTAAGTATTTTTAATAAAATTTTGGTTAATAGATGATTCTCTCAATAGCCTTGATTTGAATGATTCTTAATATGGGCTTGAAATATCTTTTGTTATTTATCCATTGTTGGCTTGCATGTGATATTGATTCTTAGGGCAATGAGTTTTAAATTATTTAGATCTTGAACTCCATGCCCTTAGTTATTAGTATTTTATTCCTCAATAACTTGGAAGAGGAGAATAAAAAAAGTCTACAAAAAATCTAGGCTAATCAATCAATATCACAATCAACTTAGATAAAAGAGTTGGGTTTGGGCCCTTCCCATGTTTTTACCTTAATCAAAACTTACATAAAAGAGTTGGGTCTAGGTAAAGCACTAAAACATGTACTAAAATTACCAAAAAGTGGAAGAGGTGCTTAGCTCTATGTGTGACAATGAATGTTTTATTGAAACACATGCTTTGTAGTTGAGCTCAAGATTCTACTACTAGATCTACAATAACAAGGCTTTAATAGACTATAAACGAATTTGTGCTCTATAAGGGATCAAAGTTATGTGAGTGACCTTGAAATGTAAATTGATAGCTCAAAACCTCTATACAATCCTAAACTTGTAATGGTGATTGTGAATTGTGTTTCTCTACTCTTTAGATTCAATCTATTTATATGTGTACCTAAATAAGGTGGTGCTTAAAAGCACTAAATGGATCTTTTATCAAGTAGGGGAATCTATGATTTTTCTTGGTTGCAACTAAGACCTATCTTCTAATTTAACAATGTTTGAAAAAGTTCGAAGACACACCAAGAAGAACACAAATTCTTTTGTATCTATCTATATGTATGATGATGTTGATGTAATGCTCTCTACAATCAAATGATTTGAATGATATTTTATATCTTAGTAGATGATCAATCGCCTAATGTCTACATGACCTAGGGCTTTGTCTTTTTATACAATTCCCTACCATTCAAATTTAAAGATTTTGTATGTGAGTTGATGAATGATGATTAGTTGGAGACAAATCAATTTGAACTCATGATTGAATTTGATTTTGGAAAATAAGATTAAAAAAATATGAATAATACATTTTTCACCTAAATACAAACTTTAAATTAATTTTATTCATCTTTATTTAAAATATAACTAATTTTTAATAATTTAATATAAAACTATATTTTTAAATATATAAAAAAACCAATTAGAAAAAACTCTTACCATCGATTTGGCTTAGCATTAATTACCCAATGAAAATTAAATGGTTAATCAATGCTTACATCATAAAGGCAGCCTATCATTCCTATTGTATGAACTACTTCACTTATACCCATAAGAAGATATTCTTTTATTGCTTCTAAGGATTTTAATCTTAAGGCTGTCATAAAAAGAATAAGCAAATCTATCACATCTTCATTAAAATAATGATAGAGATGTATGTGAGAGGCTATGTTAGGTTATGCTTCCCACACCATTGGTGGTGGGCCCTTAGAAATGAAATTTGGGCTTTTCATTAAGTCAAATATATTATTCGTCACAAAATTTTAAATGGTATTAGATTGAAGATAGATAGATATATAGTGACATTAAAGCTAAGTTTTGTGACCCACAAGTTCAAAGAATTTATTTATATTTAGATAGGGTGAATGCGATTTTTATATTTGTAAATTTAATTTTATATTGTTTGATTTTTTAAAATATAGGTTGAGAGTATAATAAGTTTTCGATTTTTAATTTTTATTTTTTTTAATATTCACAAATTTGTTAAAAAAAATTGATATTATTGTAATGGTGAAATTTGTATATTCATTCACTTTTTATCTAGTTTTATATTTTGTTTAGAAAATATTTTGATATAGGATGATAAATGGTATGATTTGTGTGAAGTTAGATTCACTTTTTAGAAAAAAAAATCATTCACATATACATCTATTTTTCTATATGTAATCATGCCATATCTTCTCTCACACATCTATATATTTTTCTTATCTACTCATTTTTCATCTGTGTGTTTATTCTTATTTATCTATTAGCTACATGGATTTAATTGTTTGTCCATATTAAGACATTTATGCAATTGCAAACTTGTCTCCTTCACTTTTAGAATTCAAAATTTAGATATGATAGACTATCCTTATTCATCTACCCATCTCAAGTCATCTGGGCATAATCTGATGTTATGTGATAGTATTTAAAGACATTCAATTCATTCATTATAATCATCTTTGAATCATCATGTAAACATATTTTTTCTCTCATCCTATAATATTTGAGTAATTAGTAGAAACACATTGATTTGGTATAATATAAAGAAGTTAAAAAAAAATGTATTAAATGAAGTTGAGATACAAAGAATGGAGAAGTCCAAGGAAAGGAATTGCAAAAGAAGAAGAGACAAGAAAAGGCACAAAAGCTTACATAGATCTTCCCAACATATAGCAGAAATAAAGTACAGTAGCAGCCAAACAACAAAAGGAGATTACAATTCTAACAACTCTACAAGAAACATTACAGGCAACACTTAAATTTTGAATTTAAAAAGGCATTGTAGCTGTCTAGAGCACCAAATGTCATCCACATGGAGCTGTAAAAACTAAAGCTTGATGGCATCCAACTGTTGAACAACTTCCTTTGCACCATCTTTAAGCTAAAAACACAAATACACAAACTGCATAATGATATCAGAGTAAAGCTTTAGAATCCCAACTTCCTGAACCATATGCTTAGAAAACATTAATGAACATCTACATTTCCATATATTTAGTAAAACAATTTGTCATATAGAATTAGCAACCACATTATTTTGCATACCAACACCCAAAATAGCCTCCTTCCAATACAAAACGAGACCAAAAATTGTTGGAAAATGGCTAAAGACAACATTCCATTTCCTTTTAGCCACTATACAATCCAAAAAAATATGCTTCACTCTTTCACTACATTGACAATTAGGACAATTAGAAGGTTTAAATTTCAATTTTTTTAATCTGTCACCAAGAGGTGGTTTGTGATGCAAAATTTTCCATGATAAAATTTGTGCATTTGCCTCAGATTTAGATTTCTAGATTTGGGCACTCAAATTCCTCCATTTCCTTTCACGGAACTTGCAATTTCATTTTAAATTAAGCCTAAGATTAAATGGCAACTTTAGAAGTAATCTCAAATAGATCTTCCTCAAGGGGGAACTAGAAAACTGAAATTTACCGAACCATTTCCAATCCTTGAAAAAGTTACAATATAAAGGTGTACAAAGCTTCATAAGAAGCTTCATCTAAACTAATGACTTCACAAAAGTCAAAAACCTTTGATATTTATTATTTAGCTTAAAGGTATATTCAATATGCTGCCACTTAACCCAATCATGTAAGTGAAAATCCCAAATATCCTTGAACTGCCACACCCAAGTCTTGAAAAGGTGATTAATATGTTTAGGAAAGGAAACAACCAACAAATGACCATGATACTGCACAAGTTTGTTCCACCAAATAGATGAAGAAGCAAAACTAAAACCATACTGTAAAGAATCCCCCCTCCAAATTAAAAAGTTGCAAACTTGTTTCTAGGACTTCCAAATAGATTGCAAGGGAAATGAAACCTTAATACTAAAGAATGGAGCCAATAGAATCTTATCCAACCATCTAACACCTTGCCACTTATGATCCATAGTAGCCTATACAATATGATGGTGAACAAGAATCTTCCATTGTTCATCTCTAGCTACCACTCTGATGATCCATTTTGCAACTAAACAAGTTGGACCTTGTGTTTTAGGATCTAGCAGGTCAAGCCTGCCTCTATCCTTAGGTTGCATGCAATGAATCCAAGAAGAGGATTTGAAACCAGCTTTTCCTTCCCAATTGGACAGCAAAAATATGAATGATTTTATTAAGTTCTTCATAACCTTTTTTAGACGGCATCCAACAAGACGAATAATAAACATGTGAAGTCAAAAAATTCTATTAGCCACCTATATTTTACTAGCAAGAGAAAGATATTTATTTCCCCAAGTAAAGATTTTATTTTTCAGCTTGACCAAATACCAATTCCACATTTCAAATAGAGTGACCCACAAACCAAATGGAATTCCCAAGTAACGAGTGATTTCCCCATGCTTAATCTATTTCCATTCTTTAGGGGTCCAATGAGGGGCCGGATCAGGTTGGATCATGAGAAATTCAATTTTATGATGGGCAAGCATGGATCCTAAAACTGCTCAATAAAAATCAAGAATCCCCAAGACATCAAAAATTTCAGATTCAAAATTTTGAATAAAAACCATATTGTCATCAACAAAATGAGAATTAAGAACAACTACATTATTAGGAATAGAAGTGTAGACATGAAAAATGTACAAGTTCGTTTTGGCACAACTGATCCCGATTACTAACAACATTTCCTCTTAAATCACATTCTTAGCATTTCATCACTTTCTATCTTTTAATTCAATAAATCACTATCTATTGGATTAAGTCTTCCTCTTTCAATGATTAAATTAATCAATTAATTTAATTAACCATTGCTTATTTGTTTAATTAAATAAATCATTTTATTTAATTAAAATATCTAAAGTCCTATTAAATTAAATAAATTAAAACCTTATTTGATTTAATCTAGCATATTCCTTCTTGATTAATAAATCAAATCATTTATTTAATAAGTCATTTCCTGTCAATTCTTGACTTAAATCAATTCATAAATCTAAGTCTAAAATTGTCACATCACCTAATCCTTCATTAAATTAATCAAAACATTGATTAACTTAATCCTTCTCACTAAAATCCTCTAGAGAATGCAAGTTGCACAATAAATCAATTACTTTGATTTATTAATTCTTCTATTTTCCCTCACAAAGCATCAAAAGGGAATATTCCCTCATTTGAATTCAAAAAGGCCAAGTGGACTTGGTCCTTCCAACAAGGCATTCAATGCCTCTTACATGTCCTTGACCTTGAGCCAAGTGACATTAAATTCATTTCTCTTCCCCCTTCAACATGTCAACTCACCATTTCAAATTCAAATTTATGCATTTATCATGCACATTGGCCAAAATGTGCTCATTCCTCATCCAATCACATGTGGACAAGTGGCACAATGCCATTGGATTATCTTTTGTCCCACATTGCTCAATCTTGCTCACTTCTTCTAAATAGAAGTCTATAAATTGGAGACCTCTCTCAATCTTCATCCACAATTCACATGCAAAGTTACTCTCTTCAATTGAGAACTAATTTTTCCCATTTCATCCAAGCATACCTCACATTTCATATTTGCACCAAGGTTATGCTCAAATCTCTTTGGAGATTTTACCATTTCTTCATCAATCTACATTGCAACCATAGGAATTGGGAAAGGGCCAATTGTAACACCTCATTGGCACCAATTCCCCCATAAGATCATCAATCTATTGGCTTAATTAGGATTTAGTTTAATTTCTTGTTTTATGTTCTTCATTTTCCTAATTTTAGTTTGAATAGGTGGATTTCATGGGGAATCCTTCATATTTACATGCATTTTGATCTAACACTAACAATGTTTGTCATCTTTGTGCATTTGCAAGTTTAGGGGTTCACATTTTGGCGCTAGAAGGAGGGCATGAATCGAAAAATTCACTCACGTTGTTAAAATTTCATGGTTTCTAACATTTTTTTGCAGATACAGGCAAACTAGCCCGCGTGACACTATATCGTGCCGCTTTCAGCTCTGCGGTGCAATACTTCGCCACTTCCAAAACCGCGGCTTCGTATTCACCCACGGTTGAATCCTCCAAACACCACTACAGATTCCCACCTGTCATTTTTTTTTTAAATTCCTAAGTCAACCATGCAGGTCCTAACTCCACCGCCTTCAGCACTGCAGCTTTATTTTGTGCCACGCCTTCTCCAAACTCCACCACATCACCTTTCACGCATAAAAACTTCAAATTTTCAAACCAGGCCACTTACAAATTCCGACGAGATGGACAACAATGGACTCTTGCCGATATTGGATAATCCCCCATGAACGGAATGCCCGAATTAGAACCCCTTGTTTAGAAAAAGGCCAAAACTTTGTCTATCTTGTTGGTGCAAAAGGTTATGTCCTTTGAAGTCGCCCCACATTATACATGCGGTCTTGTTGTGGAAATGGAAAGTATGCCATGGGAGATTCATGGGTACTAATGCTTGGCTGACCCGAATAAGTGAGTGTCGTGGAGGGGAGCCAGTGTGGTCAAGCATTTAGCCATTCGCACAAGATATGCGCAGCTGGATTTATCCAAGTGGGAACCCAACAATATATTGCCTCATCATCCTAGGAGTGTAAAAGTGCTTGGAAGGAATACATTGCTTGATCTTGAAAACATTTGAAAAAAAAACATACACAAGACCTTCAAATTTCAAACACCTTGTGGGAAACGAATACCTCTTGACGAATTTGGACACTCTTGCTTTCCCTAGGAATCATATTCCTAGAGGTTTCTAAGTGCACAAATTCTACCGTCATTTGTTTTCAACAAGGTTAAACATAAGGAAATTTTGCCCTATTTTCCTTGGTTTCCACACAAAGGACCTTGTGGGATGAGAAAGAAAGTGGGACAATAGACATATAGTTTGAAATATAAGCAAGCAAGTGTCTTGGATAAAAAGAATTTCATTAAAGCAAGATAAAGAGACAAATTGAACTACATATGTGTTGTTTCCGATGATTTCCCGCAAGATCAAAATCCCAAAGACAAAGTTTAAGAAAGTTAGTCTAAAAATCCGTGAGCAATGCCTTGAGATGCTCCTTGAAGTAACGAAGAGACTTGTATACAAATTTTACAAAAAATCCTCAAGGAATAATCCCGCATTGTATGCATTTTATTGTCAACAAAATTGTGAACTTTTTCAAAGCTTTTCTTTTCTCCCATAGGAAGTCTAGCATGTTCTTCAATACCGAGGTTTTGTAGAGAGAGTCATGTCTAGGATAAGATTCAAGATCAAAGTCGTCATTCTCATTTATTCCTCCATCAACCAAATCTCATTTCATCATCAAAACCTTTTATGAACTCTAGAAACAATCATCATGCTAAACTTAGAGGGCTAAATCAACATCACCCTATCTTGGCTTGACACACCTAGCCAACATAGTCTCAACCATTGGACAAATTTTCTTTAGGATAATGCAACTTCTTAAAGTCTATTAGTTCACAATTACATTGGCTTAACAAACTTAGCCAATTCATCCACTTGTGCAAGTTCCCCTAGGATAACGCAACTTCCTAGGGAATACAACTTCACAACAATCCTATTTGACTTAACGCATCTAGTCAAATTATCACAGTCAATCAATTCAAAAGCCCTTACAAGTTTAGCATATACCTTCAAAATTTCTTCAAAAGGGTTTTCACTCACTCATCCCATCCATTTAGCCCATCACCATTACCACCATCTTTGATCTTTTAGCTTCCCTAGTTCTTCTCTTTTGTACCTAAAGGGTTAGGATTGAACAAATCCCTATTTTTATGGTCCAAAAAAAATCTCAATACAAGAAGAACATGGAGAATATCAGAGAAATATCAACTTCTATGGGCATGAGTCATTTAAACACCGAAGTGAACCTAGCGGGATCAAGAAATCCCCCAAGAAACTCTCCCTTATCATCACAAAATCCTCAAGAGGAGAGTCGTCAAGAGGACATCACAAATGAAGACATGGGGATGACACAATCCGAAATCATGGAAATAGTTCAAAATCCAGAGAACCACAAAATTTTAAGTGCTATATTCAAGTACCTAAATACGATAGTGAGAGGAGGGATCCTACCCCCTCCCAACCTTGATGCAAGCACTAGTACAGATGTACCTATTCCAAATGCATCCCCAATGTCAAATATCAATCAAGAAGTACCTTGCACCACATCGGCCATCACACCAACCTCGCCAAATGTGAACAAGGGGAGTGCCATGTTCCAAGAATTGCAAAAACATCGTCTTGTGGCTAACAAAGAAGCAGTCATCACCACCACGCCGGTTACATCTATTCCGGAAAATCCATCCCACCCATACGTCCCACTCACCTTCCATAACCACGTTGGCTCATCTTCATTCCGTGTAACACCAGCTTGTCAATCAAACATACAAGTTTCTCTACCACTTGAAGAAGGAAGCTTCTTTGAAACAATTGATGTTGCAAATCCTTTTTTCCAAGGTAACATTCCACCTCTTCCCCCATTTTCATTTGCCACCACGTCACCTCTTGGATTGGGTTTTCCTCCTATCAACATCGATGGTTTCTTAGAACCTAACAATCTAAACATCATGCCCAATTCCTTCTTCTTACCCACATCATCACAACAACAAGTGGCAACCATTCAAGTCGCCACCGCAATTGGTCCTCAAGTATCCCAAAGCATACCATTTCAAGGACCAATCATCTCAACCACCCCTCCAACAACCCAAATCCTGACCACTACCACAATCCCTCCACCTGCCACAACGATTGGCATGATTCTTGTTCCACCACCAATCCCACCAAAAGCCAATAAGACAAACTCATTCACCATGCTAATCCAAACCCTCCAAAGGGCCAATCAATAGAGAGTACTCCAGCAAAAGCAGCAAGCTCAAGCCCAAGCTCAAGCTCAAGCCCAAGCTCAAGCCCAAGCTCAAGCCCACGCACAAGCACAAGCCCAAGCTCATGCTCAAGCCCAAGCTCAAGGCTAAGTGCAAGCTCAAGCCCAAGCACAAGCCCAAGCGCAAGTGCAAGCCCAACAACAAGCATAAGCACAATACCAAGCACAATTGCAAGCGATCCATCTACAAGCCTACCAACAAGCCCTGCAAGAATTTCAGGCACAACAATAAGCTAAACAACAAGCTTTGTTGGCACAACAGCAGCTCGACCAACAACAAGCTTTGTTGGCACAACAACAGCTAGACCAACAGCAAGTTTTACTAGCTCAACAGCAAGCTTCGTGGGAATAGCAGCAGATGGACCAACAACAAGCGTTGTTCAAACAACAGCAGCAAGATCAACAACAAGCATTGTTGACACAAATGCAGGCATACCATCAGGCTTTGAATGCACAACTGAGCTTGCAGCAAACGCCCACTAGTACTCTCCTCACCCATCAAACACCTTGAACACCTCACAACTCATTCATCCCACCTCTTGATTCGAGCAAGGATGTCGCAACACAAATCAAACTGCTCTCACAGCAAGTGTTGGACTTACAAGCAGGAAAAACCACAAGGACACCAGGAAATTTGTGCCCTTATCCATTCGATAGGAGTCTCACCATGGTACCATTCCCAAAAGGATTTGAGATCCCCAAATTTGACAAATACAATGGAACGGGCAACCCTGAAAACCACGTCAAGGAATTTTAGGTGCACTGCATGGAAGTCGCATACGATGACACATATCTAATGTGACTCTTCCCCTGAAGCTTGACTGGTCCAGCTATGGAATGGTTTTCTCGCCTACCCACGGGCATTAAAACATTCGAGGAAATAGTGGAGGCTTTCCTTAAGAATTATGCTTTCAATATGGGTGCGGATGTTAGTTTGGAAGAACTATCTGCACTCAAACAGGGAAAAGGAGAGCTATTCACATCCTTCTTGCAAAGATGGTGATCCAAGGCCAACCAGAGCAAGTGGACCATGCCAGAAGAACAAGTTTGCACCATCATAACCAATCTAGATGAAAACTTGGTGTTTTACTTAAAAATGTAGTGCATCACATTGTACGACCAATTGATTCCAAAGGCGGTCAACATCGAAAGAGCCCTTATTGCGCGAGGAGGCACACCAACATTCACTCCACTGCAAGATAACCACCCATCTAACTACAATGATAAACCTCGAACATGGTCGAGGAATAAAAATATCATGAACAACGACGTGGTCGATGCTAAAGTGGTCATCAGTGCCCCTAAGCAGAATACCCAAAACCATCATCAACCGCAAAATCATAATCACAACAATGTGCAGACTAATGGGGTAGTACCACAGCCATAACCATCTTCCACCAATCAAGTCAACAATTTGGGTAATCAAGGAGGACCACCTCCCCACAACAAGTTTCCCCCCAAGAGGAAGTTCACAGCTCTTGGTGAATCGATTGAGTCCATAATGAAGAAACTGGTCAAAGAGAATCTAATCAAAATCTCTAACTCCGAGCAGTACACGGAGCCCATGACCAAACCGCCATGGTATAATGAGAATCTCCTTTGTGACTTTCACAAAGTCAAAGGACACACCACCACCAATTGCATGAGACTCAAAAACATCATCCAAGACCTCATTGAGGACAAGGTCATCAACATCAAGCAGCCAGCTGGAAACCAAGACCTAAAAATATACACGAATCCGATGTTGAATCATAACCAATGGAACAACCAAGGAAATAATCAAGGGAATAATAAGGGCAAGCAAAAGTATGCTAGTGCTAATCTAGGATATGAGGAGATAGTTGGATGCATTGACGAAATGGTCACCGCCATAAATATCAAGGGAGCCAACAATGACTATGGAGTCACCACATGAGGCGGAAAGGCTACCATCGCTAGGGCACCTGCTAAGACCCCCATTTCCAATACAAAGGCCATCCCCTATGATTACAATGTCATTGACCAACTGAAAAGAACACCCGCCCAAATCTCCATCATGGAATTATTGAAAATCTCTGCCGCCCATAGGAAGATCCTTGATGAAGCACTACCTACATCCACCATTGTTGCCACCCTCGAAATAGAACAATTCCAGGATATGGTGGGTAACATCGTTACCCCAAATCTCATTACATTTTCAAACCAAGATTTCCCCCTGCAGCCATCTCATAACCGTGCACTCCACCTCCAAGTACTAATCCATAAAAAGAAAGTCAAAAGAGTCTTGGTAGATGGAGGTGCAAGCCTTAATATTTGTTCGTTAAAACTTATAAAGAAATTGGGATTCGCCGAGGATTCCATCAATAAGAACAAAAGCATCACAATAAGGGCATATGATGACCAGGAAAGAGTGTCTCAGGGCACTATCAAGATCCCCATCCAAGTGGGGCCGACAACTATGGAGACCACCTGTTAGGTTCTTGACCTCGATCTACCATACAACATCCTCCTAGGACACCCATGGATACATGGAATGAAGGAAGTGGCCTCAACTTATCACCAGTGTATTAAGTTCTCACATTAGAATGAGGAGGTCACTATAAATGGGGATCCCGAACCTTTTGCCTATTACAAAAACTTGGAAGCCAAGTTTTACAAGATCCCTCAAGTACCCAAAAAATGAAGGACCATCTACTTCATACATAGACCCAGCTAATCTCGCCTCCACTTCTGTGACAGAGACACCCACCATCCCCAACATATCCGAGATTAAGAACATGATCCAGGACAATGGATGCGGTGATTACAGAATGAAGAGAAATGCATTTGTTGTAGGAGAGTTGCCACAATCTCCTAGGTTGCATGGGCAACCCTAGCTAGTTCAAACACCTATCTGCACTATTAGAGTAGAACCCTCTGGATTCCACCATTGGGGGGATCTCAATCAGGAGAATGTGGATGAAGAGGACATCTCGAACACACTATACCAAGATGAAAGACCCACTCCCACCCTACCCATGGAGGAAACTAATAGAGGGTTACAAATGATGTTTGGTATGCGCTATAACAGGAATGAGAGCCTAGGAAGAAACAGTGATGGATGGTTGGAGCCCATCATTGTAGAAAGAAGAATGCAGAACATTGGCCTTGGCTATTCTCCTTTGAGTATAACTGTACGTGGTAGAGGTACTCCTAGAAGATTAGTAAGGTCCTCTCCTTAGATAACAACAACCACTCCTAGACCACCCGTTTGCTTAGGGATCCCACTCGATAATTACACCTTTGACGTCACTGATGTTTGTGCTAGTAGTGACGATGATGATACCATAGCAAGTCTCCCTAGGATTTTCAAGGATTCCACCTTGTTAATGATACATGCCTCCACAGCTGAGTCAAACCAACCAACCCACCAAATTACCTTAGTACACCCCCAACTCATCGATCACGACCAACGGGGACCACCGATTTTAGACTCGTTCAAAAATGATGAAGCTCTCTCAAAATTCATGGGACTAAGGGATATAGTTCCATGCAGGGATCACAAGGCTGGATTCAACATCATATTGAACACACAAGCATACTATGGGGAGATGATTGAGTCCTTTAGTCGCAAAAGAAAAATATCGAGAATAAGCTCATAGTTATTGAGTGAAAACTACACTGTGGCACTCTCTAACCACAAAATAGTAAAAATAAAGGACGCATATGATGGTGAAAACCTCTCTAAGGCACTAGAGGATGAAGGATTCAATCTCCCCCCTACTACTCTACATCGGGAGAAATCAGTAGTATTGGCATAACAGTGCAACCCTGTCAACTTGAGAACAGAAACAGAGCCACAAATCACATTCTACACTCAAACAGAAGAACAAGAAATATTGGTAGCATTCCTAAAAGAAAGAAAGGTAAATTTTGCGTGGACCTATGCTGACATGCCAGGTCTAGACCCTGAAGTAGTAGTTCATCATTTGGCTATTTACACCAGAGCAAAACCAGTCAGACAAAAGCTAAGGAAGATGCACCCACAAATAGCCTTGCTCATCAAGATTGACCTACAAAAACTTCTGGATGTTGGCTTCATATGCCCAATCAACTATCCAGAATGGGTATCAAATCTTGTACCTATTTCAAAACTGAAAGGGGGCATCTGCATCTGCACTAATTTTAGAGACCTAAACAAAGCATGTCCTAAGGATGATTTTCCACTACCCAACATTGACATGATAGTGGATATGACAGCCGGACATGAGATGTTGTCCCTAATGGATGGCTTCTTAGGGTATAATCAAATAATGATAGCAAAGGAAGACCAACATAAAATATCCTTTACATGTCCTTGAGGCACCTACTGCTGGAATGTGATGTCGTTTGGGTTAAATAATGTAGGAGCTACATATCAAAGAGCCATGACATTGATCTTCCATGACATGATCCATAAAACAGTTGAAGACTATGTGGACGACATACTGGCTAAATCAAAGAAGAGATAGGACCATGTAGAAACTCTAAGTGCTATCTTTGATAGGCTAGAACAATACCAGGTCAGACTCAACCTGAAGAAGTGTGTCTTTGGAGTACAATCAGGGAAGCTACTACGATACATACTTTCAATGAGAGGGATAGAGGTGGACCCTACAAAGGTAAAAGCAATCCTTGAAATGGAAGCGCCAAGAACGTTAAAGCAACTAAGAGGATTACAAGGTAGACTCCAGTCCATCTGGAGGTTCATAGCACAGCTAGCAGATAAGCAGATTCACACCTGCTTCACAAGGGAGTAGCCTTCAGATGGGACAACAAATGTGAGAAAGCATTCAGTAAAATTAAAGAATATCTACTTACACCACCTGTGTTGATGCCACCAATTGTAGGGAAACCATTGATTTTGTATATCTCAGCAACAACAGCCACCCTTGGTGCCCTTTTAGCCCAGCATGATGTAAAGGGAACCGAGCGGGCCATCTAATACATCAACAGAACAATGGTGGGGCACAAGCTCAATTACACATCAATAGAAAAGGCTTGCCTAGCACTGGTATTTATAGCTCAAAAATTCAAACACTACATGCTAGCTCATCAAATCAAGATAGACCCTCTAAAATATCTATTGTCTATACAGGTAGAATGGCTAAGTGGGTAATGATATTATCCGAACATGATATTGAATATGTAGAACAAAAAGCCATAAAGGGACAAGTCATTGCGGACCAGCTAGGAGATGCTCCACTCTACATAGACAACCCACTCATATCAAAATTCCCAAATGAGTCCCTTTTCAACCTTGGTGTAGCCAACCACTGGAAATTGTACTTTGATGGCTCCCACACGCAACATGGATCAGGATCTGGTGTGTTCTTCATCACCCCGCAAGGAGACTATATATCCAGATCATATAAACTGGCATTCCCCTGTACCAACAATATTGCAGAATACGAGGCTTTGACCATAGGCCTCAAAATTATAGCACAGTGGTGAATCATGGCATTAAAGGTTTATGGGGACTCGCAACTTATCATCAACCAAGTCAATGGTGAATACAAACTAAGGATGATAAGCTCGCACCATACAAAAAGGTGGTAGAAAGCCTCAAAGAATCATTCATTGACATCAGCTTTGAGCAGATACCAAGGACAAACAACAGAGCAGCCGATGCAATGGCAACAATTGGATCTTTACTAGACATCCCTCGCAACGTCTTGAAACATGAATTCCTGGTAGAGTAGCTTCTCGTACCCACTTCTGAGGTACCAGAGTCAAAATACGTGTGTGAACTCGTTGGTCCCAGTGATCTTTGGTATCATGACATATACACCTACCTAAGGCTAGGAATCCTCCCCACTGACATCACCCCAAACCTAAAAAGCGAACCTTTGTTAAAAGGGCCTTACGATTCGTCATCCTAGGAGAGACCCTCTTCCATAGAAGTATCAATGGAACCTTGCTACATTGTTTAAAACCTGAGGAGGCCACAACTGCTCTAACTGAGGTACACAATGGCACGTACGGGTCGCACTCGAGTGGTATGACCTTGGCTAAAAAGTTGCTAAGAACCGGGTACTACTGGCCGACAATGGAGAGAGAGGCACACAACTTTGTCAGAAGATGCCTGCAATGCCAATAGCACGGAGACCTCATTCATGCACTAGCTCAAGAACTGCATCCCATTATTACACCTTGGCCCTTTTCACAGTGGGGGTTCGATCTCATTGGTAAAATCTTGCCCACCTCATCCAATGGCCACAAGTTCATTATCACTACCACTGAATATTTCACAAAGTGGCTCGAAGTGATTCCCATGACCTACATCACGGGAAAACAAATATCCAAGTTCATCCTGAACTACCTCATTTGCCGATACAGTGTTCCCCAATCAATTATCTCTAATAATGGGACACCCTTCAAAAATCAGGATGTCTGTGATTTATGTGAAAAATTCAAAATCCAACACCGCTTTTCACTCCATACTATCCACAAGGCAATGGCCAAGTAGAAGCTATGAATAAAACCATCCTAAAAATCCTCAAGAAAATAGTCAATGACTCTAGTCGTGACTGGCATCTGCAGCAAAATCCCACCTTATGGGCCTACCACACCAACATCTGCATGCCAACAGGTGCCACCCCATTCTCCCTGGTCTACGGATTAGAAGCCATCCTCCCTATTGAGATCGAGCTCCTATCACTGAGGATATCACTGCAAAACCTCATCATGGATGAGGAATACAAGGTTACAAGACTGAATGAGTTGGAATTACTAGATGAAAGGTGCATGGATGCCCTAAATCATCTATAAATGTACCAGAATCGCCTAAAACGGAGCTACAACAAGAAGATCAGACAATGCACTTTCCAAGTTGGTGACCTTGTGCTGAAAGAAAACCAAAAGAATGTGCCAAACCTGGATACAAAGGGAAAGTTTGAGCCCAATTAGCTAGGACTCTTTGTCATCACTGCAAGTTACAAATTGGGGGCATACTATTTGTCGACACCGGAAGGCAAGCCCCTGCAGGAGCCCATGAATAGCTCTCACCTCAAAAAGTTTCATGCCTAAATCTTGCAAGGTATAGAACCAGAAAATACAAAAAAAAATCAGAAAAAAGTCTTGAAAAAATGGTTACCTTGATGAAAACCTGGCATACAGGTGTCTTGGCGACAACAAAAAAATCAAAAAATGCAAAAATCCAAAAAAATCAGAAAAAGGATTAAAAATAGTAAAGAGAAAAAAATTTGTCCTCTAATGAAAACCACTTTGGTGGCGCTTTGGACACGTACCTTGGTGAAAACCTGGAAAACAGGCACCAAGTGTAAACAAAGCACCCTCCCCCCATCTACCAGGATCTGCATGACTCACTCATTCCATCGCATCTCAAATCATCCATCCACCCATCAACTCGTATTCATACGATAGCCTGAGCTGGTGTCCATACCATATTCCACCATGGAACTACTTGGAATTCTTAAGGTCAGTTTGTTGTCTTGCCTTTATTGAAGTAGTCTACCACATCACACTAGGGGCATGTTCCTGTATCAACATCAGATCGGATTCATGTATATTCTCGTGATCTTCTTCACAAAATCATCAAAAATCCAAAAACATCCAAATCATTCAAAAAATCCAAAAACATGTCGAAATATCAAAAAAATCATCAAAAATTTTATCATTGAGGCTTGTCAGTCTTTTACCTTGTCGAACTACATCATCTCTGAGCTTGAACGTAGGCAAGGTTTATCTTTGATCATCCCTCGAGACAGTTAGGGTCAGTCCTTTAGGCATCCGTCGCATTGGCAATCCATTTGCCCATCTAGTCTGCATCTTAAGTTAGTCCTTTAAGCAATAAAATGGCAATCTGTTTGTCCATCTTATCATTTAGTCAAGTCTGTTGTTAGTCGAACTACATGGTCTCTGCATATATAACATAGGCAAGGCTAATCTACGGATCAGCTCCCGAGACCCCTAGGATAAGTCTTTAAGTTAGTCTGTTTGTCGTAAATCTTGAAAAGACCAAAAACATTGAAAAAATGTGAAAATACCAAAAACAGCCTCAAAATATTTGAAAACCCAAAATGGTGCATCCATTTCATCTTGCTTTCACCCATGATTTTCATCACTCATAATAAATTCAATCATCGCCTTCACCCTTTGGTGAGTCAGTCAGAAGCAAGTCTAGTAGGTTTCAAAGTGAACGCCCAATCATGAAAAGTCTTAGAAGTTTATGTCAGTAAGTGAGCAAGTTGGTCAACTCGGAGTATCAATAGCTTATCACCCAATCAGTCCCATCAAAACCTTGATCACTACATGTCCTAGGATAAAGCTTTCCTGCAATGGACATAAGCATCAGGTACCCCTCACAGTAGTTAGTCTTGGCTAGCGGTATGAAGAACATTAGCTTGTTTGTTTACTTTATTTTGGTCTTGTTTAGACTTATCTTAGTTTGCACTCATTCCAAGGACCTCTCGATGATGCCTAAACAAAATAGGTTTAGAGAGAAAGGAATGGGGCAATGATCATTATCTTTTTTATTTGCTATGCTTGTCAGATATGCTTGTAAAATAACTTAGTTATGCATGTTTCATTTTCTTTGTAGGGAGGATATTTTAGGTATCTTGTTGACCACATAGGAAAGCTTTCTTTTATGTTTTTTGGTCTGAGATGTTTAGAATGTTTGAACTACATCCCAAATGAAGTATGTATGTTAAGTGTGAACAAGAATACTCCTATCTGATTGTCAAGTCAAAGTCCATCACACTAGGTAAAAATTCCATCCTGGTTCCTTTATACCTTGATACATCGTACCTATGTGTGTTATCAAACATAACACAATTGACCCTTTCAAAATCTCAATTCCTAGCAATGCAAATCACAATCTCCATCCTAACTAATTCATTAATTATGTGTTTCTTCTACCTTCATTCCACACTAACATGGTATCATAATAGTAATCAAAGCATCGCCCACACATACACCCTGCATCCACATGATCATCATCATTAAAACACATAGCATTACATCATTATCTTAAAAGATGTTATTCTGAACATTTTTAAGCACAACATTATATTTACGACCATTACCATCATTAATATGCATTACATCATTAAAACACGAAAAATACACAAAAGAAAATGCGTCCATTACATACATTGCATCACATAAGCATAAGAATAAAAACATCTCATAGCATCATACATTTACATATTATACATCTGCATATCATACATGTGCACCATGCATATCATAAAAGGGCGAATCATCTCATATATACCATCAAAAAAATATTGTTATGATACAAATCGGATCAGGTGTACATCGAGTACATAATATAATAAGGCCAAAATACTGCAACTCGTATGTCAAAAACGAAGCAAACTGTCCTGTGATCAAAAGGGGGGCGGGCCCTGCTAGCTGCTGCCCTCCCCATCCTGCCTCTCACCATGTGCCTCTGTCGGTCACCTCCTTGTCTGCTGGGAAAATTCTGGCACCCTGCGGTCTAATGGTACTACCTATCGGTAATGGTGCCGATAATACTCGGCCTCTCTGATAGCATCCCTATAATCTCGAATATCAATTGATTGGCCTCGGGATGTGGAAGCAACACCATCAACCCATCTCCTGATCCCTCTTGGATCGTGCTAGGTCTTTCTTTGTTGTAAACGTAGCAACCCGCTGTTGGGCCTCATCCCGCTCAGCTGTCAGAACCTGTATCTACCACTGTAACTGTTGAATCAATATGTCACGGGCATCTGGCTAGCCCGCTGGCTGTCCTGTCGACTATACAACCGGTTGTTGCTATGCTGGCACATGGGGCTGCCCATCCTATCCTGCCACATGCTATGTGGGATCCCTCGGAGGTGACTACTAAGGAGGTGGTACACCTCCCCGACCCTTGCCTACTGACCTACCTCTCGGCCTACGATGTGGAAGCACTGTCCCCGAAACTGTCAATCTCACTGGCGGCCTGAACCATGCCCTGTACGCTAGAGTCACCCCTGCATCTACTGGACCCTAATCATATGCCCACGGCCGAGCCACCAACTGCCTAAATGAGGTCACTACCTCGTCTGCTGGGATGGGTTGTCCCCATTTTGTCTCCTTTGCCGTATGGGCAAAGATGGCTATATACTGAGCATCGGGTGTATCCTGCACCTCCCCGAACTATCTGGCCACCCGATCAGGAAGGTATCTCTCTATCAAAGTATGCTCTCAACCCTGCATAAATCTGTTCTAGCGAGCAAAGAAGAGTTGCTCTGCATCATCCATCCATGGGCCCATATACGGTCTCCAAACGAACACTGTCATCTCATCCAGAACCTGCCACCAGTGAGCTATGTCATTTGTACCCATGTGGGTGAAGCGAATCATCACCTCACCATACCACCACACCAAAGGATCATCAATATCTAAAGCAACCGATATCACAAATGGGTGAAGCATTGGAAACCGCTCAAATGGCCAAACATGAAGAAGAGTCAATCCAACCCCAAGAGCCCGACCCTCCAAATAAGCAAACTCATGCAAATTCCTATATAAGGAGGCCAGCAGCACTGGTCCCCAGGCATAATGCACTCGGCGAGCACACATCTGCTGCCATGCTATTCCCCAACCTGAATTGAAATATCGGCCGCGCCGATAAGGAGCTACAATGCCAGAAATAATGGCGGCCAAAATAAGGCTGTAAGTAGGCGCTATAGCCCGATACCTCTCCAAATCTATCTGACCGTCGCAGAGCATGAGCTCGTCCACACCCATGACACCGAAGTAGGCATCCCTCCCCTCCTCCAAATCATAAATCACTCGCTCTCCATGAATAAGTAGTCGCAGGATGCGCCAGACATCCTCAAGAGTGATAGTGGCCTCACCAGTGGAAAGATGAAAAGATGAGGTCTCACTATGCCACCGCTCGGCCAAAGCATGCATCATACCCAAATGTGCTTGCACAGGAGGGACGTAGGCAATGAACCACAGACCAAGCATCCCAAGCTGCTCCTCGAGAAATATGTGCATATCAGCTAATCGTTCAAGTACTAGCCATCGGTGCTCCCTCGAATGAATAACCTCGGGTGTCTCCTACACAAGGAAAAGTACTGCGTCAGCTTCCTTGAAAAAAATCTGGTGTCAGTATCGCCTTTCGCTTTTGAAACAACAAAAGCGGTGCTGTTTGAAAAAGCGGTGCTGTTTGTAAGTCTCAAAACTGCACCACGCGACAGATTTAGATAGCAAAATTTTGCAAAGTGTGCTGCGCGGCGGACTTAGATAGCTAATTGGTCTACGCAGCATTGTTTGAGCGAGTGGCCGACTTTAAAAATAGAAAATCCTTAAGCGCAGACTTCACCGCATGGTGCTCTATGCACACGCGGCCCTATATGGGACCACGCGGGCCAGTTTGGAAATTTTTTTGTGGTGCAATATCACGCCGACTCGACTGTACTTAAACCCTAATAAATGCACATAAAACGAGAAAATTAAAAATGGGATAAGGGCACATACTACGGGTCCTGCGGTGATTGGTCGCTGATATACTCGTACCCGCTCTGACACATGCAGGGGAAGCTCTCGTTGCGCCATTTTGTCTAAGACTTAGACCTCAAATGTCAATTTGTTCAAAGTTAAGAGTGCAAATGTTTTGAAAATGACCCCTTGAGGTCTATTTAAGCTCAAAATTAGGGTTTTTTGACCTAATTTGACATTTCGAAGGGGGTTTTTTGCTCCGAACTCGTTTTGGTCCAACCGAAGGTCATTTTTCATCCCTTCTAAAATTTTAATGCATTTTTCGGGCATTCTGGGGCATTTCTGACCTATCAGGCACCTTGTCATCTTTTTCGCAAGTTCATCCAAAAAAATCAAAATTTTCGTCTAATCTCTCGAGGGGGCAAATCCAGCAATATCCTTCTACTGGGGCAGCAGTGGGGCATCTAAAAAAATTTCAAAAAATCTCAGACCTTTGATCACAACGGTTTATTCTTTGAATCAATGCAATAAGTACATTGCTTCAAAGAGGGGCAAAATGTAGACATGAAAAATGTACAAGTTCGTTTTGGCACAGCTAATCCCGATTACTAACAACATTTCCTCTTAAATCACATTCTCAGCATTTCATCACTTTCTATCTTTTAATTCAATAAATCACTATCTATTGGATTAAGTCTTCCTCTTTCAATGATTAAATTAATCAATTAATTTAATTAACCATTGCTTATCTGTTTAATTAAATAAATCATTTTATTTAATTAAAATCTCTAAGGTCCTATTAAATTAAATAAATTAAAACCTTATTTGATTTAATCTAACATATTCCTTCTTGATTAAATAAATCAAATCATTTATTTAATAAGTCATTTCCTGTCAATTCTTAACTTAAATCAATTCATAAATCTAAGTCTAAAATTGTCACATCACCTAATCCTTCATTAAATTAATCAAAACATTGATTAACTTAATCCTTCTCACTAAAATCCTCTAGAGAATGCAAGTTGCACAATAAATCAATTACTTTGATTTATTAATTCTTCTATTTTCCCTCACAAAGCATCAAAAAGGAATATTCCCTCATTTGAATTCAAAAAGGCCAAGTGGACTTGGTCCTTCCAACAAGGCATTCAATGCCTCTTACATGTCCTTGACCTTGAGCCAAGTGACATTAAATTTATTTCTCTTCCCCCTTCAACATGTCAACTCACCATTTCAAATTCAAATTTATGCATTTATCATGCACATTGGCCAAAATGTGCTCATTCTTCATCCAATCACATGTGGACAAGTGGCACAATGCCATTGGATTGTCTTTTGTCCCACATTGCTCAATCTTGCTCACTTCTTCTAAATAGAATTCTATAAATTGGAGACCTCTCCTCTCAATCTTCATCCACAATTCACATGCAAAGTTACTCTCTTCAATTGAGAACTAATTTTTCCCATTTCATCCAAGCATACCTCACATTTCATATTTGCACCAAGGTTATGCTCAAATCTCTTTGGAGATTTTACCATTTCTTCATCAATCTACATTGCAACCATAAGAATTGGGAAAGGGCCAATTGCAACACCTCATTGGCACCAATTCCCCCATAAGATCATCAATCTATTGGCTTAATTAGGATTTAGTTTAATTTCTTGTTTTATGTTCTTCATTTTACTAATTTTAGTTTGAATAGGTGGATTTCATGGGAAATCCTTCATATTTACATGCATTTTGATCTAACACTAACAATATTTGTCATCTTTGTGCATTTACAGGTTTAGGGGTTCACAAGAAATACCTTTAATCAACCTCATATGATAAGCCTTCTGTAACAAATAACCCAAAGCATCTACAACAAGGACATAAAGGAAAGGAGATAAAGGATAACCTTGCCTAATAGATCATTGCAAAGGAAATGGTTCAATCAAGGAGTTATTAATAACCAATTGCATTGAAGCATCATTGAAAATCATTTGCACATGTTTATAGATTTTGGGACCAAGCCCCAACCATTGCAACATTTTAATAATAAAGCTCCACCTCATTTTGTCATAAGCTTTATCAAAATCAAGTTTGACCAAAAGAGCATTTTCCCCTATCTATTGTGCCCATTCACAAGTTTCCTAGGCCAAAATTAAGTTATCAAGAATATTTATGCCTTCTAAGAAACCAGTTTGTTCAAACCTGACAATACTTTTCACCACTAGTTTAATTCTTGCAGCTAAGGCTTTAGCAATTATTTTGTAGGAGTCGTTAAGTAAAGTAATAGGACACCACCCTAAAATAGAATCCATATTCTTCCCTTTATGGAGAAGTTTAATTAAACCTCTATTAATCTCAGGCCCTAACGAACAATGTTTTAAGGATTCTAAGTAGACATGATAAAAATCTTCCTTGATATGTTGCCACATGATTTGGTAGAACTCAATTGAGATCCCATCAAAACCAGGACTCTTATTTGGAGCCATAGAGAAAACTGCATGCTCTAAGTCATCTATGGATAAATCCCAGTCCAGGAATTGACTATAATCATATGCAACCTTTCTTGGTATGTAATCTTTGATTATATCTTCTAGTGTCAATTGCACATCCAGCCAATGAGACTCCTTTGGAAACAACTTCTCATAAAATTGATGAGAAATGCCTTTAGTATCCTCCAAGTTATTATAGACCTGCCCATGTTCATCTTGAATAGATCCAACATACTCCTTTTTATGCTTGTATTTTAAATAATGAAAGATATTAAATTACAATCCAACTCCAATCCAACTGATATTAAATTACAATGTGTCATTGAAACTCAGTTTATTGAGGGCAAGGAGCCAAAATATGGGCTAGATTACATTGGAAGAGAAGTAAAAAATATTTATTTTAGGGTCCTTACCTATTTGTTTTCACTCACAATTCATAGGGGTTGATCTATAATTTATCCTTGTGATAGATAAAAAAAATCTTGAGGTATTTCTAAATATCACCATATCCCCAAATCTTCAAGTTGTCCATCATGCAAGTAGATGAAACAAAAAATCACTATATGTAGGGATGAATCTGAGCTCAAAGTATCAATCTGCATTCACAACTTAATTCAAAATTTGTGAACTTGTCCTCTAACAAAGAATATATTTAGAGTAAACATAGAGACATTTCACTAATAAAGAGACATAATTTTCTAAGCATGTGCAATTTGATCCCATAATCTTCTTATTTGAATATTTATTCTCCAATCATCAAATTAAATATCCTATATTCTTATTTGCTTTCTTCAAATATCATATGATTTTTTTTTAAATTATATTCATAAGATATAGACATTTCAAATGAAATTTTAAATAATGATGAACTTTTGAAAAAAATATTATATAATTTTATAATATTTTTAAATTGATGGTTATCAAAGATCCGCGATTTTATTAAAGTTTAAATGTCAAATTTAATATACATTAATATACACCTAATGTTAAAAAAAATCATATTATTAAAACACACTTCTTTTATTAAATATATCTAATTATTAATTTAAATTTTAATTAGAGAAAATTGTTTTCACTAATTTATCATTAAGTATTTGTTTGAATTGAAGTATTTCAATACTTGGAAACATTAAAAACCAATACTAATTACACTCTTTGAAGAACAAATATACGTGAGTAGAAGCCAATCACATTGAAAGAATAAACTTCTATAAAGCTCCCCTTCCATAGATTCTATATGGATATATTCCCTTCACTAGAATCTACTTGGGTATAGAGTAATTATCAAATCATGTATATAAAGAAGTATATTTGAATTAAAGGAAAAAGTGCCAAGTTCTTTTTATTGCATCATGTAGAAGATTCCAACTATTAAAAGCTTATCCGGGGAAGATAAAACAATTTTTAAAAGGTGAGCTACAAATGTTTTGTTAAAAAGTAATTTCATATTACGTGTAATAATGAAAATTGATATTATAGAGTATGTTTCAAATGTAATGATCTTATTTTTTTTATTTTTAGAGATTTTATTTTGACATAGATTTATTTTTATTATTTTGGATTAGATCTATAGATGTGAACTTAATTTAAGTCATTTCTATGTTAATGCATTTGAATCTTAAATTTTTAAAATGTAATATTCAAATTATTACTTTGTCAATTATTTAGTGTTAATGGTTATGAGCTAATTTGTTGCACTTTATGTTGATTTGTGTACTTAATTTTTGTATTTAAAGATATTTGTCCGATCATTGTTAAATTTATAAGAATTAAAAAAATATATGCTAGGACTATTGATAGGACATGTGTGAGAGCATTCTAGCAATATTTATTAGAGTACTATCAAAGCACATCATTCTAGGTTTGTTGTGTGCTTACTTGTTATCTTTAATCATTCACTCAAAAATGTAAAGTAGGTCCATTAGAGGAATGAATAATGATAATCTAACCCTTACAATACAATAGAATCCCTAATGCATTTATAAACATGTTATATAAGGAACCTATAAGAGTAATAAAGGCAATGCAAACAAATATAAAGAAAAAAGAGCAACAAACTAGTTTATATTATTTATATAGTGAAACCTCAAGGGAGCAACCTCTCGATAAGACATGTGCACTCTAGTTACCTTCCACTTGGGAAATTTTTATAATATAAAGATTCTTACTAGTTAAGATAACTACTACTATCCCATACATGTGGGATATATATTTTTATTATAACTTATCATATGTGTGACTTACAAAGCATATGCACCCAATGTATGTTGGAAATATGTGCCTCAATCTCGTTGGCTTGTACCGCTTTGGTCTCGAGGACTTCATGTGTTCAACCTTTTCCTTGTCGCCGAGACTCTATCTGGTCGGCAGGACCCTTGGTGGTGTTTTGGCGATGGCTCGACGGGTCTGGGTTGGCGGCATTTCTTATTGGCTAGCGATCGCTATCGGCGGGAGTCTTTGTGTTGTTCCACCGATGGGCCAATGCAGCGAGGCTATCTCATATTGGTAGGTGACATTTCATGTTCCACTGATATGTCGATATGCGTTGAGCGATTGAAGTTGGACCAAGCGACAACGAACCTAATTAACGATTGTGGAGGTTTTGATCCGACAGTGTTTGTAGTGTTCCGCTCCATCCTAATGCAAGTACTGCTGAGAACTTTTTGGCCGAGCGGAATTGCTTGTGCATTCAATGCGTGGTGGTGAGTTAAGCGATGCGCTCAGCGGAAGGATGGTGGGTCCCAAGCATTTATGTTGTGTTGGTGGGTCGTGGACACTTGTCAGCGTCTCGGGAGTTCCTTGGGGAATAAAAAGGATGCCACTTGAGATTCCCCAAAGGAGTTCCAACGGCTTAATTTGGCTCAGTGGGACCCGAGTGTGTTCTAAGCGGAGCGAAAGGATGATGGAAATGTGGCAGCAGCAAAAGCTTGTTCCGAGCGAGCTCGAGGGAATATTGGAGATTCCCTCCTCGATGCCCTGGAAGTCCACGAGCAGTGGACACATGTCTCGATGGGCCCAACTACAGCGATTGTTGTGTTTGCGAAGGCGAATGCCTCCTGACCGTAAAATGTTTGGCGGGTGGTTGTTTAGCTAACTACCATACTGTGAGGTCTTTGCTCTTGGATAGCGGTAGATCTGTTGACCACCGAACCTCAGAGATGTGACTGATGGTTAGTGATGGAGCTTAGGTTGACTGATCTACAAGTAGCGGACGAATGGCAATGTGACACGTGGCAAAATCTCATTGGTTGATTTTACATCATTGTTGCAAATCAATGGCTAGTGATCGAAAGCTTGTGCACGCATCTTGAGGGTTTGATCTGAGTGTGAATTGATTACAAGGCAGCTCGATGTTAGCTGCTAAGGCGGTGCACACAACCTGAGATGGTGAATCTTGTCGATGGAGTACTATGAGACCCTGATGGTCATTTGGTGTGTAAGAGATCTTGACCAAAAGCTAAGAGGTCGACCTGAGGCCGATGGAATTTTGATTGATTCTGAGCCAGAAGGTGAGGCCAATTGTTGATCGATAGTAAGCCAAAGTTGAGAAGTTGAAGCTAAAATCAAAGCAAGCTGATAGAGATCAGATCAAAAGATTGAATGATCAGCAGATCAGCAGATCCATGATCAATGAGCTTGGTCAGAGATCGAAGAGTGTGTGTTCAAGTGGTATGTGCAAAGCATTGTAACCACAAACACTGAGACACTCGAAACCTAGGCAGATGTGAACCTGAGGTGGCTGCTAGGTTGTGCAAACGGGCTAAAGAGTTGAAGGGAACCTTCACTGTATGTCTTGTGAAGACATTGTAACAGTGTAAGGTTGTAGATCTATGTTGTTGCCTGTATTTTATCCAAGATGAACAAGATGTAACTCCTATAATGGCTATGATCTTTATATTGTATTGTAACTGTTTAGTTGTCGAATAATACAATGGCTCTATCTTTTGGAGTGTGGGGTTTTTTACCTGAAAGGGTTTTCCCCACGTAGATTTGTGTGTTCATTTGTTTGTTTGTTCATGGTGTTGAATTTGGTTTTAGTTTGCATGTGCTTTTTCTCAGAAGGATCAATGGGAGAGAACTGTTGTGCCTATTTCCACTTTATGGCATAGTTGTTAGTGCTTCTGGAGTGATTTAGAAATGAAAGTCACTGAGGCACTACTAGTTTTAGACTTTAAATTTGAAACGTTCTCATATGGTAACCCCAACAATGTAATGCTAACTTTAATAATTAAACTTATAATAGAATGGGGATTTATAACATTTCCTTCCCCTTCAAAAATATTTGTCCTTGATTTGAAATTAAGAAACTTGGAGAGGATGTTGGTTGTCTCGCATGTGGCATCTCCATGGTGTAGACTATTCCATTAATGGAGTGAGTGAAAATTTTCTTGGCGTGTTTATCTAATATAGCTTCTAGTTGTATAAAGAAGGATCCCTCCACATCTAATGTGGGTAGTTTTGTCGGGACTCTTCTAGCATTCCCAATCACTTTCTTAAGGTGATACATATAAAAACTAGGTGGAACTTTGAATAGGTTGGGAGCATAAATTTGTACACTACCTCACCAATGCATTAGACCACTTTGTAAAGGGTCATAAACCTTTGGATTCAACAAATGACATATTTTTTTATGTAAGAATGTCTCTAATTATAAATATGGAAACATAAAACACCCATTCACCAACTACAAAGGTATGCTAACTCACCTATTGTTTCATGTGGTTTTATGCTACATCTAGTTGTACTTTAGGACCTTAAGGATTTCATAGCATTTGGAAAATGAATTTTCAATTACAACCTTGGAAGAAATTGGAATACAAGTTTCCAAGGTAGGTGGGAGATGACCATAGAGGTCCTCATATAAGGTCATCTTGAATGTACTATTATAAGTTGTATTATATCACCACTTGATGACTAGCAACCACTTGGCCTATTTCTCCTAAATTACTTAGACACAAATTGATGCAAGTAACTCTAAATATATATTTGTAGTAAATATAATTTTAACCATCAACTTAAGGATGATAGTTTGAACTCATGGTCAATTTAGTGTCTTGTAGCTTAAACAATTATTTCCTAAATATACAAGTGAAAGTGAGATCATGATCATTAAAAATGGAGCAAGACATATCTTGGAGCTTGAAGATTGATTCCATGAAGCATTGAACTATAATAATATATATGTAAGGGTGAGATAAGGCAAAAAAATGAACATACTTATTCAATTAGTTAACAATGACCAAAATGACCTTTTTACCACCTAACTTTAAAATCCCAATAATGAAATCCATAGAAATATTTGGCCAAGCCATGTCAGGAATAGCAAGGGGTTGTAGAGATCTTAGCAACTTTATACATTCTCCTTTGTTATGCTAACAAACATCACACTATATCATAAATATTTTACATATTTCTTAATATCATCCCAAAAGAAACCTACTTGACATTGAAGAGGTTTGAAAATATTGAAGGAAAAAGAAGGACTTGATAAAAGCAATACAAAAGCACAATACCTACACCTAGAATATTTGCTTCTCTCCTTGAAGATAAAAAATGGAGTGTGCCTTTATTTCATTTGATTTTCTATTTGATGTTGATATGTGGATTACTCAATGCTCTAGCATAACCTTGATATGATTTGATAATAATGATGATAATATTTAAAATGATCAAGATTATAGCATGTAGGTATGATAGCTTGAAAACACTAGTAAGAAATGCTTGTATTAGGTGAAAAATAAGGATGAGATCTTGTATTGGTGAAAATGAAGGATGAGAGCCTCTAGATATAGTGTTGAAGAGGAAAAATCAATAGCTAGAAATGATTGGTGATGGATGGGATTGATTAACGATAGGATTTGGATTTAAAGGATACAATCATATGACAAGTTTCAAATTATGGATAGGATCTAGGTTTAGTATTGAGATAAGGACAAAGATCCTTATGGAAATGGCTAGGATTAAGAGGTTAAATGAGATAAATGGATAAGATGAAAATATAGTTTGAGTTTTGGCTAGGTGTCTAGGTTCAATGAATCTATACAAGGAGTTAGTTATGCATGTGAGTGGGACATTTGTCACGTGAGGATAATTTCCGATTATGATCCATGTGAACAAGATGAAAGGCTATGATTAGATGGACAAGGATAGAGGGAAAAAGGGAACTAATTAGATATATAATGTATTTATTTTATTAATGGGATCATGTGAAGGGATGATAATTGAAATTAAGGGATTATGATAAGGATAGAAATAATTAAATAAATAATAGATATTTATTTCATTAATGGCTTGGGATAGTCTAAAATTAGGTTTAGCTGGGTAACATCATACTTTAGGTCTTTACATTTTCCTCTTTGATATGATGTTGTAAAGTGGTGTTGTATCAAAGAAGTTTAAAACATAGTGGATGAGAGAAGATATGGATCAAAGATAAGAGAGGATAAGGATCAAAGATGATTCTATTACAGATTATGTGAATTCATTTAATTTGGTTTTAATTTAACTTGCAACTTTAGATTTTAAGTTAGAAGAGGAAGATAAATGTATCTTATTACTTTTTTCTTTACCTAAATTTTGGGAAAATCTAATTATTGATATAGTGCTAGTGGTGCAAAGCCAAATATGAATAACCTCATTACTACTCTTCTCTCAAAATAAATGAGAATAAAGTCCATGAATGTTGGCTCTTAAGATGATTTACATGTATAGGGAATGTCCAAAGAAAAAGGAGGGCCCAAAGGGAACCGTGTGCATGAAATTGTGCCAATATGAATGATAAAGAACAACTAAACCAAACAAACACTCAAATAAGGCATAAGAAATCCAAAAAGGGCATAAAATTAACAAGAAAACCACTATGCTAGATTCCTCGTTGTGTCATATTTTCCCAATTAATTAAAATTGATGTGTGCTTGTGAAATTTTTATAGAATAACATCACTTTTGTGATATTGTGTTTAATAAAATGGCTATGTTTTGGAAGTTTTATAGGTTTTGGGGGTGATGGAATGGAGGGATAAGATTAGAGATGGAGGTTAATGGTCTATATTTATTGGTTTCTCTTAAGTGATAAATATAGTATGGTAAATTGTTACCCCTAAGAATTTCACACTATATTAGACACCTTATTTTGCATATTCAATTAATTACATTCATAATTTATTCATTTTGAGGCTAGATTGAGAAAATACATTTAATTCCTTGGCATCATTATTTTTGGGGGCCAAATGGGTCTTGAACATGGGTGTGGGTGCCCTAGTCCTAAAGATGTGATTTTAAATATCTATCACTTTGAGTGTCAGCCTATGTCCAAGAAAATTAATTGGGATACATATATAAACAAGTTTTCCTCTCATTTTAACATTAAGAAGAACACTTTACTATGAACTATGAGAAAGTATTATGTGAAAAATATGAAGATACATATGACTTATTCTCTACATGCTTGCTACAACAATCTATTGTGTTATGTGACTAGCCCTTGTAGGTGTTCAAGAAAATTCATGCATTATTCATCAACTCTTTGTGGAAACTTATGGTATGACATCACTTCAACAAGGATTTCATGACTAAGGTAACATTATCTTGTGATGTTGTTCATTTATTACAGTCATTATTGTTTATTTTTCCTCTTCTTGACCAAGGTTACACACTCTAAATACCATCATCATTATTGTTGTGGAGGTGGAGATGCCAAAACTAGGTTTTGACTTAGGAAATCTCCTATATAACATAACCTTTCCCCTCTTTCCATAGATATATAGGTTAGATCTAAGACTTTCATCAATAATAGGTTTTCAGAAGAGAAAAGAGAAAACTATACCAAAGTGATGTCACCTCTCTAGCCCCTCACCTATTTATCCTACCAAGTTTCTTACTACATTATTTATTCTTCTCTTTATCTGCATTTCATCCTGATGGTGGATCATGGAGTATGATCCAAAATGTTGATGTAAAAAAGTTACACAATTTCAATCCAAAAATATTCATCACTTTATATCAAAGTAATCTGGCATCTAAACATTCAAAAACACCCAAACTAGGTTGCCCATGCCCCTGTCCCTCTATTTCAAGCTTAAATTTGCACAATAGGCTCTCCTCTATTTGTATATTCTATATTTGTATATGTTGTTATATTTTTCCATTTTCATATGTTTAATCATTTTCATTTTCATATCTAGGGCTTATATCAATTAGGTTAATCAATTACACATATAAAATCTACACTCTTTGTAATAAATGAACAAAACCTTAGCAAATTGGTTCTCCTTTGAGGTAGTTATCCAATCATCAAAACCTATTTGGTTTGTGTTCCAATATTAAGCTAAAGGAAAAGGTGGATCTAGGCTAATTTACTTGTTAGATCTAAGATCTCATTTCTAACTTAACATTTTGGTGAACTCAATGCTTCCTAACTTGCATTTCTTCTTATTTAAGTTCAAAATATATTATGTAATCTGATATGTGCATTAGGTTATTTGAATAAATTTTATTCATATGCACTCATTCAGTTTTGAAAATAAAGCATTTCACTTCTTTGTTCACCAAACACTTGGCCTTTTGGTGAACCCACCTTAGATTAAAAAAATTGCAATTTTTTAAATATTTAATTGCATAATTTCATATCGAATCTACTTGATTAAGACATTATATCTAAGTATCTTATGTATATTTTTAAACATTGTATGTTTTATTTAGAAAAGTAAAGCATTTCAAGTCTTAGATCTTTGCAAAAACACAAACTAAAACACCTTCTTCTAACATTTAATTGGCATATCTATCTTGTCACCACATTCTTATATCTCTTGCTTCCTAAGAGAATTCATGAGTGTATTTTATTTCACCTATGAGCTCCTTTGAATGCTTAAAAACCCTAATTCATACTTTCATGTGCTCCTCATAGGGCATATTGATTTCTTGACCTTTGTCAGACTTCAAATCCTGATTTCTACTATCACAGGCCCTTAGACTATAGCGCACCTATGCAAGTTCTAAAACCCTAATCTTTTTCACTTTTGAACTAGGGTGTCCTTGCCCCTATCTTACTATTTTTTCTTTAGTTATCTACACATAATTCCTCTCTACATCTTCTATTTCAATTTTCTCTCTATTTTAGATATTTTGTTCTATAACATTTATATTCTATCACATTTGGTCAATTTTCCTTATATCCTCCTCTTTTCACCATAATAAACAAAAAAAGGACATAACAACATATTTTCTTTTCAAAAATATTAATTTTCATAGAAAATAATTTATTTTCTAAAATAAAACATTTAGGGCACTACCCCAAATTCCATTCCATGTCATCAAAAGGGATTTATATTGGCCTTTGACTGACCAAGATTTCTCCTACTTATGAGTATATATTGGCATAAGAAAATATAATCATTGATACCTTTCTTAAAATCACTTTACCCAATCTTAATTCTTCAAATGATGATGAAACACATTCTTGTTTTAAGCTCCCAAGATTTTTCCTACTCACGAGGATATTTTGGTGCAAGAGGATACAGTCATTTATACCTTCCTTAACACCACTTTACTTTCTCCTCCTTAAAATTCTCATAATGTGGCTTGCATCGATGGAGATTCCAAACTCACATTGGATCCCCCATCGATAGAGGGTGATCCCACAATACTGGTTTACAATTTTTGGGCAAACTAGACACTAAACTGATTATTTTTAACTAAACTTCACTTTCAGGCTCCTATAGCGGCTAAACCCTGAGGAATTTGAAGATGATGCAAACTAGTGATTTGTGAAGTTTTGTCTATAGATTCTAAAGATATTTTTTCAATTTTTTTGGAATCGGATTGCACTTTTTTTTCATCTCCTTCGTAAACTAGTTTTTATCAATAAACAACATTTTTAAGGAGTGATGCTCACCGTATACAACATAAAAAAAATTGTATGAAGGATAAAATTCTTTTTTTTTCGAATTTAGATTTGTAACTACGATATCTAACTAGTTCATTTGGTTTCATAGTGTTTTATTAAATATTTTTTCCTTAATCAAGTTTTGAAGTCAAACCAATTACAATTCAGACATAGGCGAACTATATACAACATAAATTTTTCTATATGTATCGAAATTCAGTTTATTTTTTAATGGATTAAGGACATCAATACCCACCCTGAACATATTTTTCAAAATTTTATTTTGATAATATACTATTTTTCCACATGTGCAGAATAGAGACCTTGATTTTCGGTGAAAAACCTACATTCACAAGAAATAAAAAATAAATATAATAATCAAATTTAATTTAATTAAAATTATACTTTTTTGGAAGGTTATAATAAGGACTACATACTTACAAAAATAAATTTTAAATGAACTCATTTGATCCCCCAAAAGGTAAATCAAAAGTGGTTTTTTATCAGTAGTTTGATAGGTGCAAAGGAGACTCCATTATAGGTATGGGTTAAAAATAGCGGGGTTCTATCCAAGGGGGATTGGTCTAAGGTGATTTTATCAAACCCTCTTCAATTGGAATCCTTCAAATGGAACTTTTCAAGGCTTAAATCATTATATTTTCTAAAAATATGTGATTTCAATAAAAATCAGCATCTCCCAGAAAGTGTAAACCACTATTGTGGCAGCACCCTAGAGGATTATCAAAAAATAGTCAACACAATTGAAATTGTAAAACCAAAATTTGTTGTTCATCTTTATTTTGATGTTTATCAACCAAAATATAAACCTATTCTCACTATTAGAGGTGTTCTAAACCAACCTAAACCTCCTAGTCAAATTCTAAACTTTGTAAAACAACTCACTCACAATATTAATCTTAATTAAAGTATGTCGCAACAACCTCATTATCGTGAAACTATCCACACATACAATACTAAAAAAAAAATCCTAAAATACATAAACCACCTCAACTTCCATTCCATTTCCTCAACCTTATCTTCCCCCCATACCTCATCTTCCTCAACATGTGGGCAAACAATATGATCTAGTTGATAAAATTCACAATACTCAAGCTAAGATCTCTCTGTGGGAATTAATACAAACTTCACCTACATATCATGAGATGATCCAAGAGGCCTTAGAGAAGATAATTGTACCACATTTTTTTAGACCGAATGATGTAGCAACCTTGGTCAATGGTATGCATATAACAAAACTAGACATTACATTTAACCAACATGAATTACCTCCCCTTGAATTTCAACAACATTATCCTCTTTTTATTTTGATCATAATTAATTTAAATGGTATAAAGAATACTCTAATCAATAATGGATAAATTCTTAATGTTTTTAGAATTGACCTTTTACCTAATATTGGTGTATATATGTCTCTCATCAAGCCTGACACTCTTTCTATTCATAGCTTCAATAATATGAGTAGACAGTCACAAATCCAACAATCACACTACTAGTTAAGCTAGGACCTATGAATTTTCCTACCTTTATCCATGTCATGCTTGACTCTCTTTCATACAATATTCTCCTTGGTAGACCATGGATTCATGCCATGGGGCCAGTTTGGTCTACTCTTCATCATAAATTAAATTTTGTATACAATAACAAGCTCTATATGGTTGAAAGGGATCCAAATCTGAAATTTATCTTACAAGTAGAATCTAGATATCAATATCCTATTTCTAAATCTCTTAGTACTTTAAATCCATCTTCAAAATTCAAACCATTTCCTTCCAATGATAATAATATTAATAATCATAAATCACCTACGAGTGCACTCTTTGGTGATGATTGGGTTTTGTTAGATTTTGCACCTTCCTTTGTTGAGGAGTATAAAATCTCACCATAAAATATTAAAGAGCCAAAGGTTGTCTCAATAGCATCTACACAATATTGCCCTTCTTTCTCTAAAAACATCTAGCCTCAACGATGCATTTCCTTCTTCTAACAACAATAATGATATGAATGATGCCTCACCTTTGAATACATATTTTTGGTAATGATTGGGGTTCATTGGATTTTACGCCCACCTTTATCAAAGTGTAAAAAATCTTATAATATAAACATAAGGAATCTTCGATTCCATTTAAATAATATATTCCCTCTAATAAAATCAAATCTACTATTTTTAACTCCTACATCGATAAATTTGCATACATCATCATCCCATGATGGTAATGGAGGTTCTTTATCTTTCATCCCTCAAGTTTTGGAAAAATATAACAATGATCCTCATCCTCCTAAAATTTCAAAGCTCAAAAAGGATCTACATTCTTGTAGAATAATTGATTCTTCTCATTTTAATGTTGCTACACCTCTTTCAAAATCACACATCGCATTTAGACAAGAATCATCCTCCTTCATCTAAGTTGGAAAAGCATTATGACATTGGTTTCAAAATTATTTCTAAATTTGGATATAACGAAAAAATGGAACAAGGAGTTTAGGGTCATGTGAATCTTACACCACAACTTACTAAAAGTGGTTTAGGTTTCCAACCTCCTCCTTTATCTACATCTCATCCTTTATCATCTAATGTATTTATGACTTCCTCTTGTGGGAAACAAAAAATTCCTTCACAAGATAAAGGATTGCTTCCTATTCCATATCCCCTATTTGAGAAATTTTTTAAGTCTTCTCAAATCCCACTTAATCTAGTGTAAGAGGACCTAAGTGGATAACTAGCTAGGAAATGAACTAGTTAGATAAAGTACCCCTTTACACTAACACCCCATTAAGTGCAACTTAGGAAGAAGTATATAATGCAAAGATGTAAATATGGGTCATGTCTACTAGACTTGATGAGCTACCCAAATACATAAGAACCTCTCAACTATAAAAGAAGGAGAAAACCCAATGGGAAAAAACTCCCTCTCATGAGAGGTTGAATGAAGAAGGTCTAAGTGACCCCCATAAGAGATTTCCCTCACCCCCAAGAGAGACTGGAGATGAACAAACTTCCTCTCAGTGAAGGGTTTGGTGAATATAAATGTAACCTGATCTGTTGTAGGACAGTAAAAAAAATCAATGGCTTGCTCTTGAATAATCTCTCAAAGAAAATGCACATGGATCTCAATATTTTTAGTTCTTTGATGATGGACTGGTTTCTTTAAGATCTAGATGGCACTTTGATTTTCACAATAGATGATTGATGGCTTCTGAAAGGTGATACCAAGTTCAGTGAGGATATTTTGAAGCTAAATAGCCTTAGTGGCAGCATTGACAATGCCGAGTACTCAACCTTAGTCAAAGAAAGAGCAATAGAATGTTTCCTCTTGCTCTTCAAAAAAATGGGGTTGAAGCCATAGTGAAAAATATAGCTATACATAGACTTGTGATTATCAAGATCACCAACCCAATCAATATCTATGTATTTAAGTAAGTTTGAACTTGTGCCTATTGCATAGTGAATCTTGTACCTATGTTCCCTAGATATAGTGCAATATGCATTTGGAAACTTTCCAATGAAGCTCATGGGGTTTCTTCATGAAGCGTGAAATAATTCCAACTAAAAAGGAAATATCAAGGAAAATATGAGTCAAATAGATGAGGGTACCAACAATTTTATGATAAAAATTATCATCAACTAGTGGTGTGGAACATTTCACGTCAAGCTTAATCCCAGACAAAAGGGAGTCAGTGTAGGCTTGCAATCATCCATATGAAAATGTGACAAAAGATCAAGAGAATACTTGGGTTGTGTAAGAGAGATCCCTGAAGAGGTTTGAGTGATCTCGATGTTTAGAAAGTAGTGCAAGAAACCCAAGTCAGCCATAGAAAATTTGTTGTGCAAAGAAGTATTGGCAGTCACAATCATGGATGAAGTGATCCCAGTGACAATAAAGTCATCAACATAGAGATCCAAGAAGAGAAGAGAATCCTTTCTTTGCAAGATATAGACATTCATATCTCTGAGTGGCATCTGGGGAACCCAATGGAGAGAAGAAAGGAGTCTATTTTGGCATACCAAGCTCATGGAGCCTATTTGAGGCCATAAAGAGACTTCTTTAGTTTGTAAACCAATGAAGAATCTTGAATGAATCCTTTTAGCTAATCCATGTAAATTTCTTCATATATATCTTTGTGAAGAAATGCACTATTTACATCCATCTAATGTATAACCCAACCATGAGTTGTAGAAATAGAAAGTAGCAAGTGAATGGAATCCATTTTGGTGATGGGGTAAAAGGTCTCAGTGTATTCAATACCTGGTACTTGAGAGAAACCTTTGGCCATAAGTCATGCTTTATATTTATCAACTGATCCATCCACTAAAAATTTGGTTTAATAGATCCACTTACACCAAACCAATTTTCTTCCCTCAGGAAATGGAAAAAGATTCCATGTTTTATTATGCATTAAAGGGTTGTACTCTTCCTCCATTATGGAATCCCACTCAAGAATAATAGATGCTTCATGAAATTATGTGGATCTAAATTTGTGGCAATGTAAAAATGTAGAATGTTGTGATGTTGTGACCAAGTCCTCTGAGTACTTGAAAGATCCCCAACAAGAGCACCTACAAACTCAAGTGTTTGGTGAGCCCAACAAGGCATTGTAGGGGATGGTGGAGGAGATTCCAAACTCTATGAAGAGGAAGATGAATTCTCATGACCAAGTCGATGAGTAGAGGAAGGTTGAGGAAAATCCTATTGGTCAAAATCCTCTAAATCCATTGTTGAGGAAGGAAGAGTAAAGGATGAGCTAGGAGATATTTCCTCAAACTGCACACTACACTCAATGAAGAGCTCATTTGTTTTAGGATCCATTAGTTGATGTCCTTTAACACCATTAGGTTAACCAACAAAGATACAAAGATTACTTTGAGGTTCCAAGGCCTTGCACTTCTCTAAAGGAATATGTGCCCATGTTGGGGAGCCAAAAACTCTGAAGTTTTACACAAAAGGTTTATGCCAAACCAAGCTTCAAAGGGAGTGATTCCCTTTAATTAATTATGCAAAACTTTATTCTAGATGTGAGCACCATATTTGATAGTTCATACCCAATATGTAGGTGCAAGGGATCGTGTGTGGATCATGCAACCAACCATTTCTTTTAGGGACCTATTTTTCCTCTCAGCTGCACCTTTTTTTGTGGTGTGTAGGAAACAATATGTTGAAGATCAATCCCTTCAAGAGTACGAAATTGATCAAATCAATGGTTCACATATTCTCTACCATTATTTGTGCAAAGAATTTTGACACACTTTCTAGATTGCTTCTTAGCATGAGCCTTAAATTATTGAAATCTATCAAAGAATTATACTTTGTGTCAAAGAAAGTAGACCCGTGTATATCTAGAATAGTCATCAATGAAGATGAGAAAAATAATGAACCTTACTAAAAGACATGGTTGGAAAAGGACTTTCCATGTCACTATGAACCAACTCAATGACTTTTGAAGCCCTCCAAGCCTTCCCTTTGTCGAACTTGTCCTTGAGATTTTTTCCCAAGGCACAACCTGAACAAACACCATCAAAAAAATTGATCTAAGGAAGACTTGTGACCATATTATTTTTGTTGAGTTGTTGAAGATAGCGGTAGTTGAGATTGCCAAACCACTCATGTCATAGTTTACTCACAAAATCTAAATGGGTGAGCAATATTTTCAAGATTCCTAATACTAACAAAACCTAGAGTGAATTTCACTTCTCTATCATTCTAATTGATCTGGTAGACGAAGATAAGGTTAGTTGATAGATTAAGAACATGGAGTACATCCTAAAATATACCATTGTTGGAATCAATTGAACCCTTCCCAATTACATCCACTAGAGAATCATCCCCAATGAGAATGTGGGGCACAAAACAAGGCTCCAAAAATTAAAATTATTCTTTAATAGAACCCATGTGATGTGATGCACCTGAATCAAGAATCCACTTTTTTGAAGAATCAACAATAGAAATGAGTGTAGTTGCTTTCCCTTTACCTGATTTAGAACGAGTAGAGGATTGTTGAGCAACAAAAGAAGGAAAATTAAAGTTTTTCTTTTTAAGATATTTTAACTCATCAATTTGCTTCTTATGACCAGAATGTTCCTCATAACCACTTTTCTTACAAAGCTACAAGTTGGTATTTCCTTCTTTTGATAATTCTCCTTTAAAGAGGAGTTGGAGTCAACTTTTTCTATAGAATATGATCGTGCCTAATATTTTTGTGACTTTTTCTTGAATTGCTTTTATTTTTTATCAGGTTTCCCTAATTCTATTTTACCCTTTGGTTGACCAGCCAACAAAGATTGTGATTGTGAAGGCTTAAGAAGACCCATGGAAAGAGGCTTTCCTTGTTCTTACATCAATATTTTAGAAAAGGAAGCATAAGAATGTGTAGCGAAAGTAGATCCCATTATCAACCTATGAGTGTGAAAGCTAGAAACAAAAGCTACATATTCAAGTCCAAGTTTGGTGAGGGTGTTATAGACAAGTTGAATGTATTTCTTCTCTAAGCCACTTGATTTATATTGTGCTCTAAGGTCATTGAACTTTGTTACATAATCCTAGATGTTGTTAAAATACTTTGGATCAAGACTCATTAGTTCGTTGTCAATTTGATAACCGCAAACTTAATCAATTATACCATACAATTTATTTTTTCCAATGCATCATGTGAATCTTTACATCCTTCAATTTGAAACATAATATCAAGAGAAACTAAACTCCTTAGACAACCAAGGGATTCTGTATATTCAATCATCCAAATTATTTTCTCCTTATCATTTGTGGGTATAGTTACCTTCTTCTCAACATAAGATGTATATCCTAGTTGCATTAAGGAATTTTGCATTTTGCTACCATGTATTATAATCGTATGGTGTTAGCAATGAAAACTTAAATGTACCCATTGTGAAGGATAAATAGAGCACAAAGTAGAAGAGAATGAAAAACACAAATACAACAAGAGACCCCCCTAAGTTACTCAATTAAATAGTCCCCCCGAATAAAAATGATTTGGCACTTTATATTTAGTGCAATTACAAATTTTTGGACTTCAATGCTTTTACGAATCCTCAAGAAATGAGCATATGTTGAAAGTAAAATTTTGGTAAAATACTTTATGAAATAAACATCAATGCAAAATACACAAAAAATCATGCACTTGCAAAAAAAAATCAGCTCGATGTGAGGTTGTATGCAAAAGTTATGCAACTTTGAAGTTCTTAAAACAAGAACTATGAGGTGTCCTCTCTGAGAATCAAAAATTTCTGAAAAATCTATGCACTAAAATCTGACACCATCTTCACCAATGTGTAGAGCATGAGAAATCAGCCCAAATAAAAAAATTTTTACTGAAAATGGAGGTTTGGAGCTCGAGTTATGAGTTGTCAAATTTGTTCTTCAAAAACCAACCTATTAATGGAGAGGGGGTATGATTTTAAAAAAATTATTCTGCCAAATTTAGCAGAACTGCCACCAAAGTTAGCTTTCCACCAAATGTAGATATTCTCTAGCTAGTTTATACCTCCCCCAAAGTTAGCAAACCCCCAGATAAAATTAGAAATTGTTTTAATTTGGTAGACTACTAAAATTACCACCAAATTTGGTGGGTTTGCTGAAAACTATCAAAATGGATTTAAATTTTTTTTAACATATAAAAAAAATTATAAAGGCCTAAAGGTCGAAGTGTAGGGAATTAGGGGTTGAAGCTGCACCCTAGTCCCTATTACAGGGGTCTACAGGCTCTTGTATGGGTCGTAACCTTGTATAGGGTGCAAGGCCTAAAGGGACCGCAGGTACCTTTGGGTACCCACAATACCCCTTTTACAGGCATGCACAAGTACTACAACAAAAAAATGTTTTTATTTTTTTATTTTTTTTTAAATAACAATTTTTTAATCTATTTTTATTTCAAATTTTTATATTTTAAAACCAAAAAAATGCTTTTAATTTAAAGAATATATATATTTAAAATGGTATGTCGATGGGGGTCGTACGGATCCTTGGACATTTTTTTTGCCTCATCTAGCAACTTTGTCCAAAATTGACATTTTGACAATCTATTTTATGATTTTCGGAACTTCTAAGCACGATGGTAGGGTCGAATTTGACCCAAAATGCTCTAAAATAGCAGTTCCTTGCTAGATCTGGCAATGAACCTCTCACTTTAAACCCTTGTAGATCTAGACTTCGTTGTTCGATTCAAATGAAATAAAAGGCAGATCTAACTTTTTCAACTGCTCTGGACTCAATGGAGCTTAGAATTTTTCCAAGAAGCTTTAAAAAACTTGCAACTAACAAGTCAATGTTTGAACCCCCCCAAAAAAAATTAGCATTTTCTCCACACTTTTTTAATTCTCCAAATCATCTGCGGATGCAAGAGAAGAGCATACTCATGTGTTTTAAAAAATAATAGCTCTACACTCTCAAATTCCTTAAAATATTGCTAACCCACAACTCATAATTGCTCTGATACCATGTAAGCTTTGGTTAACTAGCCTAACCAAGATGCAAATGAATGAAAGAAAGAAAATATAGAAATAAGAGATGAGAAAAAATAAACTATATTCTACTCAAGAGAATGCAAAGCTTACAATGAGCTCGAGAATTAAGATTACAAAGGAAATGGCTTGGTTATATAGGCCAAGGGGAAAGATAGGTGTAACAAGATTATGACAAGTGTTGTCATCTTATGAGGTGTGACAACTTGGGATCATTAAATCTCAACAACCTTATCCGTATGTAAAATTAATCTAGTGTGAAGAGGACCTAAGTGGATAAATAGCTACGAAATGAACTAGTTAGGTAAAGTATCCCTTTTACATTAACAACTACTTTAATGTGCCTACTTTAGTGAAAAGGAAAATCCTTTGACCATAGGGCTAGAAATTATAATATTATTAGTTTTCTTAGATGATGTCTTGGACTGATGTAGGCTGCAAAAATGGTTGTTAGAATGATCAAAATACAAGCCAAGTTATTTGGTTATTCTAGTAAATAATAATATGAACTACTAGCAATCTGAAATGAAGCTGGAGAATTGCATAAATTTAAAAAATATAGCAAATTATTATACCTCACAAAAAATTTGCAACTCAAAACATATTTGTCGATTCATGAGTAGGATTGTTGAAGCCCCAATTTTTTATAGTCGTTGATGCACAAAGTGTTCTCACTAATTTTTCCACAAATCTGCCAAAATCTACAACCTAGATGGAAAATAAGTTCAAATCAGGAAAAAAAGGGTTAATTGATTAAAATTTCTAAAAATGAGAAACTTTGTAGCATAACCCCTATAATATTAGTCCCCTATCAAAAACCTGAATGTGGAAAATTCATTAAAACATTAAAACAATTTTTAAAGAAGGTGGAATTATTTGCTTTTTCTATATAATTGTTGAAATCTGAACATATAGACGTCAAAAAGAAGATATCTTCACCAAACTCAGATGAAACCACTTTATAGAACTTGCAAAGATAGGAAACAATAAAATAAAAAAACCAGTTAATAGATTAGGGACTTGGGTCCCACTAGGCATTTCGAAGATGTGTACAAGTAAATTATGCCTATAATGAACAACTTAAATAACTAAATTAAATAACACAAATCAACTATAACACTCAAGATAAGGCATCAAGAAATCTTAAAAATATAAAATAAATGAATAATTCCATGTTTAGAATCCTTAGTTGTATTTGAAAATGTTTTCCCCAATTCATGATTGGATGTGTGCTCACAATCAAAAGCATAACATTGTAATCAAATTTGTTCTTAAAAATGGCTTGGATTGAAGCCAACCTATAAATTTTTGGCTCAAGGAAGGAATGGATAGGATTAAAATATGAGATCAATGGCTCATATTGGTTGAGAGCCATGGAGATATGAGAGTAGGACAAGTATCCTCATGTGGTTGGTGGAGATGGAGGGAGAGGAGGGATTAATGGGAGAATCAATTGTGAAGATTCTCCTTGGGAAGATTAGATGGATAAGATGGAAATGATACTTAGGATTTCCCTTGGAAGAATTTAAAATTGAATTGGGGGTATGGAAAAGTACTTGGCCCATGTGACATGTACAAAGGCCCGTTCTTTTCTACATATGTGGGGATGCACATATTTTGAGGGGGGGTTTGACTAGGATTAGGTTGTGCAAGTGGGTGATTGGGAATTAAGTGGATTATCCCACTTAATGAAAAGTGGAGGAAAATAGGTAAATTAAATAAATAATATGTATATTTAATTTTTGGGATTAGGATGGGGGCATTTAGATAAATAAATAATTAGATTTATTTACATAAGGTATACTATACAAGAGGAATGATTTGATGATTTGGACTAGAAAATAGGTGTGGGTGAATAGTGATGAATAATGATTTTATTAATTAAATAATAAATGTTATTTAATTAATAACAGGATAGGAATGGGATAATTATTTGAATAATAGGGTTGTATTCAATGAATTATAGAGGAAGTAGTCAAGTAATGATAATGGTCAACTTTAGGTGTCTACAAAACACACATGGTTGTTCATGACTACAAGGCACTAGCCTTTCCTACTTCAGTTTCATACTAGCACATTCCTTTGAAAGTACAATGATGCAATATGTTGAAATATGTCCCAAAAATGACTAGGCTTGAATCACTAGAATTTCTCATTTTGGTTTGAAGAATGTTTCATGACTAGCTAGTGTTTAATGTACATATCCAAGATAGGTGTCACTCTCTCATTGCAACATGCATTATACTTACAAGGAAACTTGTAAAAAATGCAATTTAAAATTATTTATCCTAGGAAGTGTGACTTGCACTACCTATTGATTGTATTTCTCATAAAGATCAATGACTGGTGTTCAAAGACAACCAAACAACTTATAGCACACTATACAAGCCTTGACTCATATGAGCATTCAATGCAAAAGGTGGTGGGTAGTGTTGAGGTTTCAAACATGACACTAGATCTCTAGGGCATTACTTTTAAATGATGAAGAAGGGTAATAGAGTGTCTAATGTAAAGGATATAATACATTTAATTGGTTCTTTATTATGGATTCAATTTGAAGGTATTAACACTTTAGTGCAAAGGGTGTGTTTGTAAAAAATCTCTTTGTATTTATTAAGGGTTTCATAGGTTAGGGCTTTATTTCTATTACTACTATAAAGTATATGTTATTATCTTTCAATTTCCACAAGTTTATTCCCCAAAGCCAAGGATATTCTAATAGCAATTAGGTTTATTACATTTCAAAATAAGTTAAATTATATCCTAGGGTGGTAGGGGAAAATGAATTTTAAAGAACAAGACCTTCTTAATCAATTTCCTTGTTTAACTAATAAATCTAAGTGCTCGTGGTATGGTGATTCTCTCTAAGAGAATTCATGATAGTTCAAAGTTAGTTAGAAATATAATTATTCATATCCAAGGATGGGAATTATTCCAATTCTATTATTTTCTTAGTGTGAAATATATTTGTTGATGAGTGTTTTTGCACTTTCTCAACACAGGCAGCACACAAGTGCACTACCTCTCTTGAAAGACAACTTCCTACAACAAGTTGTAGAAAATTATCCAAAGGTCTCTCGAGTGTCAGGTCATGACTTGCAAAAACAACTCAGTTGATTGATGTGATTTGTTGGTAATCACAAAGGGCATTTATGGTTCGCTAAGTTGGAAGTAATTAGATCTTAAAATGAATTTTCCTATGATTCTAAGGATGAAATGCACTTTTTGCAGATTCAAAACAGCAATCTAAACTCCTCTTTCAACACCAGATTTAGCTTTAGATGGATGTTGGAATCTAGTTTAAATTCTATTCTCAAAGAAATTTCAAAAGGGAAAAGGGATAAGAAAGTTCCTAGACCTATAACTACTGATGAATAGTGATAATGGAGGATGCTACAATGGACAATCTTCCTATAATTGAGTTCCACTTAACCAAAATGTCGAACAATCTCATGAAACTAGTGCAATCTTCTAAGGTCTACATATTTTTAGTTGTTCATTCACCATAAAGCATGAATAAAAGATGGCGTTTGAGTGCAGCAATAAATTAATGTTCATACTATATTTACACTATTGTTCATCATCAATGACTAGCAAAAATCATGAACATGGAAAGCATCAACACAATAGCATTCTTCAAAATCAATAATCAACATCAACTAAACTACTAGAACTACTTAAAATACCAAGAACAAAAAAGTAAATGTTAGCTAAATCTATCAAATATGAGGAGAAGA
>CM021105.1:56460745-56512011 GCA_007115665.2 Sequoiadendron giganteum | reverse complement strand
TCATCTTTCTACGTTAATATACTAGCACAAGAGTGGTCTGAGGAAAATGAATAAATATAGAACGACCTCAAATAATTTGGGTTCACTAGCACTGGTGCATAAAAAATTTCCCTTTTTATTTCCTCAAAATCCTGCTTGGCTTCTGACATCCATTCAACCTTGGCATCTTGCTTTAGCATTGCATTTAGTGGATTCACAATTTTAGCAAAACTCGTGATGAATTTTCTAACAAATTTTATCTTCCCAAAGAAATATTTCAACTCCTTCTTGTTGCTGGGAAACTAAATTTTTAGTATGGCCTAGATACGCTCAGGGTCTATCGAGATTCCCTTTTCTGAAAGGACATGCCCCAACAACTTGCCTTTTGTAACTTCAAAGATGCACTTCTTCAGATTCAAAGAGATGCCAAATTCCCTACACTTTTAAAAAACCTTACACACATTAGAGACATGAGCTCCTTTATTATTTGAAAACACTGTAAGATCATCCATATAAATGATTATGCATTTTCCAATCAGATCTTTGAAGGTGATGTCCATCGCATGTTGGAAGGTGGCGCTAGCATTATTAACCTGAACAACATTATCTTGTATGCAAACATTCCCCATTTTTTGGTGAATGTTGTTTTATGCTTGTCTTTATACTGCACCATAACCTAGTTATATCTTGAATACCTATTCAAAAAGGACATCATCTGACATCTGTTGAAAATTTGCAGCACCTTGTCCAGTGAGGGCATCGGGTAATTATCCTTTTTTGAGGCTTTTTTCAAGTTGGGAAGTCCACACGTAACTTGATTTCTCTGTTCTTTTTCCTAATTGGAACCAGGCTTTCCACCCATGTAGAGTGTCTAACTGGGAATATGGTCCTGGTGGATAGTAGCTTCCAAACCTCTATATAAATGATAGGCTCGAGCAGTGCGTTGATTGGGCGTTGGCATTGCCTGAATGGTCTCACATCCTACCTGAGGGGAATGGTGTGAGTGATGATCAAAGTTTCATACATTTCAATTCCTCATAACTCCAGGCAATCACATCATGATATGTGTGCAAGGCATCAATGATCCCTTTCCCTTCTTTTGATGTTCATACTTTTCCAATGAACACATTCTTAGCTTCTTCAATCGTCCCTAGGTTATGAACATCGCACTGATTGTTGATGGAGTTTGTCTTCATTTGTTGATCCTGGTCCCTTATCTTATCTAAATCAAATATCCACTCTAACTAGACCATACCTTAGGGTATCATGTTTGTTTTGAGATTGATGACACCCTCTATATCTAATTCAGCCTCTTCGGTATTCTTGTCATCATTGAACACCTAGAAATTGGTAATATTGTTCGGCATAGACAGTGTGGAAGTAAGTTCAACAGTGAACTTTTTTAGGCCAGATAATGAGAGGGGTTGTAAGGTACTGGCTACTTAGGCTAAGGCATCGATAGTATAATTCTTGGAGCAAGGGATCAGTTGGATGTTGAATGCATCTAAGCCTTATATAAGATCCCATACCCTATGCCTATAATTTGCTAGCCTCCTATCATGGAAAGAGTACAATTTCCTTACTTGTTTTACAACTAGCTCAAAGTTGCCAAATACTTGAAGCATTTTATCCTTCTTTCTTAATGCCATCAAGAGACCAAGAACTAGTGCCTCATACTTCGCTACATTATTGGTGCAACAAAATTTAAGTCTATGGGCATAAAAGTACATCTTACCCATAGGGATGATTAGTTCGAACCTAGCTCTGGCTCCTTGCTTGGACTTGGACCCATCAAAGTGTAGCGTCCAAAACCTGGGAGAATCCTTGACCTTGGGGCTGGTAGGGCATATTTCTTCTTTTGATGATAGGTTTGCTTTAGCAACTTTGGGTGATAGTGCAAATCCAACATGACCTTGATCTAGCTACCCCATTTGAATTTCCCCTTTTGGGTGACCTATCCTTTGATATGCTCAATTTCCACTTAGCACAAGCAACATTTGAATTCTGAATGGGTAGCATTGTGCACTCTACACCAACTAGGTAGTAGGAGCTCTCAAAAGTCCATTCGAGCTCCTAAGTTGAGCTGATCTCGCACACATTTCTCCATAAAATCTTGGAAACCATCTAGCAATCCAAGATTACCATCCTTGTAGGACTCTCCCTCATCTAACTCGATTAATACCTCTGTACTTTTAGGTGCACGGGTTAAGTTGGTAGGTGGACTGCATTACATAAGGATTCTTTGATCACCTCCTCATAATATTCTCGCTCTTCTAAATAGGCCATGAGATAGTAATTTCTCAATTTTGTTTCAGCAAACAACACCGCATTGGTGTTGTTTTACTCTGTAATCATAAATTTCATATGAGGCTCCCGATCTATATAGATCTGATTTGGTAACCCTTTCCATGGCAGCAACAAGTGAGATTAGTAGGTGGCAGCATACCCATTCAATGCCTAGGTGAAATCCCTTCCTAATATGATGTCATAAGTATCAGGGATATCGGCAACCTGAATCTCAATCGTCTATTGCACTATTAGAAAAGTAGCAATCTGCATTGGTATTCTATTAATTTCCCCAACTATGCTGATCTTCGTTTTGTGTAATTGAGTAACCTTCCATTGAGAGGGAGTCGGGACTATTCCCAAAGCTTTGCACACCACCAAAGGCATGACATTGGTGGAGGCTCCTGAGTCAATTAGATAATTATGCTGGTTCTTCCCAAAAATTTTGATGGTAGTCAAGAAAGGAGCAGTCTCTAACTTCCTTTGGAATAGCCCTACTGAAACGTCAACTTGGGCTACCTTACCTTTGTCTTTATCATTGTTCTTATTTTGGGTTTGGGCTTGATCCTGTTCTTTATGTGGTTTTTTGTTTTCTTTCTTATTTGTGGGCTAATCCATTTTATTTCCAAAGGTTTTTCAAATTACGGGCTTATTTTGTGAATCATCGAAGGAGACCCTCTTGGTCAGCACCTCCTGGGCTGACTTATATGAGGTGGTCCCATTAAGAATTCTAAAAAATGTGTTCCTAACTGTTGCGACTCTAAGCAATTCGAAGGCGGATAGGCTCATCTTAACCTTCTCGAATTCTTTTGCCATGTACTCCCTCAATTGTTTAATTTCAGCTTCAAAAGGGTTGTTTTGGGAGGGGTCGGCAGGTTGACCTTGGGTTTGACCTTGTTGACTATTCTTGTTAAAGTACTGAGTGGGTACATGGGGGTAACCTAGGTTATTATTGGCATGTGGGTTTGGAGGAGTGCTAAAGTTATTAGGCAGGGTAGAGGTTGTGAAAGGGCCACCTACTTGTCTATTTCTCAAATCATATGGTGTTTCCCTTTGGTGAAACATTTGAACTTCATCATTTCTCAGCTCTTCCTCATCTAATGGACCATTATCTACTGAATTGAAGAGTTGGGATAAAGGGCTTTCATGACTTACCTTTTTTACTTCTTCGTCCTTTGGGGTAGCGGTCTCCTTCTCAGGTATGTTGTTTTTGCTTTTCGGGAAAGGAACCTGATTAACCACCAACACAGATGAATCATATGGCTTAGAAGAAACTAGGTCTCGACACCCTAAACAATCAATGGTGTTTTGAACCTCCACTTGGAAGATCTCAACAATTTTTTGGAACTTCGTACAATCCAACTCAGAATGTCTACTTGTCTTGTGAATGCGACACCACCCAGATAAAGCGGCCTCAACTAGGTATACCCCACTTGTCATTTTTTCACTGTTGCTTGGTTGGTCAAGGGGTGTGGGAATACCACCATTATTTGTCCTTGTGTTCCATGTTCGGTTCTATCTTTGTGATGGCCTTCTTTCAAATTTCTATCTCGAATTCTACCTGCTTTCATAATTTTGTCCGAAAGAAGCACCTACATCTTGGTTGTCGCGGTTTTCATGGTTAAGATTTTCTTGAATGCTCCTTTCAGATGCCTGTAGTTGGTTATTTTGATTCCTCAAGTTTGTCATCTCAGTTGACATTTTCTTAACCAATTTCGTGAGCTCATCTATCCGGTCCTTTTTTGCTTTATTCGATTGCGAGGCTAAATTTTGAAGGAAAATCGACTACATGGCTGGTTGATTTTGATGAGTCAACGGGAACTCGAAACCTTGGAGGTATGTAGGATCTTGAGGTGGTTGAGAGTAGGCATGTTTTTGTTGTGACTACAAGTATTGAGGCATGGGAGGTGCCTAGTTTAATGTCTGCCTAGGGTGAGGCACTATTGGGAGCTATGGAATCTAATTCATCAAGGATGTTTCATGTGCCAAGGCGTGGGTAACCCCTTGGATCTGATTTGGATGGGAAGCTGGCCCCAAAGAAGGTAGTGGACCAGCAATGTGTTGTCCCAAATTAGTCCTTGTTGCGACCGCTTCTACGTAAGCCTCCACCAACAGGGTCAGTGGCAGATGCATCCTTTTCACCAAAGTGGAGGTGAGGTTGTCCAAGGCTGCATAATATACTAGGCTGGTAGAAGGGTCATCAACCACATAGGGTGTTTGCAACCTCATATAATCTCAATGGAATTTGTCATTAAAGGAGTTGATTGTCTCATTGACTTCTCTTCTAATGGCCATAAACTGTTGATACAACTCAGAGGGGCTGACTTGGATCTTGAATTTCTGCAAGAAGGTGTTCTTTAATAGATCCCAAGAAGTTATGGACCTTTTCGACAAGTGGATGTTCCAATAGAAGGATTCCTCCCCCAAGGAGTAAGGGAAGAGCATGTAGGCCATGTCCTCATGTTCGATCTGCATATCTTTCAAGGCTATTTGAAATATCTTAATATGCTCGTATTATGTCCTTTATGGATATCAAGGATTGAACTTAATGTAGAAGCCCTCTAGGCTCTTTGGCATGTCATGATAAACATTGAAGGATAGAGGGGATGGGTTATTACCCAACCACGCCATGGGAGGGAGGATGAGCTAGAGTGACCTAAGGCTATAAAGGGGTAGTGGCAGCTAGGACAACACCTCGAAAGGGAGGTGCATTGGGTCGGAAGGAAGTTCCTTGGTTGTGGGAGATGGAGGTATGGTAGGTAGCTTGGAGTGGCTAGGAAGAGAAAGGGGCTGCCAAAGATTAAGGAGAATGGAAGGGTGAATGGATGGAGAGATAAGGTGAGGATGGAGGTGAAATGGGTTGGTTGGATATGCTAGAGGCGGATGCTTCCCCTCTTTTAGCACTCTTAGCCTTGGTAGGGGATGGTAGATCTTGGAATTCCTCTTTCTTTGGTGTAGATTTTAACACTCTATGAAACCTCTCAAGGGAGAAGGAACCAATTCAATCTAGCTTAGCAAAAGGAAGGCCTTCCTTCTAGCGCCAGTTCTGTTGATGGGTTTTTTTTCACTTTCTCAACATAGGTAGCAAACAAGTGCATTGCCTCTCTTGAAAGACAACTTCCTACAACAAGTTGAAGAAAATTTTCCCAAGGTCTCTCGGGTGTTAGGTCATGACTTGCAAAAATAGCTCAGTTGATTGATATGATTTGCTGGTAATCACAAAGGGAATTTATGGTTTGCTAAGTTGCAAGGAATTAGATCTTCAAATGGAGTTTCCTATGATTCTGAAGATGAATGCACTTGTTGTAGATTCAAAACAGCAATCTAAACTGCTCTTTCAACATCAGATTTAGCTTTAGATTGATGTTGGAATCTAATTTAACTTATATTCTCAAAGAAAGGTCAAAAGGGAAAAGGGATAAGAAAGTTCCTAGACCTATAGCTATTGATGAACAGCGATAATGGAGGATTCTATAGTGGAAAACCTTCCTATAACTAAGTTCCACTTAACCAAAATTTCTAACAGTCTCATGAAACTAGTGCCATCTTCTAGGGTCTACATATTTTCAGTTGTTCATTCACCATAAAGCATGAATAAAAGATGAATTTTGAGTGCAACAATGAATTAATGTTTAGGCTAGCTTTACATTGTTGTTCATCATCAATGACCAGTAAAAAGAATGAACATAGAAAGTATCAACACTATCATTCTTCAAAATCAATGATAAACATCAACTAAACTACTATAACTACTTGAAAATACCAAGAACAACAAATTAAATGTTAACTAAATCTATCAAATATGAGGAGAAGAATCGTGAAACATGAGAGAAACACAAAAATCCACCAAAAGCAATGAAATTCTATTAGAATTTATGCAAGATGTCTTTACAACAACTCAAATCTCTCCAAAACAATGAGAGGAGACCCCTATTTATAGTTTTCAAAAAGTAAAATGAGTGGCCAAGATTCATTTTACATTAGGGTTTCACCTACCACCAAATATATAGGAATTTAAAATACACCTTTGTCTTTTTCCTATTTTGTCCTGTTATGGTTGCCTTGGTACTGTCACTATAGCAATTTTGTCTTCTAGTGGATTACCTTCCTTTTCCAGCTATAATGCCAAAAACTCATCATCAATCACTGGTTTCCCTGCCTCCTTTTTAAGAGTGGCATACTCCACAAATTTTCTAATAAGGCTTGAAGCTTATCCAACTCCATAATGTCGGATTGGAGGATCTAAAAGGATAATTTCTTGAATCTCCCAGTGATTTGCTCCCAATGTTTAGTGCATTTGGGCATGACCTTGACTACCTATTCGGATTGTGTGAACACCCTTTCAGAAAAATCCATGAATTTTGGTGTAAGTGCATCTATTGCCCCCTGCTCCATCTTCTTGTGGAAGTGTGGCTTGATTTTCTCAAGGTGCAATTCTAGGGCAGGCATGTCGTAATCCATCATCAACTTGAGGTAGTCCTCACTTTATGTTTTATGTTCCACGACCCATTTGAGGTCTAATTCAACATCATGCAACACCTTCTTGAGGACATCACCTCGGTGATCTAGGCTCATCTTCCATGTTTCTACCACCCAGTGATCATATTTTATAATTTTTAGCTCCTTTTCCCATGTTTGTTCAGGCATCTTCAGAATGGCCTCAAGCTTAGCATATGTAATTCTATAAAGCTCGGTGAACCATTGACATTTCCTTTTAGTCACTTCCAACTGCTTTTGCAAATCTACAAAATTTGTTGAACATTTTTGCAACATGACATATGCCCATGTCACCATTATATAGCACTTGTTGGAACCAATTAGTCATAGCCTTGGTTCAATTCTTCATCTTTTCCATGTGGGTGAGCTCATCTTGGGAAAGGAGAGAAGGTGTGGCCAATGTGATGGGAGCCTCTTCCTCCAAGGACATCCATTGTTGAATATAGGTGGTGAGATCCGCCACTTGTGCCTTCAGTTCTTCCTTCATGGACTTATCCTTGTCCATCTATTGTATGATCATTGCCACCGACCCTTGAATCTCATAGATATTCTAATCTTTGGTTGTTGGGCCCAAGTTGACAGTAGAAATGCTATAACTGACCCCTTCTTCTTGATTTGTTACTGGGGTGGCAATCTGTACTATTCTCAATCCAGAGGCATCCATAGTAATATGAGAGTGGATTCTTGGCTTCTTCTCCTTCTTTTTCTTCATCTGCACTCGAGCCAATATTGCCTTAAGTCTAGCCTTAGAATCAATGATCACAAGGGCCTTCTTTTACAATTTTTTTCTAGCCATTCAGGCACTCGAGCTTACCCTTTTGGTGATTCATAATCGATTTCCTCTTGTTGGAGATATTTTCCTTCATGGCTCAGGGCCTCTTGATTGGTTCTTTCTTCTTCGTTAGAATATTCAATTAGAATAGCCTTTTATTTATCTATCTTGGCGGAGGCTATGGTTTCTTTAGTAGTATCCTCTTCCTAAGGGATTATTTTTTCTTCATACTCGAGCTCATGGTGCTTAGGCTTAGGGATCTTTTTTGGTGCATCTTCTGACTTATCTTCCTTTTCTATTTCTTTCTCTACAAAAGGCACCTCTTGCTCTTAGACAAGGCCCTTTTCTTGGCCAATTCGTGAAGGCTCCTAGAGTATCTCCACATTGACTTCAGTGTCTTCCTTTTCTTTGGAAGGAGGCCTCTCCAGTTTGACCTCTTCTTCTATATCTTTGAGTTGCTAGGATAGATCCTCTTCCAATTCTTGATCTAAGGTCTCAATTGTATATTTTTCACTAATATCTTCAACCTCCTCCTCTGAAGATTGTGACTCTTCTTCATTAGTTACCACTTTATCCAAATTGATAGTCAGCCCGCCCTTTGGATGTTCAAAGTAGGGCTCCTCGAGCTCTTCCATAATGCTCTTTCCAGCTTCCTTCTGGTGTTTCTCCATTTCTTTTAATATTCTCATTGTGGCCTACATCTTTGGTGGCTCTATAAGCTATGGATGAACAGGAAAACTAGTATAAATTTGAGCCATCAGGGCTTGAATAGTGGGATTCATGATCACTCCCAAAATCCTTGAAGGTACACCCTACATATATTTTGCAAAGGCTTATGACAGGGTGAGCTAGGGGATAATAGCAGTAGTTGCAAAGAGGATGGGAAGTGGAGGAGGTAGCGAAGAGCTCAACAACGGGGATGTTGTGGCTGAGGAGGAATCAATCACTACCACAGAAGCCACTGGTGGGGTGGAAGAGAGGTGGAGTGAAATGTCCACGGTAGGTGGAGATGAAATAGGCAATGCCTGTGAAATGACAAGTGGTGGAGTGCCAACAATGGTAATGGTAGAGGCAGGAGAGGATGTGGCCTATGGTGAGCACAGCTTCTCAATTTCTTCTTCTTCTTCTCCCTCATGTTGAGTGTCTTCCTCAATGATGGCATTTCAGTTGCAAATCGCCCCATCTTCTTTGTTTTCTTAGAGGGCTCCCCCTCCGTAGCCTTTTGTGAATAGACCTTATGCTTAGGATGGCGCTCGGGCACATCCTTCCTTTTCTTAGATCTTGTGGTCGGAGGGGATTTTGGTGCTTCTTCTATGGAGGTAGCAACAACTCCACTATTGATTTCACTTTTGATCTCATCTTCGAGCTTGCCATATGTCAATGTTGCACCTTTCACCTTAAGCTACACAACCTGGGCATCTACCCATTGCTTGGTTATGTCAATAACTGGTTATGTTATCATATCAAGGTCATTTACCACTCCCTCATTCCAATCTATTAGTTGCAGTGGAAAATTGGCCACGGCATCGAATCTCTTATCAAGAATGGTGTCCTCCTCTTCGACTACCTGATCGAGCATGGGAAACAAGCTAATTGATTTTACAAACTGGGCCATCATCCACATATAGCGTCTCATTCTTACTTCTTTTTCATCCTGACAATTGGCCCAAAAGTCCTCTAGATCTAGTCAATGGGCATATTGCTTTCCCGCCTATTTCTTCAGCTTACCATATGGGTCAATCCTTGGCCTAGCTGTGTGGAGCTCCAAATTATACTCTACTATCTCCTTCTCCAAGAAGTCTACACATTGGGTGGCAAGACAAGAATACATCCCTTGTTCGATGGTGAGGGGATATGGGATTGTTGCGTTGTTCTTATCGTTCAACAAAGCATGAGCTTTTTGTAGTTTCCTAGTAACCTCCAATAGAATCATCCAGTCATTGGGGTACCATGGTAGATTATAAGGCTTATCAAAGAAACCTTCTGCCTTGATGTATGTAAACTTCAGGAACTAGATGAATATGTACCTAAACCTCTAGATGAATTCCCTAGCGCTATGCGAGATTCTTCTTTCAAAGTCTCCCCCAAGAAGTCTGATAATGTGCCCAATAAAGGAATAATTCACCCTCTGATAATCCTTCTTGAAATTATTGTATTGCAGATGAGGGTATTTATCATACATCTTAAGATCTCTGTTAGGATGTGGATTGTGTGTAATAGCGAGGCCTTTGTAGGGGAATATGTCAGCAATCATGTACACCAAGTAGGAGGTCATGTAGAAATGGGAAGTCTTTTTCACAGCCATCAACTAGCTATGAATGTTGTCACTAATGATCTTTTCCCAATGCAATTTGGTTTTTCCCCGGATGATCTCCTCTATGAAATAAAACATCCATTCTTGGAAGTAGGCAGTAGTGGGGAGGCCCATTACCCTATTGAGCAGAGTAACCAAGTCGTGGTACTCCTCATGGAAGTTGCTTCAGAATAATTCTTGTGGCACTTTGGTTGCACTGCCCCTTTTATCTTTCAATCAATGTTGGTTGATCAGTTTCTTGCATGCTAGGGGGTCTACCTTCCACATACTTTCAACAACTTCTCTATTTCTTCCATTTTATCGAATGTAGGGACATGGAATGCATGGCCTATAGACCTAGGAGATAAATCTACCAACACCCTACCATCATGATCTATAATCTTTATGTTATTGTGATAGAATTCTCTGCATACCATCACCAACTTTGGAGCAATGAGCACGAGAGGGAAATCGGTCACCTTGGCGAGGTCACTTGTTTTGATTTTCAAGGCGCTCTTCGTTCTTGGGTTGACTGTCACCCTTTGTCTGAACTCTCCATACTTACATTTCCAAGGTTGGTATCAGATATGGTGCCCCAATCTGAGGTGAACTCCATCCCATGGAATTGGTGCTTCATCTAGTCTTTTTCTTCTTTCCCCCTTGGTGCTTTACCAGGCTTCTTTCCTTTCTCTTTCTCTATAGATTCTCCTGATGGTTCTGCAGTTGATTCCATAAATCCTACACAAAAGACTACAATAAGCACATTCATAAATAATCAAGAAGCATCAGCCAATTCTTACAAAACATGGGTCAGATTCATCAATATATCATCAAAGACCATAAAATCCATTAAAACTCATCGTTTAACGCTCATTCAAATCAATTATGGGAATGTGGGCCTAGGGATGTAGGTTTCCCTGGGCTTGCAACCATTTGGGGTGACTTAGAATAGGATGGTGCTAGGGGCATGATGGTCCGCAAGTGGCCACCTGCACCCAAAGTTTTATGTTTGGAGTTTAGATATTATTTGATACCTGTAGGTATCTAGCACATGTGTGAACCAACTTGAAGCCCTTTGGAGAAATTCAATTAGCTACTTGGTTCATGCGGCCCAAGGCATGCAGAGGCAAGAGGTATCAAGGTCACTTATAGCTTCATTATTGAGAAATGTTGGCTAGAAGGCAAAAACCCACAAAAAAGATTCTGCCATGCGGGGCCTGCAGGAGGCTCAAATGATTCGAGTTATTTCTTTAAGGTTTGATCATTTGGAAGATTGCGGGCAGGGAGCCACGGGAAGTCGCTAGGAGATGGACGTTTTGAGGATGGTGGAGATGGGATAGCGGCCTGTACCAACAAGCCCACAAGAGAGTTTAGTAGTGACCATTTCATGTTGAATAGCAGAGGAAGGCACGAGCTCCATCGCATGGAAGGACGATGAGGCATGGTCATTTAGCAAATGGAAATCACAAGACGATGGCCCACAAGGGTAAGCTTGCAACATGCTAGGACTTGGTCATTATCTTGCATTGGATTCTGAGGGAGATAGTGAGGTCGGGAGCCACAACGTGAAAGGATAGGCCTCCTTGGTTATTTTGGAATGGCGGTGACAACAGGGTGGTCCGCAGACAGTGGCCCGTAAAGTTATTACACTTCTATGTTTTGGGTTGCAAATTTGGGTGGCAAGGAGGCAAGCAGGCTCCACAACACAGGCGGGAGCAAAGGCTCTGCCACTTGAGGTTAGTCATTTGGCAACGACGGTGAAGAATGGATGGAAGTCCACTAGAAATAGCCCACAGAAGACTTAGGTCGGGTTTGCTCGTTTCAGTGGCAGAGATCCTCGCGGAACCCACAATGCAGGAGGGAGGAGCAGGATAGCCATTTTAGAATGATGGTAGGGTAAGGGCCTCTTGCACGTGGCAACCCGCAACTACGGATCTGCAAGGGCTCGTCGATCAGGTGTTTCTAGCTAAGTTGAACGCGTGCATCAATTTTATTGGTGGCAAGGAGGGTGCAGGCTGCAAAGGCCTCATGGCCCTAGCTAAGAATGGTTGCACAAAGGTAAAGCTCTACAAGGCCCTTAGAGGTCGATTTTAATCATTTTCAAGGTGTTTGATCATGTGGGTTTACGCATAATTTTTAGGTCATTTAGTCATTCAAGAGTTTATGAAGCTTTCCTTAAGATTTTAGTGATTTAAAAAGCTTAATTTAAAGAATGATTTTGGGTTGGGCGACAGAAAACATACCTGAGAAACCTAAAGAAATTGACGAGGCTCAAGCTTTGAAACATCTAGGAAGTCGTGTGGGCGCAAGGGTGACAATGGTAGGTTGGAGCTCCAAAAAATTCCTAACTGGCAAGGTGAAAATGATAGGTCGAATGGCCTATTTATAGGAAATTAGGAATTAATTACCCATATTTATCGTAGGTACGGTGGTAGTTGGGGTAGTTGGGCACAGGTTTCAAAAGCACAGGTGGTGGGAAAGGTGGGGTTCACAAAGCGAGCAGAAGCTCAGGCAGTTCTGTAAAGGGGATGATGACGAAGAACACAGGGCCCACCATGCGAGAAGATGGCCTAGGTTAGCTATCATTGGAATGGCAGACACAAGACAATGACCCACAAGGATCAGTCCGCAACTGTGAACCCACAAAAGGAAAAGGACACCAGCCTGAAAAGGCAAAGTAAATCTATCAAGGGAAGCCCGTAGAAGCTGAAGACTTAGAAATTTTTTGGGTGGTGAACTTGGTCAACTGAAGATGATGAATTTTAGGGTCCATGACCACTTTGATGCTCAAAAATAGGGGCACGCAAAACAAGGAAAAAGTAAAAAGCGACCCATCAAAGGTGAAAAGAGAGGATCCTCATTCTGAACGGGGTGTGTGTGCTATAGGCACAACACTATCCCTATATCTAAATATGGATATTGGACATGGGAAAATTGGTTGCCCCTAAAATATTTGCGAATATTGATTTAATTCAAGCTATCCATATAAAATATCGTGTACCAAAACACTATTAAATTATGAGGTCAAATCAATACTTGTTATGAATAAGGAGTTAATCAGAGAAGTCTTCAATCTTAATCTTGAGGTAAATACCAAATTTGACTTTGATACATTGTGTCAAAATTTTAGAAGGGATTGATATAACTATAGATTCATATGGTTGCAACATCACAAACAAAAATGTCTAGATCCAGAATAAAACTAATTTCAAAGGAAGACGTTTGTGCAAATAAATGTCTTATACCTAGCTAATTCACTCACTAGGTAATTAGGGGACATATTCACATGTTAAGTTTACTTAGGATAGAAGATTCTCTCTAGAAGTCTTAGTTGGCTTTTCTAGAAATTATCTTATCTAGCTAGTATTGTTTGATTTGTAGGTAGTTAGTTTGTTAGTTGTCTCATGTTATAGGATTAAGACACTTGTCATGATCTTTACGCTGAAGGTGTTTCCTTATTTGAAGTCCCAGAGCTTCATTTGTCTACCAACGGTTGGATTTGTTGGAGAAAGAAGGAAAGAAGGTTGAATCGGTTTTAGTCATCGATCATTTTTTAATCTATACCAATCTACTTTTTCCTATTTGTGAGACGACATGCAAGATGATTAATCAGATTGTCACTATTGGTCTGAACTGCTCGTGCCATTAGAGAAGACATTAGACTTATCTTTAGGTCTTAACTTCTTGTGCCGCTAGAGAACACATGAGAATTATCTTCACATTGACTAGTATTAACTATTGCCTTCGATTTACTTAACCTGTGTTAAGTGTCTCTCACTACCAAAATTTGTCATTCCTTTATACATATTTAACCTTTTTCATGATATTTTCATTGCAAGATGATCGCCATTGAAATTAGGGTTCTCTGTAAGTGTGATTGAATTTTGTGAGATTATATTTTTGTTTCGTCTGTATTGTAAGACCTACACAGTATTGAATTTTTTTATGGCTTTTTTTATTCTAAAATAATTGTGTTGTTATCTGTAGGCAGATTGGATTTGGTTCGTGTTATTTTTTACAAAATACCTCCTTCATTAGGGCTTCGTTCATAGCAAGACACAAATTATGCAGAATCTTTAGGTAATTTTCTCGCCCTGGTTTCAATGACTTTTGGGTTTTCTTATTTCTCGAAAGATCAATTTTTACAATGCAGCTCAATCCAAAAATGATTCGACGCAGCACACATTGGTAAAAACTTTTAGGTCTTTTACTCCATCATTTATTGATCTTTAAATTGGGATACCTAGAAAGGAAAAAAAATGTTTCAGACTTCCTCGCTAACAATTCTATAACCCTTTAGACCTATCACTTGACTCAAAAAATGCACATGTTTCTTGATTAAACCTACACCATATCAAATTATGGCTATCTGTTTCTTGTGAACATTTCATTCAAAGCAGATCTCCACAAAATCCTTTTTCTCATTTACGTTGTCATTTACTGATTTTTGAATTAAGATACCAACAATTTGAGATGTATTACTGAATTTTGTTTGGGACAAGAAGCAGTCAATTGTAGTTTTCTGGGTTTTGTCTTATTTGATTTTTAATTTTTATTTGAGCTTTTGGGTGTGAAAGATTTTCATTTTTTTAGTTTGTTTTTTCGGTGTTCATTTACAGTTCAAGATGAGGGTTTTACGCCTTTGATCTAAAAATTTGTTCTAGCTAATTGTTTTTCATGCAATAGTTTTGGTGGCATACTGTGTTCCAATTCCCTTTCAACTTCCCTTGTATATAGGTCGGTCAAGATTTAGGGTATGTTTTTTATATATAATTTTCCATAGTATAAGAATCTTTTGTATTCTTATAAAAGTGTAGCTATTAAGTTTGAGAGGGATCAATTATTTTGGGGGAGGATAGATTTTCTGGCCTTGGTATATGGTGGAATTATGCTAGTCATGTAGATCTAGTGATCGAAGGCATGAAGTCAAAGGGGAAGAGAAATCTTTAGTTTTTGGGGAACTCGGTTACAGTTCCTTCTCACAAACAATCATATTCCCCCAAAAGACATTTCCTTGATTTGCACTTCATTTAATTTGCATTCTTGTAGCATAGTCAATATTACTTATGGATTATGAGAAACATAAGATTTACCAAAAATGGATGCACTTTTTGGAGAATATAATTATTTTATGTACAATCTATAGGAAAAGTTATCAATATTTGAGAAAATTTGCCAATTGCTGAATTTATTTTCTATGAAATTTGTGAAAAATTAGCCAAAATAGCCCATAACAAATTCTATGCAGATGAGCCTACATTTGCATTACTATAAATCTCCTAGAAATTTATTGCTTGGGGCATTGTGGTGTGAGGGAAGCTGCCATTAGTAGAAATCCCTACATAGTAAATTGCCATCCTTTGTAGAGACATGAAGAAATGAGTAGAGTGCATGGATGCCAAGAACTAGTCCTACTCCTTATTGACATTGGAACTTGTTATTAATCCCTAACACTGAGCCTAACCTTAAGAAATTTTTCCTTGGATGGTGATGAATTTAATTTCATCATATCCCCTGTATGTATAATGGGAAGAAACTCATCAATTGAATATGCCAATTTCTCTTGGATGCTTGAGGAAACACAATGAAGATGTTGTAATGCATATTGCAAACATCTCTTTCTCTAGAGGCCTAGTCTAAGGGGTATGTCACTTCTACCAAATTTTTCTTTGAATAGCACCGAACCTTGTAATTTCATTTGATCTCACACCCAATTGGGTAGAGCAAAGCTTCTTGCAGGGTATACAAGGACATTTGTTCAATTTTTCTTCATTTTTCATTAAGCTTTATTTTATTATAAAACAATTGTCTTGTTATCTATATGCAAATTGGAATCCGTTGACTCTGCACATTTTTCTCCTCACCATCGTTGACATATAGACACAATTTGTGCAAAATCTTGAGGTAATTCACTTGCCCTAGTGTCAATGAGCTTTTTAGGAAACTTGTACACCTGTATTTATGTATTTTTTAATTCTAAAACAGTTAAAAATAAATATCACTTCCTATTGAATTATTTAAAAATATCAACTTCCTATTGTTATACCACACAAGAATTTAAATTCAAGCTAAACTATTGTTAAGCCTATATGTTAAGTTAATTTTAATGAAGTAGGTTTTGTGTTCTATAAGTCCATACATCTCCAAGTAGTTCTTTTCCAAAAATTCTTTGCAATTTTGATGGACTATAAAAGCTTGAGGTCTCTAAATAAAGTAAGTTAAATTTAGTAAATTTCATTAACAGAGTATAAGCAATACCATTTAATACAAATAGGCCCAAGGTGCATAAATCCCATGGTTTTCTAAAGCTTATAAATTCATATGGGTTATGAAGAGCATAAATCAATAAATCATAGGGAATGATAATTAATTAGAAATGTATACATATTCAGAAAAATATCTCATATAGTTTCAACATACACTTTCAGTACAGACTCTCAATTGTGTAAATTCCAAATGGCTCATTTACTATTGTCGTAAAAAAATTCTACAAAATTGTAACATAAAAATCCAAGCATATAAATTCTTGAGTATAGATTTACCTTGCTTAAGGCACAATGAAAGATGAGAGTATCTTTTTCCTTCGTCTTCTGTAAAAGATTTGGGATTTGTTCATAGAATATTTCATTTGCATAGTGAAGGGAACCTACTATGTGGCCATCAGATTTCCTCTCCTCATCCCTTTAACAAGAAAGAAAATGCTTATAGTTATTGTCACTATCAATTTATTTATTTTGTTGAGCACGATGTGCTTGAATGGTAATCACTGGTAATTTATTTAACAGAGACCCATCTAGGATTCTTCCAGATTTATGAGTGTTAAACTTGGTAATTTAACCCCTCCAAGTTGCCTTGGCTCAAAGCTCTCTGATTTCATAAGAAGGGCATCTAGACACTGCACCAGCTCTTCCACCAACCTACCATGAGTATTATGTAGTGGGATGTTTTTAAAGCTCATTATAGCCTTCAAAACCAGGACCATCCTACTTTTGACGGTCTAGTGAACGCCATTCTGGTAGAGATTCTTCACAAAGTTGGTATTCATGGGCACAAACCTTGGTGGAAAGACTAGAAATGGTTTCTAGATACTCCTCTTAGGAGCTACAAGCCATGGCTCGGTTATAGGTGGCTTTCACCCCATTTCCCTATGCTCAGCTCGTTGAACCAGAGGTGGCTTCTTAACTCCTCGACCTTTACTTGGCATAGGAGGTTTGATGCCATTTGGTCTGCAAGTGTTAATCTGAAGCTGGCCCACTTTGCTTGGTCTATTCTTTTCCAAGGCTTGCCTGTGGGTTCTCGGCTGGTTCATTTGGGGGTCTCTGACCCTCGCTGCCCGTTTTGTGGGAAAACTGAAAGTTTCAAGCACCTTTTTTGGTTTTGTCCTAGAGCTCAGTAGTTCTAGACTTGGATTCATGATTTCTTTCGGCCTTTTAGGCCTGAACCCTTTTTGTGGCATATGGTTCTTCTGGGGGACCCGCCTGGAACCCCGGCTAAGTTCACCCAGATTTGGCACACTTTCAGAGTGGAAATCCTTTTTAGTATCTGGAAAGACAGAAATGCTTGTATTTTTGCTCATTCGCATATAGATATTAATGTTTCTATTTATGTTAAAGTTGTTATATGCTCTAATGTTATGTTATAGATTCAAGTGCAAGCCAACAAGGTTGCACTGGAAGTGGCTCACCTACAGGTTCTCCTGAACTACTGGGGCAATGCCCCTTGTACTATGGCTCAGATTCCTGACTCGCCCTCCTCCTCCCACCGCCGATCGCCCTCTCGGGGCCAGAAGCGGAGTGATTCCACATGGGCTCGCTCCCAGCCTCCTCCTCGGAGGGATTCTCGGCCTCCCCGACGGACTCGTTCACCTCCGCCGCGACCTGGTTAGGGCTGGAATTCTAGTGGTGCGCCGAGGAACAGTGGCGGCGGCTCTAGGTGGCCTGCAGATGCTCCTCCTAACTCTGGCTCTGGTTGGCCCTCCTCTAGGAAAAGATTTCTGCAGCTTGCTCTTGCAATCTCGCCTCAACACGAGGATAAAGAAAAAGAAGATAAAAATGATGATGGTTGGGGTGCTCCTCCTGACGTCACTCCTAACCCCGCTGATGTATGGGGTAGAAATTTGGATGACCAGGATCCCCCAGGATCTACTGGCACTGCCTTAGCTGCTTAAATTTCATTCTATTTTTTAATTTCTGGGCTAGGCCCATGTGACTTTAGTTAATTTTGCTGGGCTGGGCCCATGTCGCTTTCAGGGTGTGCTTTCCTACCACCCAACCCTTTTTTGTGAATTTTGTAACTTTATTTATATTAATATAGATATCTGAAAAATTCATCAAAAAAAACTTGGTAATTTTTTGAATTCATAAAATGCCAACAAAATTAATGTCTAGAAACATTTTTTGAAACATTACTGTCAAGATGGGATCACATTGCAGCAACCATAACAAATTAGATTTCACCAATCATTATAAATTGATACATCAGTAGAATGGAACCTTTATGACTTGGATGCGATGTTACCAAACTACTGGATGCCATAATTGATTAGGAAGTATATTTAACTTCCAGTTTATCAGTTAAAGCACACTTAGCTCGATACTACTGAAATGTTCCATTGTTTCCCTAATTTGTTTATGTATGGTTTGTTATTGGATACATGTTATTCAGTCCCAACAATAAAAATCATACACAAATCATGAAAACTATTGTCTCTACTCCAATTTGATGGAATCAATAACTCAGATCAAATTTGGCTACCCGGCTACTGCCAGAAAACAACAAATCTACTATTATACCTGCTTTATTCTTGACAAATATCTAGATGCCAGATAAAGCCTATAAAGCTATTTACTTCAATATTAACGCTATTATTGTTGTCTCCTATGATCGAATGATAGTGATTGCATTCTAGCTTCTGTAGTGGGGAGGTATTGGAACTATAAATCCCTTAAAATAGAAGTAGTGAACTTTTTAGCACCCTTTCATTACCATTCATGGTTTAGTTGGGACCATTACAAAATGACAACTAGCTTATGCTTTGTTCTTGATAAGTATGCAAACGTGGGCCATGATTTATTTAAGGGCATAGAATTTGACTATAGTTGTTGCAGGAGAAACTGATTAGCATATTAATCTAGAAATATAACCAATGGTGGACCATCTGATCATTTAGAACATAGCAACCTCCAGGTAAAGCTAATAAATCTCTTAACTAGAAGGGTGTGCATTATATTGTCCTGGGAGGCCTTTACTTGGTTTTGCCATTTATGTCTTTTCTATTCATTATGATTGAATAATTTGTTTACACATGCTTTAATTTGGAAAGTACAGTTTGTGAATGTCCTATCCCACTTCTTGTCCTCTTCAACCATAACTATGGGACTAATTTACATATTTGTACGATGTCCACACAAAGTTCCCTGAACAGAGTTGCTATATTGTGGAAGATTATGTGTAAATTTTCCCAAACTTGAATAGAATATGTTAGTGGTAAGGAAAAGTATGCAAGAATCAACACCTCTTAATTTGTTTAAATAATTATATATTTCTCTTAAAAAATTCAAATATATATTACAATTCTACTCAATATAAATATATCACACATGTCATACTAACTTGTACTTGTACTGATTGGCTTAAGGTCTAAGGGTGGATTGTTCAAGGGCCTGCAATTTATATATCTATGGTGGAATTTTATGATTATCTTCAGAAAATTTGTTGTGAATCTATTTGTAAAGATTTTAGAACCCACTGAATCAAAAATATATACATTCAATTCTAGTTGAGTCGTAAATAGGTGATTTGGTGTTGATCATTGTATGACATAATTTTGGAGATGTTATCATTAAATAAATTTCCTTCCAATAATCTGGTTTGATTTTTGTTTGAAATTTTTGAATCGGTAGGTTGTCTAACATTTTTTTTATGTTTTGCATTTTCAACTTGCTTGGCCATATTGGTAAGCAAGATAAACATTATGGAAAATACATTCTATTTCCATTTGCAATGTTTTATGTTTTACATTTTCAGATTTCTTATCCATTATTATTTTATGTTTTGCAAAATGGAAAATACATTCAATTATATGTTTTAAATTTCTCACTACTATAGTACATTTATCCCTCTTAGTCCTTCTACAAACACTTTGGTGTACCCATTGCACATGTAGGTGTGATTGATAGTGTCTAATCCTATCTCTCTACCTTGCCTATATAAGCAAGACATATTATGTACATTTGCATTCAAGTATATTCAACCATTATTCAATTTTGCATTGTTGAAGCAAGCTTGCTTGCCATTCTCTCTCTTGTGGAAGGTTTATTGGTCTAGCAACTGTTCTTGGGGGTGTTGGTGAGTCACCATTTACTCCCACAGAAGAAACATAGCATTTTAGTGTAGACATCATTTGAAGAGTATTTTAGAATGACTTATTGTGCACTTTTTCAAGTGTTAGGAATTTATTATAAACAATATATCATTTTTTTTAATGACGATATTTATTAATATTAAACACAGACAAGTTAATAGAAGGTTTTATTTTACATCATTTGTTACATATGCAATCCACAAAGAATTTTTGTCTTTTGATAACAAAATTTTATACTTCAAATGGCATTCTATGTTGTGCCACATTTTATTAAATACAATGGGGTAATGTTTGAGATTGTGCCCTCTTTTTAAAATATGAGACTCCATAAGGAAAACCCATTTATATTCAAGGGCATACCTATGGATTAGGATTCACACTACCAAGCATCAAATTATTGCCTATTTGAGGGGCATTTTATGTGTAAGGTGTTGATTTTGTTGTGCCATAAAAGGGTGAGATTATCTAATGATGTTACTAAATTTTTAAGATCTAAGGATCTTCAACCTAAAGTTAGATATGGCCATAATTGGGGTGATTGGATCTTTCATTTAGATAGAACAATCATTAGGATATATGGAACCAAGATCAAACCAGATGCTCTAACTATGTGGGTGCCTAATCAAGTAGCTTTTCTTGAAATCATGTGAAAGCTAAATTAAGCTAACAAAAATCATTTGAATATGTAGTGTAGGAAAATATACACCTTTACATTTTCACACTACGTTTGCATTCCCTTAATTAATTGGACTTAATTAAGCTTCTAATTTCCTAAATTATGCATTCCTAATCCTTATTATTCTTGCTTTCCAAAAGAGAAACTTATATTAAACAAATGCCAACAGTAATTAAGACTCCTTGGAAATTGTGTGTCCTAAATTTAGGTCCCAAGACCCATTAATCCAAGGGTGAATGGGTCCTCCTTAAGTGCCAAGACCCAAATTTTAATATATTTTTTTGGCATTTTAATGATTCAAATTCAAGTTTCAATTGTTGGATTATGGAAACTATTTTTTGGGAAATTAGATAAACACCTATAAATACAAGGTCTTTTTATCAATTAAACTAGAACATGCATAATCAAGAGATCATATGAGAAAATATTATTGTCAAGATCATTGAAGAGTAGATTTATCAGTCATCTATAGTAGCAATCAAGATCATATCATCATGTCAAGATTTGTGTGTGTTCATATTATGTTTTGGAGTTAACATTGTGATGTAGGTTTCAAGCATTCAAGTGTCAAATCAAGAAATCATTCAAGCCAATTCAAGCAAGATCCAATCCTTAGAAAGATGTGTTAGACTTCAATCCTCTAAGGGAAGCCATTGAAGGTTTGGTGAGTTGTGACATAACATTGTTCATTCATCAAATTCCTTTCATTTATCACTATTTAATTATCAAGATTTAATTACCAAACTGGGGTTTGACCAAGGAAAACCCCTATTCACCCAAAAAAAAAATCTCCTCTCTTTTTATGTGTAGATTTTCAGACGAAGGACTCAAATTGGATCAAAAGAGTAATTTTGTATAGTTGTCAAAGTTGTCAAGCCATTGAATATCACCTACAAAATTTATTTTTGGTTTTTCGACAGTGAGATATGGAGAAATGAAGAGCTAAGATCTAGGATGAGAGGACTATGAAATCATATTTTGGACCCATGTACAGAGACCCATTCGCCCTAGGGAAATTTTTTCCTTCAGCAGTGTTTAGAACCCACTTTTGGTGCCTGGTACATACCATTCTGCCCTTCTCATATTTGCTTGAAAGTTATTGTTTTTGCTTGTGCTATTTTAATACTCAACATTTCAAGTTTTGCATCACATAATTGATTTCATTAAGTATTTTATTTTCGTCTCCCAAAAGTGCATTTCTGTTATTTCTATCATTAGGAAATAATAGATCCCCATCCCCATAGAGTTAACTCACCTCAAGTTTGAAATTCAATTCTATCCTTGGGAGATCTCTTTTTTCTAATGAAACTAGGAACAGTGAGGGTGTTCTAGATCATCACTTCTTTTTTGGTAAACACACCCTCTTTATCCCATCTTTTTCATTGTTTCATTCTAGTGAACACGACATTCTTACACTATAAGCTTTCTAATTTGGTAGTCTTTCAAAGCCCTAAATCTAGGATTTGCATTAGTTTTCATTGCATCTCATTTAGGGTTTTCAAAATTGCATTATTTTTCATTTCATATAGGGTTTTAAAATTATAGTTAGCATCCTTTGAAATCTCAAAAATCCAAAATTTTACATCCATGTTTCATTCATTTTGCATAGTAGTTTGCATATTAGTGTTTTTCATTCATTTACATCAGAAAATTGAAACAAAATAGCATCTAGAAAGTTGTTATTTTTCTTTTTGTTTGTCATCAAATTTAATTTGCATCTAATTATAAAAATCTATAACTAAAAGTATTTGTTTGCAACCTAAAATAGCAACCTTAAACATTAACTCGGAAACTTAGAACTTAATTTTTTAAACCCCTATTCAAGGACCCATTTTCCCTAGGGTGAATTTGTCCTTATGCAAATCATTTTCCAAATTTTTGGGCATAAATCTTTCTCTGTTTACTTTATTTTTGGTTGTTGGTAGATCTTAGTTTTAGTTTATGAAATTAAAATTTTCTAAAATTGTTTGCATTCAAGTTAATTGGTCAAAACAAGTGCATGGTTTAAAAATAAAATTTGAATTCAAAAGATATCATTTTTCAAGTTTTTGCATTTTAAATCAATCAATTACCATTTCAAATATGAAACTTTGCATCAAATTTCATTATGGAGACGTGTTTTGGTAACATATGGATGACTTTAAGATCCTTGGTTTATGTTTCAAGTTGTATATTTGGAGATAATCTTAATGTAATTGATAACACTCATGAACCTTTACCTTCTAATGAATTTTCCCATGAGGTGGACATCTTAGGCCAAGATAAAGATAGCATGCAACAATTCATACAAGACTCACTATGCAATATTTAGAATAATGTATCCTTTTCACTTGATATGTTCAACCTTTTGCATCCCAAAATTGAAACACAAAGCAAGCCTCAACCATCAATCATGAAAGAACTTGTTAATAAGGACAATAGTGATACTCTTTTATCATATGCTCATCAAGTTACTGATACCCCCATCAACTTAGCAGAGAGTTATGGTCAAGGCTTCAAAATATTAAACAAACAAGGATGTGACATAACTAATGAACATGAATCCATCAATTGCTAGAACAACAACCATTGGAAGATTCCATGTGACTAAGATATCAAGGATCTCCTCCTCCCACTACCTCTTCTAATGGGAAAGGTATTCTCTTTCACAAGATTGCTTCACAACATAATTAATGTCGCATGAACATGATAGGGTCACCTTAGATACTCCACCTCCACCTCAAAAAGTTGTCCAATCAAGTAAGAAAAATAGGTCCTGATGAGGAATAAATAACCTCATGAATTAAATAAGCCAAATACCCTTCCTTATTTCTCCCAATCACTTTTACCTTGTCAATTATTTATTTTTAGGATTAATAATTTCTTACTTTTTGTTAAAAGATGTATAAATTGTTATTTCCCAAATCAATTGAAATAAGCTAACTAGTGCTAACATAATGGTATAGTTTTTAGTATTGTATAGGACATATGCACGACCTAGAGGACTTAAAGCGAACTTCAAAGAAATTGAAGAAAAAGCATCAGAAGTCTAGGCGTCAGAATTTTAGGAGTGCATAGTGGATCAAGTCTTTTTAATGACTTACGTTTAAAAAATTTATGGCTCACTCCGAGTCTTTAATATGTTTTATGTTATGGACCTCAATTTGTTGGATAGTCAAAATTCTATTAGAAGACTTTTTCAATTGTGATCTTCCACCATCTAAAATCTAGTATTTTTTTAGTAGTTTAGTACATATATGTAAACACCAGAAACAATGCATATCGGATATCATTATGCTTTCATAATATGCTATGAACTATGTCTCTGTGTTACACTTTTTCTTAAATGAATAAAATAAGCTTTGCCAGTCTTATTCTAAGTTACTAGTATTTTGCAATGGAATTATCTTGGATGGATTCATTTTTAAGATACAAAATTTCATGTGATTTGAGTTAAGCATAGAAATTCCTGAGAATTGGCCATTCAATGGAATTGTAGAATAGATAAATAAGTATTTTCATTTTCAATTGTGTTATTTTTATTATGTACATGATAAATGTGGATGAATGTTATTTGTGTGATTCAAGCTCTACCAATCATTCCTGCAGGTTGTAGTTCAAGTTTTCAATCATTTAGTTATGTTCATTTGAAATTTCGGAGCACCCACTCTAGTTGTTAGTTATAAAATTATTAAGTTTACTTTTTGTTAATAGTTAGGTGTTAGTCGATAGTTGATTTCATTTAAACTTTACAACTTTACTACAAGTATTTCTTCTTAGGTAATTTATATACATTATTTAGTTTAATAATCTCATGCTTTCTAGATTAAACTTTCCATTCTTTCTAGCTTAAACAACTTTATTATTTCTAGTTTAGTTGCTTTCTAGTTAAATTCTTGTTTACAACTGCTTCAAACTTTCAAAAAATCTAAGAGAGTTAGCCAAGATGTCCCCTATTGCATACAACCTTCGAACACTACTCAATTGATATAATTGATACATTTTCAACTAAAGTGATAGGACCTAATGACATCCTGTCACTTTTTGGTGCCATTGTTGAGGAATATTACTTTTCTAGTGTTAGTAGGAGATTTCTTGAATACCAATTTTAAGAAGAAAAAAAAAATAGATAGTTGCTAAGCTTATTTTTCTATATGGTCAAGAAACCAGGCCTACATGGAAGATTCATACCAAAAAACCCCCCAAAAGACATTCCAACTACAAGTAGGGAGGAAGAAGTCTCAACTAAATAATTTATCAAAGAATTGATCAAACAAGATCAACCTGAGATCTCCTAGTATACCCCAGAGATTCACCCATCAAAGCAAACACTTGTAGAGGAGAGTATTCCTTTGCATACCCTAGAACTTCAGCCATTAGAGAAAACTTTTGAAGAGGAACGTATTCCTTTCAAGGTTATGGGTGACCGTAGAAATGGAACTAACCCAACTGGGGGAGTGCAAAAAATTACCTATCCTATTGCTCTCGATCAAGATGATGATACACCTATGAAAACATTTCATAGCCTTCTTGCCAACTTTCAAAGTTTTATCAACCTCTGAAGACCCTGACCAGTTTTTATTTTAGTTTAAAGTATTGTGTCAGACATATGACTACAAGAATGATAACCAGAAATTGAAGCTCTTCCCCTCCACCTTGAAAGACGCAACAATGTGTTGGTTCATGGGATTAGCTTCAAGGTCAATAACCTCTTGGGACAATATGGAGTCTTCCTTTCTGGATAAATACCAAAGTTACTATAGAGTTAGCGATAGGAAAGAGGAGTTGTTCAAACTAAGGAAAAATGAAGATGAAAGCTTAGAAGATTACCTAGATAGATTTATCTTCTTATCTAAATGATGTGGCGGAGAAGCCATAATTCTAGAAATTATGAAGACCATATTTCTCAAAGGACTTGATGAAGATGCTAGGAGAAGTCTAGATTTAATGGGAAAAGGAGATGTGTCCCAACTTGCACTCAATGATATCACTGATTTATGCTAGAACTTTTCTCGTACTTGACAAGGTATTTGTAAAACTACACTTTTTAGAGGTTCCAATGAAATAGGGAAACTGTATGAGGAAATAGAAAAACTCAAAACTGACATTCTTGTTCAGTTAAACACTATGTTGGATGGAATATACATAAAAACATGTAATCCTGAGACCTTATCCATCTATTGTCCTAGGTGTTGAAACAAACATCTCTTAAGAGAATGCCCTTTGGACAAAACTGGCGTTTGCCAAGTTTTTGAGAACAGTCATGTCACTAATCAAATTGAGATCCTAAATGCAATCAAGAATTCTAAGAAGAGGACATCTCAAGTTGAGGAGGAGGTCAACTTTGTAAATCAATGACCCAGAGGGAATTTCTCTTACGGTAAAAAATCAAATCCCGCCTGGCGACCTCCAAACAATTAGAATAACAACCAATGGGCAGCACCTTGGCCTCAAGCACCTAATAGGGAAACTTATCCTTGAGGACCACCTGAGTGGGAAAACCAATCTTGGGAAAACCCTCAATGGAAGAACTAGACTCAACAACAATGTTGTCCTCCATAAAATCTTGCACCTCAATGGAATCAACCTCAAAATCAATTTTAAACTAGGCCAAGAAGGATGCCTAATCCATAGAAAAATATTTTACCAGCTCCTCGGAACCCTCAAAAAAATGAGCAGGTCAACCAACCACAACTTCCAGCACAACTTGTCCTTAATCCAAAGAAAAATCATCAAAATACCCTAGTGTATTGTACGGAACAAGAAAATGTGACTGAACTGAATGTTATCCATTGTGGAAACCTATAGTTAAGGTCAGGAAAAACACTCCAGAAGCCTACCATAGTTGAGATATTGGATGAGCCACTTAAATAATCTACTGAAATGACCAAGACATCTTCCACTCTTTTAGAGAAAAACCCAGTGAGTAATCAAGACAAGACCCTTCCATAATCCTCATCTGGAACTTCCAAGTTACCTCAAGAGGAGGGTGGCTAGCATCCAATTGATCTTTTAAAGAAGGACTCCACCTTGAAAGAGAAAACTCAAGCACCTTTTATGGAGCATCTTAAACCAACTGTCTTGAAAAATTCTTTGAAAATGACCTTATCCATTGAAACTGCGCTGATACAAGAGATTAAGCAACTTCAAATCGAGGTTCCTTTGTTACAAGAAATTAAAGATATCCCTAAACTAAACTAGTTGATTATACAATTGTGCATCAAAACACCATGAAGGAAACCAAAATGGTTTAATACTGATCATAAACAATTACCTAGCTAACTTTTTGGGTGGAAAAAGCACAACTCTAAAATATGATGATCTAGGCAGTCCACTTATAGTAGTAACAATTAATGAGGTAGCAATACATAATACACTTGTGGACCTAGGAGAATCCATTAATGTAATGAGGGCCGATGTAATGGAAAAATTGGGACTCACTGATTTACATCCCACAACTAAAATGTTCCAAATGGAAAATCAATCCATCACAATTCCCAAGGGTGTCTTAGAAAATGTTCTTGTTAAGGTTGACGATTGGGAATATCCAGTGGAATTTCAAGTAATCTAGTCTCTCACACCAAAGGATAGTTATCCGATAATCCTAGGAAGGCCATGGCTAGCTACGAGAGGGAGGAAAGACCATTTCACATGGTCCTAATAGCAAACATTTATTCTTGTATCCTCCTGATAAACCTGTTGAGCATAACAAAGTTTGGGTTGATAACTAGATGGTCCTCACGAACAAGAGAATCTAGCCTCACTTGCTATGGTCATCATAAAAAAACATGGTGAAAAGTTGGAAGGTGAATTAGAAAACAATATGGAAAATATTACCATGGACTCAAGTGATGAAGAAATGTTAGACGTAGATGATATTCTATGGGAATCAAACAATGTCGATCACATTGAATTTGATTACACCAACTTCATGGGATTACCTTGTCCTCTGGCTAATATCATTCCAAAAATGAATCACTTCTTTAAAGATATTTCTAAACTTCATAAAACCATACCACATAGTTTTCCCCTCAACACTTTGACTAGAGAAGCTTATACTGTCACCTCCAACCATCTAGGGGTCAAAACCATCATGTTATTACTGGGAAAAACTTTGATTATCAACAGTTGGTTGACAAATCTAGAAGAGCATAAATTGTTTGATGTTTTGGTGAATAGATCTAAATATTTTTTCTTGGGATTATATAGACATGAGAGGAATACACCCAAGTTTATGTACCCACCACATCTATACTGAGGATATTAGACCTGTTTTTCAACCACAATGAAGGCTCAATCATGCTTTGAAAGATATTGTTAAAACTGAAATCGAGAAACTCTTGCAAGCAAGATTTATCTATCCCAATTTTGACAGAAAATGGGTTTCACCTCTGGTAGTAGTTCTAAAGAAAAATGGGAAGTGGAGAGTGTGTATTGACTATAGGGAACTTAACAAGGCTACCCATAGAGACTACTTCCCTCTACCGTCCGTAGACCAAGTCTTGGACAATTTGGGTGGAAGGGAGTACTTCTCATTCCTGGATGGATTTAGTGGATATAACCAAATACAAGTTGTATATGAAGACTAGGATAAGACAAATTTTACTTTCTCTTGGGGAATGTTCACATATCATATCCTTCCCTTTGGGATATGCAATGCTTCTGCAACATTTCAGAGAGCTATCCTGGCAATATTTGCTAAGTTAGTGAATGATTGTGTGGAAGTCTATATGGATGAATTCACTGTGTATGGGTCAACTTTTGATGAAGACCTACAAAATCTAGACAAAGTATTGAAGCGATGTGAGGACCATTGGCTATCACTGAGTCACAAAAAATTTCTTATAATGGTGGAACAATGAATAGCATTAGGACACCACATTTCAGCTAAAGGGATAAAAGTGGATCCTAAGAAAATCGAGTTGATACAACAACTTGTGCCTCTGAAAAGCAAAACTGACGTTAGAATTTTCTTAGGACATGTTGGATACTATCGAAGATTCATAGAAAATTTTAACAAGATTGCAGCTCCTATGTTTTCCCTCCTCCAAAAGAATGTATATTTTATCTGGACAACAAAGTGTTAATCATCATTTGAGATCATTAAGGAGAAACTCATCTCTGCTCCTGCCCTAGGTGGACCTAATTGGAACCTTTTGTTCCATATTTATGTAGATTCTTTTGATGATGCTATTAGGGTGGTATTAGGTTAGGAAGATGAGAATGGGGAAATGTATGTTATATATTTCATTAGCAAGAATTTGACTCCCACTGGATAGAATTACACCACCACGGAGAAATAATTTTTAGTTGTAGTTCATGCAATGAAGAAATTTTGGCATTACATAACAGGGTACAAAGTAACTATATTCACATACCATTCAACCATAAAGTACCTAATGAAAAAACTTATAGTAAACGGAAGGATAATCAGGTGGTTATTGCTTTTACAAGAATTCAACAATACCATTATTGAAAAACCAGGGAATTTTAACCTAATCACAGATTTCTTATCTCAGATCAAACAAGATAATGGAGATTATGCTCCTATGCAAGATGAATTCCCAGATGAAAATCTATTTTCCATCTCCACTAAAACCCCTTGGTTTTCTGATATCACCAATTATTTGGCCACTTCAGAGTTGCCACCAAATTTTACATCAAAACAAAAGAAACGCCTCGTTCGAGAAAGCACTTCGTTCAAATGGATTAATGGAATATTATTTTGATGCAGTCCTGATATGGTTTTACAACATTGTGTTAGGGTGGATGAAACATATAGTATCCTTAGACCTTGCCATTATGACCCCTCTGGAGGCCATTATTCTGCCAAGAGGACATCTCATAAGATTTTGGGTGCAGGATATTACTAGCCCTCTATGCATACATATGTAAAGAAATATGTTCATCGTTGTGATAAATGCCAAAGAGTAGGGAGACCCATTGCATCTAATGAAATGCCTCTACAACCCTAAGTAGTTCTTAAACCATTTGAAAAGTGGGGACTGGATTTTATCGATCCTATAGACTCCCCCTTCACAAGGGAAAGAGTACATTTTGGTTTGTACCAACTATCTGACCAAGTGGGTAGAAATTCAAGCTCTAAGAGTCGCTAGGGAAGAACAAGTAGCTGACTCTCTCCAATTGAAATATCTTGTAACAACTTCCTAATTTTTAGGAAGAATGATTCTTCAAATCAATGTGATCCATTGATTAAAATCAATGATCCTTGTCAACTTGCAACCTCATCCATTGATTAGAATCCTTGATCCAAGTCATCTCCTCTTATTGATTTTCATTCATTCATTGATCAAATCAATCTTGACCATTGATTCAACTATTTTTCCTATAAATAGTCCTCATTTCTATGAGAAAAGGATCCAAATTCATTGAGAGCATCACTATTATAGCCATTTTTAGAGAATTATTCATGAGCATTTCATCATTTAGCATCCATTTTAGCTTATCTTGCATCCATTTTCATCAATCTTCATCAATGGCATGTATTTGAAAGCTTGTTTCAACCAAGCGAAAGGGATGACATTCCACATCAAGTAAACACCAATCCCCCAATGGGATGAGGTTATACACATAGAGACAATGTAGTTTGACTGACTCTAGCCAATAATTATCACACTAGGCGATTTGGGTTTAGCGTTGCACTCAAATGTCGATGCGTAATTGTATTTAGTGATGCAATTGCAAAATTGTGACAAAATATATTTTTACTAGAGTGGCACAATTGTTAAATTGGTGCACAATTGCTAATTTAGGATTTTAGACTCTAAATTTTATCAATTTTTTAGCAAATTTTGATGTTGTTCACTTCATGCATGTAGGAGATCATTCGACTGATCATGTCCCAAGAGTGCTGACCCAACCTTCTTTCATGCATTCACCATTTTTGGGATGATGAGAACTTTTTCCTTGGCACAATTGGATTAGGGTTCATAGCTCACATGTCGAAAACCCAGGCCCATCTAGTGATGATGACAGCATTGATCGAGCGCTAGCATAGCAAGACCTCTTTATTTCACCTTCCTACTAGAGAGGCCACAACCACACTAGAGGACGTGTGGTGCATTCTGTGAGTCCCCATCCATGGGGAGAGAGTTATCTATGATACTAACTATGGGATGGATGTGATTTTTGAGGTGCTTGGGCTAGACATCATCTAGGTTGACATCCACTAGATAGACCTATGAGATTACAAAGGATGGGTGCCAAATTTGACTTTAGTTATTGAAGCACTAATTTTGGGAGTATTGGTTCCCGATAAACATGGTAGAGGATTTAGCTTTGGTTGGGGATTGACCTAGAAGGGTATGGTTCAGAGGATGACCCTCTATACTTGGGCCCCCATTGTACTTGCCTCTTTATACCACGCCATGCATCAGGTCATTTACCTGAGAGGGAAAGCTATAGGAGCTAGAGTCACACCGCTACATATTCGGGACTAGGAGCACATTTTTGTGCTCCATCATGTTACTCTAGTAGATAATGATCCGAATCAGCCCGTTGTTTAAAAATATGGGGCCATGACTACTTTGCGGCATATAGGCACCACAGGTATTGCCTATTGGAGGTGAGTTATAGATGACATGGCTATTTTCATATGGAGGTCATGGATCCAAGCCCGCCCATGGTACATTGATCAGGAGTAGTTGTTTTATGCACACCAGACCAGATATATTTTGGGCCGAGAGAACACTATGGTGGAGAGGTATCTCCCCGAGCAAGTATCTAGGTAGTTCGACGAGATTCAAGATGCAATGTAACTAGAATATAGAGTTATTTTTGCATGGATTGTTTGAGAGATAGTCTGGGGACATTAGATCCCTCCACAAGTTTCCATTGATGATTTTAGAGCACTGGTCCCATAGTCGTGGGTTTATGTTGGTAGACCTTATGACATAGGGACCACTCCTGCTTATGATGCATGGTTTCTCCAACATGCCTCGATTCAATTGATCGATCTAGTAGAGGGACAAGTTCCTGAGAGGGGGAGATGCTAGAGATAGATCAGAAGATAGGGTTGGGGACAGGGTAGAGGACAACATCAACCTCCTCAACAACCTCCCTAGAATGGTCATGATGGACATGTGCCTAGTGATGAGCACCAACAGTAGTAGTAGGATGGGCAGGGTGTGGGACAACATCCAGGGGTGGGAAAAATACCTGGAGAACCTCCTTTGATTCACCATTGAGATAGGTACGACCATCGCTCTATAAGAAAGAGGAAGGACAAGGTCTTGACCCTTGGGATGCACAAATTGAGGCTCTCACTGTTGAGAGAGATAGGATTCAATAAGAGTGGGACATTGCTCACTAGGAGTGAGATGCAGATTGTCAGTAGGTATAGTAGGTTATTGGAGAGCATGACCAGGACTGAAAGTAGGTCTAATAGCTCACCATCTAGCTGGCTTAGGAGATAGGTCATAGGCAATAGCCGGAGGTTGTGTCTCAATAGGCCTATCAGGCACAAGGCAAGGTTGTCTCGACTCATATGCATGAATAAGTGATGATGGAGGCTACTTATTATAAGACTTTATATTATAGAAATGTCCCTCCTCACTAACGACAACCAAATTTTACACATCAAAGCAAGGTGGCACCCAATGGTTTGAATGGTGTGCCTTCAATACATCAACCCTCTAGCAACGAGCACTAGTAGCCTTCGGCAAGACACTAGGATCAATGTCATCATGAAAACCATCAAATCCACAGATAGCCTTGCACTCGTAGACATATTTTTGACATACAACCATGATTTATGATGTATATACATTGATTGGCTAATTTTTTATTGTCTCATGTATACCCAGTTTTGGTGATATTACACACTGATTCAGATTTTAGTATCATGATAGTCATATTTTGATGATGACATATATATATGAGATGATTCGATGTGATTATGATATGGTGTTCTTTATTTTATATTTATGCTCATGTATGGATTCATATTTCTATGGATGGATGCATACCTTTATTATGCATATGATGTGATGTGATGTATGATTTATGATGTGATGCTAGATGATATGCAATGTATGATTTATGTTATAAATGTAATGTGATGGATGATTTACTTTCTTTTTTAGTATCTTTTCTATATGATATTCTATGAGATGGATTCATTTCTTTTTGTGTACTTTATATGTGATGATGATATGCTATGATTATGATTATGATTATAATAATGCAGGATGTATGTATGATGATGATTTTTGGATGTAGGATGGATGCACTATTATTTTTTTTGAATGTGAACATGATCATAACCTAAGCTAAACATGGTTGATCCATAAGAAATAAACATGCATATATATCTCTCTCTCCCTCTGCCTCTCCCTCTCTACTTCTCTCTATCTAACCTCTCTTTCCCTCCCTCCCTCCTTCCCTCTCTATCTTCACCCTCTCTCTTTGCCTCTCTCTTCCTACCACCCACCTTCACTCTCTACTTCTTTCTATCTAACCTATCCCTCTATACCTCTTTCTCTCTCCCTCCTTGCCTCTCTCAATCTATCCACCTCCATCCTTCCCTCTCTACTTCTATCTATCACATCTCTCTCACCTCTCCCTTCCTCCCTTTCTCCTTCCCTCTACTCTCTATCTCACAACTCTCTCTCTCTCTATCTCCCTCCATACCTCCTACCCTCTCTACATCTCTCTCTCCATCTCTACCTCTCCCTCCCTCCTTCCCTCTCTCTCTAAATCTCCCCACCTTCCTCGCCCTTTTTTTATCAACTCTTGGTGCACATTAGAGAGAGAGACAAATAAAGAGACAAAGAGAGAGGAGTGATTATAGGAGAGAGAGAGGGGGGAGGGAGAGGTAAAGAGGTATAGGTGACATATAGGGAGAGGGGATATATAGTTAGAGAGAGTTGCATGGATTTATAGAGGGAGAGGTAGGTAGAGAGATGGAGGGAGAGAGAGAGAGGTGATATAGAGATGAGATATAGAGAGAGGGAGAGGAGAGTGAGGGGACGCATGTAGAGAGGGAGATGAGAGATAGAAAAATTAGGGAGGGAGAGAGAGAGAGAGAGGGATAGAGATGTAGGGAGATAGAGTTAAGATAAAGAGAGATTAGAGAGAGAGGGGGGGAGATAAGGAGGAAGGTAGAGAGATTGAGAGAGGGAAGGATAGAGAAAGAGGTATATAGGGATAGGTTGGAGAGAGAGACATAGATAGAGATAGAGACAAAGACAAAGATAGAGAAAAAGACAAAGACAAAGATAGAGATAGAGATAGAGATAGACAGACAGACAGAGACAAAGAGAGAGATAGAGAGAGACAAAGAGACAAAGAGAGATATAGAGATAGAGACAAAAAAAGATACATAGTGAGAGACACAAAGATAGAGATACAAAGATAGAGATAGAGACATAGAGAGATAAAGATAGAGAGAGAGACATAAAGAGATAGAGACAGAGATAGAGATAGAGATAGTGACAGAGACAGAGATAGAGATAGAGATAGAGACAGAGACAGAGACAAAGATAGAGATAGAGACAGAGACAGACAAAGACAGAGACAGAGACAAAGATAGAGAGATAGAGATAGATAGACAAAGACAATGATAGAGAGAGAGAGAGAGATGAAGATACAGACAAAGACATAGATAGAGATAGAGATAAACATAACGACGGAGACAGAGATAGAGACAGAGACAGAGACAGAGACGGAGACAGAGACAGAGACAGAGATAGAGATAGAGATAGAGATAGAGAAAGAGACAAAAACAAAGATAAAGACAGAGACAGAGACAGATAAAGACAGAGACAGAGACAAAGATAGAGACAAAGATAGAGACAAAGGCAAACATGGAGATAGAGATAGAGACAAAAATAGAGATAAAGACAAAGATAGATAAAAAGACAAAGACAAAGACAAAGACAAAGACAAAGACAAAGACAAAGATAAAGACAAAGACAAACAAAGATAAAGACAAAGACAAAGACACAAAGATAGAGAAACACAAAGAGACACAAAGGGACAGAGATAGACAAACACAGAGATAGAGAGACAAAGAGATAGAGAGACATAGAGATAGAGATAGAGATAGAGATAGAGATAGAGATAGAGATAGAGACAGAGATAGAGACAGAGACAGAGACAGAGACAGAGACAAAGACAAAGACAGAGACAGAGACAAAGACAAAGACAGAGACAGAGATAGAGATAGAGATAGAGATAGACAGACATACAAAGATAAAGAAATTGATATACACAAAGAGAGAGACAAATAGAGAGATAAATAGAAAGAGACAGATAGAGACAGACATAGACATGGAGAGAGAGAAGATAGACAAACAAACAAACAGAGAGAGATAAAGAGATAGATGGACAGAGATAGAGAGACGGACAAATATAGAGATAAAGACATAGACATAGACAAAGATAGAGATAGAGAGATAGATAAATAGATAGAAAAACAAAAATAGTGATAGAGACAAAGATAGATATAGAAAAACAGAGAGAGAGGCATATAGAAAAACAAACATATAGAGAAGGGAGGGTGGGAGAGAGAGGGGAGGGAAGAGGAGATAGATAGATAGATAGATAGATAGATAGATAGATAGATAGAGAGGCAGAGAGAGTTGAGATAGAGAGAGAGGGATGGATGGATAAGTGAGAGAGAGAGTAGAGAGAGGAGGAAGGTGGAGATTAAGAAAGGGAAGGATGGAGGGAGAGAAAGAGGTATAGAAGGATAGGTAGCTAGAGAGAAGTAGAGAGTGAAGGAAGAGATGGAGGGAGAGGTAGGGATGGAGAGAGAGGTGAGAGAGAGAGGTAGGTAGAGAGAGAGGAAGTGATAAAGAGTAGAGAGGGAAGGAGAGATGGAGGGATAGGTAGGGATAGAGGTAGATATAGGTATAGAGAGAGGGGTGAGAGAGAAAAAATAGAGATAGAGGTATCCCTCCCTCCTTCCCTCTCTACTTCTCTTTATCACATCTCTTTATCAAATCTCTCTCTCTCACCTTTCCCTTCCTCCCTCTCTACTCTCTCTATCTCATATCTCTCTCTCTCCAAACCTCCCCCTCCCTCCCTCTATCTCTCCCTCCCCCTCTTTCTCTATCACTCTCTCCCTCTCGTTCTCCTCCTCTATCTTTGTTACTCTCTCTCTCTATCTCTCCTTCCTTCTCTACTCACTATCTCCCTCCCTCCTACCCTTTCTACATCTCTCTATCTCCCCTCTTTCACTCTCTCCTCTCTATCTCTCTCTCCATCTCTACCTCTCCCTTCCTCCTTCCCTCTCTCTCAATCTCCCCACCATCCTCCTCTTTTTGTATCACATATTTGTGCGCATTAGAGAGAGAGAGATAAAGAGAGAGGAGGGATTATGGGAGAGAGAGGCAAGGTTGGGAGGGAGAGGGAAGGGAGGGAGAGGTAAAGATTTATAGGTGAGATCTTACAATTTTCATATTAGGGCACTAGTTTAATTAGGCTAAACAAATAAAATAAATTATAATCAATTTCTAAGGATCAGATCCAAGTTTGGTTGACTCACCTTCATGGTTGAAAGTAAATCTAAACACCTTGTTGATTTGCATCCTAATGTGCCTTTAAAAAATAATGCACAATTGAATCCTAGGTTTTACCCATTAAACTTAGGATTCCAAATTTCTATGATACATGTATATATATAAATATATATACATGTATATATGCATGTATACATGTATATACATACATATATGTATATATGCATGCATGTATATGTATATACATGCATGTATATGTATATATACTATACACGCATATATTATATGTGTGTATGTATGTATGTATGTATATATGTATACACAATTTCTCAACAAAATTGTATAGATTCCAGGTTTCTTTAATAGATATTTTAATGATGATACTAGAACAACAATATATAAAAGGAACTAATAAATTATTCTATAACAAACCAATCCAACTCCAATAGATTTCTAAGACCATATTTCAACAAATAAATAAAATCCTCAAGAAAACTATAGATACCCATTGAATGTGAGCTCTTGAATGTATTTTTACTCTTTCTTCTCTCTTTTCTACCTCCCACTCCCTCCATTTTCCCTCTAATCAAGGTGATGAAAAATCTGTCGACCCCTCAACATTTTCCAACACTCATTTAGAGGTACCTCAACTACTCAACCCATTTTATTTTTCATCAATGTCATTCAAGTGATAACTGCAACAATGGGAGGATTCAAGGGAGTTTTTTAGGTTTCAATAAAGTCACATTAAATTTTCCACACTTCCACTTATGTGGAATTTAAGATTTTTTAAATTAATCCCACACTAAATAGTTAAATACCTTATATTTAATTTAGACTAATAGACAAATAATTTCATTAAGAGAAAAATAATACTCTTATTACCAAGGGGCGGGGGGCCTAGCTCGATTGGCTAAAGCATCATGTTGTAGGAAAGAGGTCATGAGGTCTAGTCTCCCCCCAAACCCATGGTACCAGAGGGCGTGGTGTGCCAACACTACTGATCACGTGAAATTTTTTTACCAGGTGTACTACAGTTTATAGGGGGACAGATACCCAACCGATTCTTGCAATCTAAAAAAAACACTCTTATTACCAAGATGACAACTACGAGGTATGAAAAACAACATTGACACCACAAACATCAAGGAATAAAATCAGAGTAATTATATACCAACTCAATAGACCTTAAGGCACTCAGAACAAAATTATTACCAATACACTCTACACAAGTGAAATTTCCAACTTTTACCAATTAAGATAACAACACCAATACAACCAACTTTGCACACTCAAACATAGAAAGACAAAAAAAAATTGTGATAAGAAAAGCATCTCCAAAAACATATAATCCTAGTGGTATGTGTGTGTGAGTAAATTTTCTTAGTAAACATAATATAATATGATATGTTGACCATATTGATCTACTACCATCTCCCTGATGGTGCTCTCCCTCCTTGACCAAGAGGGGGAACTAAAATCTCTTGCATCCACTTCATTCATCAATGTGGTAGTTAGCCCATCCACTTTATAATAACATATGTATTTAAATAAACAAAAAAAAGATAATCAATTCATAATAATTAATGACATTTAAAACATTGCATCAATTTATTCATCAATTTGAAAATGATATTTATATTCCACATACACATGAATGCATATAAAAATAATCATATCATGGAATGTAATGCCCCAAGCCACATGTCTAAGATATTAACCTATTGAACTTTTTTTTTCAAATAAAATTAACCAAGATGAAATATGACAACAACATGTCACACTTGCACATCATGCACACAAGTGTCATGCGAATAATGATGACACATGGGAACTAACCACACAAATAAATTCACCATTTCTACAAGCAAGGTGGCACTACCGGAAGAATTACCAATCATGGGATGATGCCACCATGTTGAACCTATGAGAGGTGGAAATGGAAATCAAGTATTAACCCATAATTGTATTCTCTTGCAACCTAATACAATGGAAAGATGAGTAAATCATAAACCTCAAATCCCCACCAATATATTGTTTCAAACTCAAAAAAACATCATAAAAATCTACACAAATGGGGAATGAAAAATAGCTAACAACCCTTTATTAGATGACTCAACCACCAAATATTGAAACAAGGAGTAGGATGAGGGTAATAACCACCTCCAATCCACTAAACAACTAAATTAACAACACTTAAACACAAGGACAAGCCCTCACAAGAGTTTTACTTACTAGGAGGTACAAGCCCTCCACCAATTGGAATGATGATAGGTCACTTCCATGCAATGACATGATTCCCAATAAAAATGAGTTTCATAAATATTAAGCTATGACACTTTTCAATGAAGAGACATTATTTCAAGGGGAACAACTTTTGTATACAAAATTTCCCTAATAAATGGCCAAAAGACCCAACAAGTAATGAACAATAAAAAATGGGGCATTAGAGGACACTAGCAGTGTCAAGGTCTAGCACTATATTCTTGATTGAGAGTCTTAGGGACATTTTGTGATCCTTCTCAATATTGTAGTCCTAGTTTTAGTGCCAGTGTCTTGACCAATGACCAAGCCCAATTCTAGTCCTCAAGATAAGCACAACTCTTAGAAACCACAAGGAAGGCACCACAACACAAAAATGAATTTGAAATGATGAAAACAATCAAGGAACTGACAAGGTCCTAGACACTTGATCTCACCTCACACTAGCCTGTGAAGGCGATAACTCCCTAGGGCTAGGGAGATCTCCAAGGGCTACAATGGAAGACCAACAACACAAGGGTGAATAACACAGAGATATACTAAGAGGGGGGTGAATAAGTATTTCAACAAAATTTTACCCTCTTAACTTTTATTAACTTTAACTTCTGGCACAATATCAACTATGCAATATGAAACAATATGATCAAGTTGACACCAACAAATATATTTTAAGTTTTATGTGAAATTACAAAGATGGGTGGCACTAATCTACTTGAATCGCTAATTTATAGTTTAGTAGGCACCAACCTACAAGGAGCACCAACCCCTAACGTTCGTAGGCACCAACCTACTGGAAGCACCAACCCCCACATGCCAAACACCAACTTAGCAAAAAATATAACTTGAAGAATAATGTTCCACCTTCAATATTGCTTCTTCAATGGATGATGGACAATTAAGATCTCCTCTTCAATACTACTCTTCCACTTGAATTTATCTTTCTTGAATAATGTTCACATAAATCAACATATGATGAATTCACTTTACAGATCTGCCTCTTATATTATCTTCATACAAATCTGCTCAACATGTAAAATTTATATTCTTGTCTTACCCCTACAATAGATGATGATCTTTTCACAAATCTGAAATATATCTTTACAAAAACTCTGCCTCTCAAATATCAAATCTGTATTTATTTTCTCATATATGATTCATATATCTCTTTCACTTATTTCACTCCATCAATCAATATACTTTTCTAAATATCTATTGAATCTAATTTTATATAAGTCTCAACTTATCAAACAATGTAATTCTTAATAATGAATACAACCATTACAATCTCCTTATAGAATCTGCAAACAATCTTCTTTGACTTGGCTCTTCATTTTCTTGGTGTATGTAATATATACTTCTATGTCTTTCACCCACAAATTTGCATATGTTCTCTTTTATATTTGCATATATTTTTCTTACAATTCTTCCATAAATCCTTGTTCCTCACACCTCACTCACTCCACCATTATACACATATTCTATTTATACCTTTGACGTTTCTAAATTATATCTTTCTTGTCCCACACCACTCTTCAACCACTTTTTCAAAACTAAAATGGATATCAAATATATACTTTGATCCAAGATTGCATCTCTTGATGAAAGAGCACAACTCTGTCTTTTCAAAATTTATTCACACCTCTTCATTTATTTGTGTTAGACTTAATCCATTTTCTTTAGATTTTCAAAAAAATCTTTCAAATTATTTTCTTTTTGGCAGTCACACCTGTAGGCATACGTCCTTTAAAATAAATCATATATTTTGATTCTGAATCCATGTCTCTTAAGATAGGCATGACCCTTTGAGGAAATATCAAAAAAAAATTCTTAAAGAGACACAAGTGCTTGGGTTTTGAAACACATCTCTTCAAAGAAGTGATTGACTACTTCTCATAATCCGATTTTTCTTACTTAGTTTGTTTTCATTAATTAATTTGCATAAGCTGAGTTTAGTCCAAAAGCCTCCTTTAAGAATTAGACAATACATTAATCGAACTCACATTTATGATGTCTTGTGCATGTCATGTAGAAGCACATCCTGAAGCACTATTTTTGAGTAATACAACATCAGCCTAAAGCACTATTTTTGAGAAATACAACATATTGTATTATGTTTTATAGCATTACAATCTGTAGAAAATGTTTCTTTCTAGAAGAGGATCGAGTTCTTGATGTTTTCTCAATCACTTGTGTACAAATGACAAACTTCATTAATCTCAGCAAACTCAATTAATCTCATGTTTTCTTGGCATTTTCTTGATTATTTCAAACTCCATTAATTTGATGTTTTCTCGATCATTTATGGTTTTGATATCGAGCCCTTGATATCTATTGATGTATTTAGCAAACTCTATTAATATCATGTTCTTATTATTTGGTCAGTACAATCCACATATTTTCTTAGCCTTGATGAATCTCATCTTTCTTCTTATGTGTAAATATCTTTAATTTAGTTGATCTTGTTTTTTGCCTTGGCATCAATGACAACATTTCCAACAGTTCTTTCTTTCAAATCTGTTATCTTTAGTTGTACTCATCTGCTCATTTTACCTTGACTCATCGATGGCAATATCCAACAATCTTCCTTTAGCAAGCTTCATCTTTGTACCTTTGACATCAATGACAATATTTCCAACAAAGGGGTGAAGGGGAAAGTGTCCTACATCTCCCAACTCTACCAAGACCAATTAGAGAACCCCAAACGATCCCTCAATGATGTGGATCCTCGAGGCCAAAAAAACTAAGGATTATAAGAGAATTATAGATTCAATAACCAAATTGCATGTTTCCTAACTCACGAAGATTCATATTAAGCCCAAATCCAAATATTCTCTATGTTTATTTTACCAATATAATGAGAATGATAAATTACATATGAAATAACATAAGCATTCAACACCAACATCGAGAAATCATGCATATGAATTTACATCCTTCAGCACTTATGTGAGTGCTTTACAATCCATCCAATAGGATATTTCATGATTGAATATTAAAATTTACAAATAGGAATCAAGGTCCTAAATTACACATTTTATATCATAATATAAAAATATAAAAATCAGAGGTAAGGAGAGAACCTCCACTTGCACACTGACCAAAGCTCCTCCAAAGGTGAAGCCTCCAAGAACTTCAATCCTAATGGTGGTACCCATGCCACCCAACCACATGGAACCCGTTACCTAATTTTTTATTTTTTTTAAAAGAGAAGAGAGAGGAGAGAGAAAATATTTTTTTGTGAAATCAACAAAGCATGCAAAAATAATAAAGGATTTTGTCTAACTTCAAGAAAGTCAAAGTTGAAGGATAAGGATTGCAAAATATCTTATCCACAGAGGATAAGGATTGCAAAATATCATATCCATAGAGGATAAGGATGACAACACATAGGATAAGGATTACAAATAAGATTGACAACTCATAAAGGAAAAACGTAAATCTTATCCACATAGGATAATGATGACAACTCATAGGAAAATATCTAAATTCAACATGGATTTTTGAATTTAGGCTCTCAAAATCTATAAATAAGAGGCATATGTTTGTTGCAAAACATTGAAAAAGTTTATTGTGACAAAGTGACATTCAGTCCTTCAATCTTTTCAGTCAAAATCAAGTCTTTACTTCTATAATTTTCTTCATTGATTTCATCTCCAACCTTATTTCACTTTGAAATAATGGTTGACTGTATGCTTATGATGTAATATTTTACTGTTTTTCTAGAAAATAGTCATTATAGTAGCCTTCAATGAATCAAAGATTAGTATGTTTTCCTCTATTTGTTTCAATTTTCTCTATGTATGTAAGAAAAGTATTATTGTGATTTTTGTGACTCCTTGATTGCTATTGTTTTAATTTTACCTCTAAATTACTATTGCAAATTACTGTGTAAAGCTTTAGATTGAGATTCATAGGTTGTGTTGCTAAAATGAAGTAGAAATCTGCTATATTTGATGTATCACCTTCATTTTTTGTTTTAGATTTAGATTATCAGATCTTTCTCATCTCTTTTCCCAACAAGGTTAGAGTTAGTTTTTAGGCTATTTACCAAGGGGAATTTTCTCTTTAATTGGAGGTTGACCTTGAGTTTTGTGAGTCCCACAACTTGAGAGGTCATCCCATGTTTCACATGATAGCTGGATTCAAGATTCAACATGGTGCATATTCTAGGTGATAACAATTTTTGGCAATGCCCGGTGAGACTATTTGAACTATCAAAGTTCAAAACTTGTCCCTTTATTGGTGGTATTTGATGTGTATGTCAACAATTTATGCCTTTGGAGGCAATGCTTTCACACACCTAGCGACTCCAAGTTTTAATCTACTGGTTCAAGTGGACTAAGTGTTGGTATGTACTTAATTTTTTGCAAAACTAATCCTGGTTATTCTTATTTTTAAGAATACTTCAATGCATTCCCAAATTATTTAAATGAGGCACCATGTCTTCATTCCATAGAGATATGTTTTATCACCCTCCATTTCATTAGAGTGTTGCTCATATTCCCTCTTATCAGCCATATCAAATGGAGCATACAACTGGTTTTACCCCAAATACCTTTGCTACACAAATAAACCAGCATGTTCAATATAATTTCCACCCATCCACCTTTGCTCAACCTTCTTGGCAACCTTCACATACTTTTAATCAGTCTCAAGAAATCATTTCTATGCCAAACCAATATTATTACTTCCCTAGCCAACCCCAAAATGTTGACAATATGGGATTGGTGACATCAAAATCATATTGCTAGACTTTAATAAGCAATTAGATGATATCTAAAGACAACAAGAATTCAATTTACAATTAGAGGAGTTGGCTTGCCAAGCCTACTAGTACCAACATGAGATAGATAGCTAGTTTAGTGGGAAAGAGGAGGAGTTTTTTAAGGCAAAGGAAGAGCAACTTGTAGCTGATGAACCTCCAAGTGGTATAGAAAAATTAGACTTGTTGCAAGAGGGTGATGAGAATAATCAAATAGGACAACAGGTTGAAAAGAAATTTAGAGGGGTTAAATGTTAAGTTTTTACTAACTTATTTTATTCAAACTTCCATTTTTTTCTTGAAAGTGAAGCAAATATATTAATGCTTATGTCAATAGATTAGTTGGGAGAACAAGATAACAAGCTAGAAGGGGTTAGTGAAGAAAAAGAGTCTACATTTTAGTTTGACGAGTTGCCCTCTTTTATTCAACAAGATGATGAAGACATGTTTATACTAACACCAACTTCAAAAATAATCTTGGAGTAGATAGAAGATAAAAATGAGCATGAAAACATGTTGGCCTATGAGGAGGACAATGATGACAACCTTGTTTTATAAAATAGAGAGGAAGTTGACACACACAAGGAGAGTTTTTATGAAGTCAAAATCGACCCTCTTATATAGAAAAGTAGGGAAGAGGTTGAAGAAGATCTATTTTGGGATGATTTGGAGGTATTTTTTTAAAAGTAGATGTCAAGCCAACACCTCTAGAAGAAGAAAATCATGAGCACCACCAACATAGTGCAAAAATCTCTATGTTTTTGCCAAATCAATCACAAGAAATGAAGCTCCCTAATCAAGAAGATAATAAAGAAGTAATGTATAAGCAAGAAACCAACGAGGAGAACTCAAAACGTATTCTTTCACGAGGATTTCCTATCATACATTTAGCTAGGATGGAGACCTACAAAGCATCACAAGTCATGCTTGCACCCAAGGATGAAGTTGCAGCTGAAGAACAAAAGATCCAACTTACTTATTCATTTCAAACCAACAGTATGTATATTCAAATTCAAAGGGTAAGTGAGCATGTTTTTTCTCTTCAAGAAGCTTCATTAAATTTCTATATGGGTTTCACCTCCTCTTGGCTATCAATAAACAGGAGGACCATTGCAAAATAATGAGGAAAGGAAGCTACTTCAAGAAACCAGTCAATGGATTTGTTTGAGTGAGTCTTGTTGTTGGTTGGGGTAGGTTAGGATAGTTTTTATTTCAAGTCAATAGATGTTGTTGCACAATGCTAGTTTGTATTTTTCTCCAAGTGTTGAAGCACAGTTAATTAGATGTTTAGTTTGTTTAGCTAGTTTCCCCTTAGGTGCTACAACAATGTTTAAGGTCCAATTTGGACTATATAAGGCAGTTGGTCAGTTATTCAATAGGAAATTAACCCCCTTGAGATCACCAAAATGTTACCTGATTTTTTCAAAAATCAAAACAAAAAAAAGAGAGAAGAGAGAGAGGAGAGAAAAAATATTTTTTGCGAAATTAGCAAAGCATGCAAAAATAATAAAGGAGTTTCCCTAACTTCAAGAAAGTAAAATTCAAAGGATAAGGATTGAAAAATATCTTATCAACAAAGGATAAGGATTGCAAAATATCTTATCCACAGAGGATAAAATCGATAACTCATAAAGAAAAAAGGTAAATCTTATCCACAGAGGATAAGGATGACAATTCTTAGGAAAACTATCTAAAGTCAACATGACTTTTGAATTTAGGATCTCAAATCTATAAATAAGAGGCCTATTTTTGTTGCAAAGCATTCAAAAAATTTATTGTGACAAAGTGACATTCAGTCCTTTAATTTTTTTAGTCAAAATTAGGTTTTTACTGTGTACATTAGAATGTGTAAATCAAATTGAATCTAAACTAGTACACCAATGAAACATTAGATTGAAGAAACTAAATTAAAGAAAGTAAATGCAAACTCTAAACCACAGTTTTTTTAAATTCATCCCATTGTCCTCTATCACCAAGGATTTGTTTCAAGATGCTTGCTCTCAGTTGTTTAAAACAACAACTTGTAGAATGATAGCTTGAGAGAATGAGATAAATAAAAATGCATATGCATTGCTACAAGATTAAACTATTGAATTGAAATCCTATGAATGCGACTATAGTAACTATGCATGAAAATCTGAGATTCGAGGTTCTTTTCCACTCATAAGAGGGATGTATTTATAGATTTTTGAAGGTAGAAATTCAATTGGCCAAGATTGATGGTCGAGTTCAAACTTGTCAGAATGAACGGTGAGAGATCGATAATTCAAAAGGGAGGTGGAATTCTGAGAGACAAATGGAAAATGAAGAGACAAATTGAAAGGTGTCTCTCATAATTAAATAAATAAAAATTTAATTATATGAGAAGAGGAAAAAGCTTTTTAATTAAATATTGAGAATATTTAATTAAATGTGAAATGAAGAATATCATTTAAATTTAGAATTTAAACTTGTGATAATTAATGTAAATAAATTGTGAAATCTATTTAATTAATTAAGAGGAAAGTAGCATTAAGTAAATAAACTTTATTTATTTAATTAAATTAGAAGAATTGGAAAATGAACAATATAAATAAATAATTAAATTTATTTATATGTAGATGACTTAAGAACATTAATTAATAATTCATATTTAATTAATTAATAGGTTTGATTAACCGTGACCATTTTTAGATGTGTACATTTTGCCCCTCTTTGAAGTGATGTGTTTCACGCATTGCTTCAAAGAAATTGCCCCTAATTTTGAAAAATTACTGATGATGCTATATGCCCCCTCGAGAGATAAATCGCATGATGAGAATGTTTACTAGACTGATTTGAAAGATTTTCAGATGATTTCGGAGAAAATTTAGCAATTTACCTCTCGAAATAGCACTTTGCACAGTAATTAATGCTATTTTTACCCCTTTAAAAGGTGAAAAAGATGAGAAGTCACTTTCATTTGAACAGTAACCTTTGAGAAAATTTGGAGCTCTAAGAGAGATATTAGCAATGTCGATCCCATATGAGCACCACAGATTCGAGCGAGGTCGCCATCATCAGAGACCACCTATGTATGGACCTCCAATAAGTCGATCCAAACCTCTCCGTCAAATTTTTAATGATTTTTGGATGCTTTTTCGATTTTTTTGAATTTTTAAAATTTTGTTTTAGCACATACGAGTCATATTTTAGCACATACAATAGATAAATCGATGCATCCAAAGTGGTGCATAGGTGCAAAACAGTCGCGCATAGGTGCCAAATAGTCGCGCATAGGTGATTTAGTGCATAGGATAGATCAAATGGCGCATCCATGACATTTTCCTGCAGAGGATGATAGAGTAGCGCATAGGCTAGATTAGTGCATAGATGAACTATTTTAGTGCATTTGCTTGATAAAATAGTGCATTCATGAAATCGCGCATCCATAGACTATTTTAGCGCATCCATGGAATAAAGTCGCGCATCCATGGTTTTAGCGCATTTATTGACTGTTTTGGCGCATTCGTTTGATAAAATAGGGCATTTATGAAATCGCGCATCCATAGACTGTTTTAGCACATCCATGGATTTTTATTGAATTTCAATTTTTGAAGAAGAATTGATGCATGCTTGACGATTGTTGCTAGATTAGACAATAGATTTTATGCTTTTGAATATCATCAATGATTTAGATTTGATAAATTTGTCTTCATGCTTGAAGAACAAATAGGTCTGATAAATTTGCTTCCATGCAATATAAAAACAAATAGAAATGATAGATTTACTTTCCTGATTGAAAGTCAAATAAATAGATGTTGAGTCACGATGACTGTTATATTTATTTCCATGTGATATGAAAAACAAATATGATTGATAGATTTTCTTTCCTATTTGAAAGTCAAATTGAGTCATGATGACTGTTAAATTTGTTTCCATGCGATATGAAAAATAAATTGATGTGAACTTGTTTGATATATTGATTGATTGATGATATCCATTGTTGATTGATTTGCATGCTTGCTTGATGATATTGTAAAGGAGGAATTTAACCTCCTCCAGATCAGAGAGAGATTTCTGTAGACATGGGAGATGATTCCTCGACTGTCCCATGAGGATTTGGGAGTGATAGACTAGTGTGGATTGAGAGCTCTATTGAGTATCGTGCAATATCAGATCAATAGGGCATGGTTGACTACCTTAGTGGAGTAGTGGCATAGCGAGCATAATACCTTCCACTTGCCGACAGGAGAGATCACGGTGACTCTGGAGGATGTTTACAGGATTCTGGGTATTCCTGTGGTTGGAGAGCTTGTGATTTATGATCACAAGGAGATTGGGGGGACAGATGATTTGAGACGGGTCTTCCAGGATCCTCATGTCTGCAGATATGAGCTTACTTGGAAGGAGATGACGAAGAGATATGCCCCACTGTCTTTAGTGTTAGCACGGATGATCGGTGGTTTCCTTTGTCCTGATCATAGGGCAAAGGGACTATCAGTTGGGTGGGGTAGGATCTTGGAGGACATGCTTCTCCATCGCACTAGATATGCATGGGGGTCATGCATGCTTGCCCATCTGTACCATGACCTCCATCAGGTCATGTACAAAGATGGGAAGATTCTTTCCTGTGGGGTGACTCTTTTACAGATATTCGTATGGGAGCACTTTGCGATTACACGCCCCATTGTCAGGAGAGATCGCCCCATCGGATTTCATATGCTTATGTGTATATAGGGCCCCTTGTCCAGCCGAGGTTGGGAAAATTGGAGTACTGGCGACGAGTACTTGATGATTTGGATACAGTCATCTGGCAACCGTATGTGGACTATGACCCATGGCAGGTAGATGACATAGAGCTACCATATGTGACGAGGTCCAGATACTTGATTGGATGCACCCCATTTATCATTGAGCAATTTTTGGGTCGGAGGGTTCTGAGGCAGTTTGGATGGGTACAAATGATTCCACAAGGGGTGACACACTATGCCAGGCATCGGGGGGATGTCTCAGAGTGGGGGCCAGTTTTGACCATTGAGGCAGCCAAAGAGGAGTACTTTGAGTTATAGTTGGAGGATTGGACTATACAGCCAGAGGTCACAGATGCAAGGATGACAGATGACTATGCTGCATACTTTTACACACATCCCTTCTCTAGATTCACCAGTCCAAATGAGCCTACCCCATTGATGGGAGGACCAGTTATTCAGGCAGAGCGACAACAGCCATAGGGACATCCAGCAGTAGGGCAGCCACAAGATCAGGGATAGGTACCTGCAGAGCAGGCCGCAGATATCGGTGGGGTGGCCATGGATGTGGATGATGAGAGCTTCGAGGATGAGGAGATGGGTGAGGAGTTAGATGACTCGGACAACGGAGATGATGGGGATGATGGAGGCGATGGGAGGCAGAGATTATTCTTTGATATTCCCTTCAGCACGAGGCCACGGACATCCAGAGTGGTGGGTCAGGCCAACACTTTAGCACCGCGGATCACCATCAAGGCTCCATCATAGGGATAGGTGGATGCTTTGCAGACTGAGGTTCAAACTCTTTAGAGTCAGTTAGCACAGGAACAAGTGACCATTAGTCAGCTACAGGGACAAATAGCACAACCACCACCTCCTGACCCACAGATAGCTCAGCTCATAATCGAGAGAAACAGCTTCTGAGAGCGATGCATATAGGCTGAGGGGGTAGCTGAGAGACTACTGAGATTAGTTGAGAGCACCTCTATTGGAGAGGTTGTAGCCAAGGGACTAGAGACTGCTCAGGAGGCCGAGTACTATAGGATGCGATACTTTGAGGCAATGCCACCTCAGCGACGAATAGTTTTTACTCAGTTAGGTACCCGAACTCAGACTCATTCACGCAGTCACTCTAGGAGTGTGACCAGGAGTGTGGGTCAGCCGGTCAGACGAGAGATCAGAGCCTCTGGGAGCAGAGATCCATCAAGGCCCACTACCTCTGGAGGCAGTAGCAGTCATGATCCACGGCCAGATGCCCCTCAGTGATGAGCATTTTTCTATACATATCTATGCCATTGTATGCGATATATCTTTTTGAAACATTTGATATCCTTGTATTCCTGGACATTTGTTTTGATGAGATCTATGATATGCAGTGTTGATTTGATAATGCACATGTTATGGATGATATATGCACATGTTATGGATGATTTATACACATGTTATGGATGTATGCTTTTACTTTTATATGCCATGTTGCGTATGATGATGCAATAATGTCATAATCTAAATGATTTTTTCTTTCTTTTATGATGTATGCAATGAATGTATGATGCAGGATGTAAATGCTTTAGATGAGATTATGATTTATGATGATGATAATGATGTAATGAAAATGCACTTATGTAATGAACTTATGATATATGATGTAATGGAAATGAACATGATAACCTAAGCAATGATGTGAAAAGAATGATATGAATGCAATTTTATTTATGAATGTGTGTGAAATATGCAAATGTATATGTTAATGAATGATGAATAATTAAAATAATAACCATGCATATTATTTGTAATGATGGATAATGATCATGATGAAGAATGATATGATAGTGAATATGATAATGAAATGAAATGATGATGATAATAAGATGTAACAAATGTCCAGTCATACTCAACCATTATGATGATAATAAGATGTAACAAATGTCTAGTCATACTCAACCATTGTCTATAAAAGATATTCAAGTATGTGATTAACCCTCAAAAATCTATTGAAAAGGCCCTCGAAATGCAAATGAATTATGCAGTCCTAATAATGATTTATGCAATCCTAAATGAAATAATGAATCATTCTCCTTGTTGCCATTTCCTAATGTGTTTAGTTGTCGTCATTGAGCCTTTTGATATGTTGAAAGTTAGTACAAGCATCAACGGGTATGTTAGCACCAATGATGGCCTGAGTACTACTTTCATAATGTTTAATGTAGCAAGTTAATACAAGAATCGAGGTATAATTGAACCAAGATGACCTAAGTATTGCTTGCATAAATAGACAAAAGTTAACCATTTTCATATGCAAATTTTGAAATGTCATCATTGATACGTTGTAGAGCATGTCCTGAGACCAATTTGCACAATACTAATGATTAACTTACAGACAACAATCAAAGAAAAATCATACTTCTTCCTTGTGATTCTAGTTCAATAGATCATTGAACCACTCCAAAGATATGATGTCATCAAATATCAAAACAACCATTTGCAACTTTTGCTTTTAAGTTTATCATTCATTTTATTCAAATTAAGATCATCCAATTTGTTTTAAATCATCTATCAAGATAATCATGTAAGCTTAGTTTAATTGGACAAGACTGTTGTTTCCGACATTCTGATGCTAGACACATGCTGTCAACTATCTACTAGAAAGGCTTCAAGAAGTGAATTGTCCCCTAGTGACCTTGTACTCTGACTCTTTCTAGACACAACTGTTGTGATGGATAACCTTCAAATCATCAAGCCATGATGAGATCCTTGTTGTTCCAAGGAGATAATGATGCAATGTGAATGGGATGATGAGGTGTGTGTGTGATTTTGATGAAAGGATGCACATGCAAAATGAATCCTAATAGATAAGAGAGCCAAATAAAATCACAAACGATGCCTGTTTGCCAGGTTTTCACTGTTTGCTTTTATTGCACTTTTTCTTGATTTTATAATTTTTTTTGTTATTACCAAGACGCCTATTTGTCAGGTTTTCATCAAGGCAATGTTTTGTATTTTTAATTTTTTTCAAGACTTTTTATATTGTTTTTGATATTTTCTCAGGTGTAGAACCTCTTCAGATGAATGATGTTGATTCAATCTTCAAAAAGGTCCCCTTCTACTATTGACAATTGATATGCCACCGATCCATACGCTGCAACGATAATGAACTGGCCCAGCCAGTTAGGTTCAAATTTGCCTTTCTTTTCCCGATCCTA
>CM021105.1:56386015-56460645 GCA_007115665.2 Sequoiadendron giganteum | reverse complement strand
AGTGGGTCAATCTTAGCCATAAGCTTTACTGTATGAGTTAGCATGTAGTGTCGTAATTTTTGAGAAGTGAACACCATTGCTAAACAAGCTTTTTCAAATGAAGGTGTAATTTAGCTTGTGACTTGTTAGGGTTCGGCTGATGTAATAAATGGCTCGTTCTTTTCCTGAGTTGTCTTCTTGTGCCAATAACGCTCCTAAAGATACTTTCGTGGCAACAATATATAATATGAGAGGTACACCCCGTATTGGTGGAGTCAGCACTGGTGGATTCATGAGATACTGCTTTATTTGATCAAAGGTTGCTTCACATTTGTGCTCCCACTTGAATGGAACATTCTTGTGCAAGAGATGTGTAAATGGTAAACTTTTACCTACCAGTTGAGCAATGAATCTTCGAATGGATTGTAACCGTCCCTGTAAAGAGCATAGTTGACTAATGCTCCTTGGTGGTGGCATATCAAGAATTGCTTTTACCTTAGCAGGATCCACTTCAATTCCCTTTTCCGACACAATGTATCCTAATAACTTTCCAGATTTTACTCCAAAGACACATTTCTTAGGATTAAGTCTTACTTTGAATTGTTCCATTCTTTTGAAAATTTTAGATAAGATATCGATGTGTCCTTCTCTAGTGTTAGATTTGGCAAGAAGATCATCAACATAATCCTCCATGAATGTATGCATCATATCATGAAAAATTATTGTCATTACTCATTGGTATGTAGCTCCTGCATTTTTCAACCCAAATGGCATTACGTTCTAGCAATATGTACCCCAAGGACATGTGAATGTTGTTTTATCCTGATCTTCTGGTGCAATCTTTATTTGGTTGTATCCTGAGAATCCATCCATCAATGAGTACATCGCATGTCCAGCAATTAAATCCACAATCATATCGATGTTTGGTAAGGGAAAGTTGTATTTAGGACATGCTTTGTTCAAATCCCTGAAATCTGTGCAAATTTTGATCCTTTCGCCTGGCTTTGAAACAGGCACGATATTGGAAATCCATTCTGCATAATCTATGGATCGGATAAATCCAACATCTAAAAGTTTCTTTAGTTTCTCTTTAACCAACAATGCAACATGTGGATGCATTTTTCTGAGTTTTTGTTTTATAGGCTTTGCCCCCGATGTAATAGATAGATGATGCATGATGAGATCTGGATCCAATCTAGGCATATCTGCGTAGGACCATGCAAAACTGATTTGATTATCCTTGAGAAATTCTGTGAATTTAGGTACTTCTTCATCTGTCAAAGATGCAGCTAATTGCAAAACTTTAGGCTTTTCTGTTGTGCCTATATTGAGTGCCTCCGTTGGTTCAATTAAAATGGAAGATCTTTCCTGATAATACTCTGGAAGAGTGTCAAGTTTCCCATCCTCTGGCACCTTTGAAAGTTTTTCACCATTGAATACGCTTTTTATTTTCCTCTTGTCTTGATCTAATACTGCCTTTGTTAGGTTTTCACCATTAGATCTTTCTTTCATTTTTCTTTTTTCTTGACCTAATACTGCCTTTGTAAGGTTTTCACCATTAGGTCTTTCTTTTATGTTATTTATTTCATAACTGAGAAACTTGGCACTTTCTTGTCGGAAACTCCGAACTTGCAATTCCCCAGTGGAACTTGTTTCGGGATGGGATGAACAAAGAAAGTTTATTATGGTTTCATCATTTGGAAAAGTTAGAACATCAATGGGTGCGACTTGTTCCTAATCAATGAGTTCAAGATGAACCAAAGGTAATGGATCATTAGGATGAGTAAGGTCATTGGTTGTGAGGGTCATGATGTTATTTTCAACGTTATTATGGGAGAAGTCTAAGATGGTATCCTCCTCAAAATGATCTATCTCCCTTTGAATCGAATTGGTCTCACTAGAGTCATGATCGCTTTGTGTGAAGTATTCAAGTGGAGGTCTTGAGCTTTCTCCTTGTAAGAATGTAGGTGAGAATTTGTGTATCACATCCACCCTTTTCTCTGAGATGAAAGCATCATCTGAGAAGTCATCCCATTCATATTCATTTGAGTCTGTTTCAGAATTATCCACTTGAATTCTCAAAATTGACTCAACTAACTTCTCATTAGATGGCCTTTGTGTTACCTTTTCTTTAGTATCTTCACCATATCCTAACCCAGTCTTATCTTTTGGGTGTATTGTTTTTAACTGAACAGGTTCAATAATACCTTCTTTTCTTTTACCTAGAGGGCCATTTCCTTCATAACCCATCTGTTGCATGATAGCATAACCTTTTCCATATTTTTGTGTGGTTAATTTGATATGTTGTACGAATTCTTCTTCATCTTTATAGAGCCAATCAAGAATAGCTCTATCTTCTCCTTCAGTTTCTTTGATAAACTTGGTGATGGGGGTTGAAGTTGAGGCTAAAACGGCTGTAGCTTGTTGCGTAGATGTTGATAGCTGACCATGGGATCTTGGGGATAGGGGTAGATTAGAGAGAGATAAAGAGTATTCTCCCACCCCATTGTCTTTCAATTTTAAGTTGCTGCCAAAATTGCTTATCATTTCTTGTACTTGTTCTTTGTTTTTGAAAGTAGAGATGGCCAAAGCCTCTCTATTATGTGGGACAAAAGTGTCTTGAGTTTCCCTTAGGTTAGAACAAGTTTGACTGCTATTGTGATTAACGGGTATTGTTACTTCCTGTCCATCATATGGAAACTTCAAACATTGATGATAAGTAGATGGGACAACTTGCATGTCATGGATCCATGAACGACCCAATAGTATGTTATAGGTTAGATCTCAATCAAGAACCTGACAAAAGGTATTCTTTACAACAGGTCCCACTCTGTTGGTAACATGATGAGACCTTTTGAAGTCCTTTCCTCATCATCATAGGACTTGATTGTAATTTTCCTCCGTGGGTCTATAGAGTCTACTGAATATCCCAAAGCTAGGACCAATTTCAAAGTACAAATGTTTAATTCGGCTCCCCCATCTATAAGGACACGTCTAATGCAGGCTTTGTGAACCATGACTTCTAAATAGAGTGATGAATTATGTGGATGGGTTATGGATGAATCATCTCTTTCAGAAAAAGATAAACATGTGTTGGAGGACAAGTGTCCCACCATGGCTTGGAATTTATCGGTATCTAGATCAGGAGATACAGTTGTATCGATGAGAGCCTTTTCCAGAATGTCCTTATGTGCAGGTGATAACTTTAAAAGTTCCAAGATAGAAATTTGGGATTTTTTCATAATTGATCAACCAAATTGTATTGACTTGGAGGGGGAATTGCCGCTTTAGATGAGCCACCTTTGACAATGATCTTGGCTTGTCCCCTTGTCATAACATTGACCTCTTGATATTCTGACTTACCCTTGATTCAGATAGCATTGATTTGAGGGTCATCAGTATAGATATGATTGATAATAATTTCATGGATGTTATTAACATTCTTGCCCTTATCACTTGAGGACTCCCCTTTGTGATAATTAGGGAGCGGATTTTCGAATGCTTGATGATCATTATTGACATTATGTCCCTCAACTGTGATGGTATGATTATCAATCAAATCTTGCACAATATTCTTTAACCCTTGGCAATTGTTTGTCTTATGACCTTTGTTCCTACGATAATCATAGAAGTGTGAGTCATTCCATGAGGGTGGTTTAACTTGAGGTTCATAGTCTCTTTGTGGTGGCAATGTAATAGCATTTTGATTCAATAATTCTTTGAGAATGGATTCCAAAGATTGGCCCAAGGGAGTGAAACTCTATCGACTTGAAAAGTATGATGGTCTAGGCACATTTGAATTTTGATTATTGCCAAAATTATTTCCACGAGTGTTAGTTGTGTTTCCTTGATTAGAAACATTGCCTTGGGTGTTTGAATTTTCGGTATTATTGTTACGTTGAACAAATAACACATTAAGGACATCGGGCTTCGTATTCACGTTGTTAGCACCTACTACCCCATCATTCCCAACATTTTTATTTCGAGTCCAAAATCGTGACTTGTCATTGTTGTTATTATGATTGTTGTTGTTGTTGTTGTATGAATTTGAACCCTCTTTATCAACTTTTAGAACTCCATGCTTGATTAATGCACCTTCAATAGTAATTGCGTTTTCAATCAATTTTTCAAATGACAGAGGACAGTGAAGGTTTAGTCTGTAACTCATTTCTTGATTAAGACTATCGATGAAGATCTCCATTTTTTCATTTTTAGGAACATGACGAGAGTATCTAGCAAACACTCTTCTCCATCTTTGCAAAAATGTAGTGAAAGATTCCCTTACTTTTTGTTTTATCTTACAAAGATCAAGCATGGTTATCTGGTGTTGGATGTTGTAAGAGTATTGCGATATAAGCTTATTTATCAACTCTTCAAAGGTTTTGATGGGGGGAGTGATCTTTGAAAGCCACTCCATGGATTGTCCATCCAGACTTCGTGGAAACAACTACATTAAGTAGGTGTCTTCATGAGCGAATTCTAAGCTCATATTTCGGAAATCCCTTACATGCTCAATGGGGTCAGTTTTCCCAGTATACCTATCAAACTTAGGGATTTCGCAATGTTTTGGAAAAGGAATCATTCAAAGATTTCTATCAAATGGATAAGGACATATTTCCTCCAAAACATACTTCTTTGGTGCTCCCCCTTGCATTTCTTTTATTTGCCCTTGTAATTCTTTGATCTGTTGAGTAAGGGCACTAAAATCGTTAAGAGGGGTTTGAGGATTTTCTTTAATCTCTTTTGTGTCAAAATTGGTAGGTAACTTAGCTCCTTGAATAGCTAAAGAAAGAAAGTATTTTTCCTTGTTTCTTTCTAAAATCCTTTCCATAAGGGTATGGAATTGAGGATCTTGTTCTGCTTCTTGAAGTTTCTCTTCCATTAATTCTTCCATATTTGGAGCATTAAAGGGATTTTCCTCCCTCTCACTATTATCACCCATTTTGCTCACTATACTTTCATCTTTTTCTATGTGCTTTCGAGATCTCGTGGTAACAGGCATAAGCTTTACTCAAATCCTACTAACTTTGATCAAAGGAATGAAATAGTGCAATGGTGATGAAAGTCTAGATAGAATGAAGATTCTATGACTTAAAAGATTTTTAATTTTTAGCTCGAGATTCCCTGAGTGAAAGGATGAAAATCCTGTTTGCGGGAATTAAACCAAAGATTGAAAAATAAAGGTGATTTGGCACTTTGTGAAGTTTGATCTTAAGTTTGATCTTAGCTTTGTAGAAAGATGAATTTTATAGATGCCTAATGTGATTGAGTTCTCTATTGCAGAATTTGATTTGGATAAGCAACATATGTGATTGCAGGTTGGAGAATATAAGAAGGACGAATACGTTGACTTGATTTCTGAAAACCAGAAAATCACCTAGGCTCAGAAAATAGATGTGCCAAAACAAAGCACAGATGCGTTGAAACAGAGCACAAATGCGCTAAAACAGAACACAAATGCACCGAAACAAAGCACAGATGCATTGAAATAGAGCACATATGCGCTAAAACAGAGCACATATGCGCCGAAACAAAGACTAAATGTGCTAAATCAAAGCACAAATGCACTGAAACAGAGACTAAATGCGCTAAAACAAAGCATAAATACGCAGAAACAAAGACTGAATGCACTAAAACAAAGCATGAATGCGCTGAAACAGAAACTAAATGCGGTAAATCAGCTCTGAGACCGACATGTTTTGACAGTTTGATAAAATTTTCTTGTTTTGGATGATCTTAATCTAATTTAAATGTGAAAAACACAGCATAGAAGTAGACAATTGTTTTGTTAATCCTAAAATCTAAACAAAGAGTGTATGTTCTTGAGATTTCCACAGGTTTTAAACAAGATAAGCACTTCAGTCAGACTCACTCTTAATTTGTCAAATAGGTCATCATAGTAATCACAACCCACAGCTTAAAATCATGTCGACTCACACAGCCTTGTCACCTCCTAGAGGGCGCCCATGTTTTTGTCTTTTCCAGGTGTGTACTCAAAGTGATGGAAGTGGATACCAAATCCTTTGAGCAAACAATCCGTGGCGACTATATGGTGAGTGTCTTGGGGGGAAATTCTTCCCTCCCCTTGCACCGTGATTAATGATGTTTGGATACTGACATGGTTGGCTTTCTACACTATGGTTTGTAGTAAGGGTATCCGTTTAGTGTGGCAAATAGATATACTCCCTCGAGAGACCTCCCAACCTTTAGAACAAAGGTTTTGGGGATGGTTATCCTGCGCACTACTATCAAGTTGGATTTTCATCAACAACTTGCTTTTGATTAAAGAGGGTTGGAAACCTTGGCTTTAGGTGTTCCCACTTAGGTCGTTCCTCTTGGGTGAGTACTTTTTCCCACAAGAGCAAGCCTTCTAAAGGATGTAAGAAAAGCATTAAATTGCTGAAAATAAAAGGTAAGTTTGGTATTTTGATCATCCAGCTAAGGGGAGAGCATAGACCTATTACCCACAATCACAACAAACAAATAATGGTTCAATTTTAAATCCCCAAATTGACAAATTTTCTATTCTAAGTGAAGATGTTGCTTCACTAAAAACATGGGATTCATTTTAGCCAAAAGAAAATTATCTTTGGTGACTATCCTAGGATTGGTTAATTCAGATTTAAATGTCTACATTAGGATTGGTTCATTCTATTAAGAATAACATCAAAAAAATCCTATCCGTGAATTGCGTCAGAATCAGAATTTTAGATTTTTACAACTGTACGCACCGAAATAGGTTATGTATGTGCCGAAACAGAGCGTCTATGCGCTAAAAGAGTTCATGTATGCACCGAAATAGGTCATGTATGTGCCGAAAGATCTCATAGGGATGCGCCAAAATAGAGTGTCTATGCGCTGAAAGAGTTCATGTATGTGCCGAAACAGTCTTCGTATGCATCGAACCTCGACTCATATGCGCTAAAACGTGATTTTTGTCTGTCACCTGCCAAAAAAAATTGTAAAAAGAAAAATTAAATGTGGGGCTAGGCCCCACGGTGGGCACCAGAAATGTGTACGTTAGAATGTGTAAATCAAATTGAATCTAAACTAGTACACCAATGAAACATTAGATTGAAGAAACTAAATTAAAGAAAGTAAATGCAAACTCTAAACCACAGTTCTTCAAATTCATCCCATTGTCCTCTATCTCCAAGGATTCGTTTCAAGATTCTTGCTCTCAGTTGTTTAAAACAACAACTTGTAGAATGGTAGCTTGAGAGAATGAGATTAATAAAAATGCATATGCATTGCTACAAGATTAAACTATTGAATTGAAATGCTATGAATGCGACTATAGTAACTATGCATTAAAATATGAGATTCAAGGTTCTTTTCCACTCATAAGAGGGTTGTATTTATAGATTTTTGAAGGTAGGAATTCGATTGGCCAAGATCGACAGTCGAGTTCAAACTTGTTAGAATGAACGGTGAGAGATCAAGAATTCGAAAAGCAGGTGGAATTATGAGAGATAGATGGAAAATGAAGAGACAAATTGAAAGGTGTCTCTCATAATTAAATAAATAAATATTTAATTATGTGTGAGAGAAATGAAAAGGCTTTTTAATTAAATATCGAAAATATTTAATTATATGAGAAGAGGAAAAAGCTTTTTAATTAAATATTGAGAATATTTAATTTTGTGAGAAGAGTGGGAAATTTAGAAAGGGTTTTAATTAAATATTGAAAATATTTAATTAAATGTGAAATGAAGAATATCATTTAAATTTAGAATTTAAACTTGTGATAATTAATGTAAATAAATTGTGCAATCTATTTAATTAATTAAGAGGAAAGCAACATTAAGTAAATAAACTTTATTTATTTAATTAAATTAGAAGAATTGGAAAATGAACAATATAAATAAATAATTAAATTTATTTATATGTAGATGACTTAAGAACATTAATTAAATAATTCATATTTAATTAATTTACAGGTTTGATTAACCGTGACCATTTTTAGATGTGTACATTTACTTCTATAATTTTCTTCATTGATTGCATCTCCAACCTTATTTCACTTTGAAATAATGTTTGATTATATGCTTGTGATGTAATATTCTATTGTTTTTTCATAAAATGGTCATTGTAGTAGCCTTCAATGAATCAAAGATCAGTATGTTTGCCTCTATTTGTTTCAATTTTCTCTGTGTATGAAAGAAAAGTAGGTATTATTGTGAGTTTTATGACTCCTTGATTGTTGTTGTTCTAGGGTTACCTTCAAATTATTGTTGCAAATTATAATGTGAAGCTTTAGATCAGGATTCATAGGTTGTGTTGTTGAAACAAAGTAGAAATTTTCTATATTTGGTGTATCACCTTCACTTTTTGTTTTAGATTTGAATTATCAGATCTTTCTCATCTATTTCCCTACCAAGGTTCTTTAGTTAGAGTTAGTTTTTAGGTGATTTACCAAGGGTAAGTTACCCTTTAATTGGAGTTTTACCTTGATTTTAGCAAGTCCCACAACTTGAGAGGTCATCCATGTTTCACAAGATAGCTAGATTCAAGATTCATATTCTAGGTAATAACAGTTTTTGGTATGCACGGTGGGAATGTTTGAACTATCAAAGTTCAAAAATTATCCCTTAATTGTTGGTATTTGGTGTGTATGTCAGAAATTTTTTCCTTTAGAGGCAAAACTTTCACACACCTAGCAACTCTAAGTTTCAATCTATTGGTTTTAAGTGGACTAAGTCTTGGTATGTACTTAAATTTTTGCAAAACCAGTTTTGATTATTTTTGTTTTTAAGAATACTCCAATCAATTTCCAACTTATTTAAATGAGGCACCATGTCTTCATTCCATAGAGATATTTTTTATCACCCTCCATTTCATGAGGGTGCTACTCATATTCCCTCTTATCAACCATTTCAAATGGAACATACAATTGGTTTTACCCCAAATACCTTTGCTACACAAATAAACCAACATGTTTAATATACTTGCCACCCACCCACCCTCATTCAACTTTCTTGGCAGCCTCATATACTTTTAATCAGTCTCAAGAAGTCATTTCTATGTCAAACCAACATTATTACTTTCGTAGCCAACCCCAAAATGTTGATAGTATGGGGATTGGTGACATCAAATTCATTTTGCTAGACTTCAATAAGTAGTCGAATGATATCTAGAGACAACAAGAATTCAATTTGCAAGAAGAAGAGTTAGCTTGCCAAGCCTACCAGTACCAACAGGAGGTAGATACACAAAGGAAGCAATATGAGGAGTCTCTTGCAAAAGATATTTTTTCCAAACAAGAACATATGAAGCTATTATTTTCCCAATTACAAAGATTGGAATCTCAATAAAACTTTCATTTCAGGTCAATCTAAAAAAGAGGAGGCTCCTAAGTACATGTTTCTAAGCTTCAAGCAAGATAAGCCTCTTGAATACTCAAGTAAGTGTTCTAAATTCTAAATACCAATTTGTGGAGGTACTTTTCCATTTCAAGAGCCTATGCTTGAGAAAATTCGGCCTACTATTTCTCAAGAAAATCCCCCTCAAGAGCTTTCGTACCTCAAGAAACTTCTCAAAACCATTCACCAAATCAACCTTCTTGTCCTAGCATCAATTCCCTTTACGAAGGGGACCTACTATTTATCAAGGTAGTTGGTTTAGTGGGAAAGAGGAGGATTTTTTGAGGAAAAAGAAGAGCAACTTGTAGCTAATGAACCTCCAAATGGTATAGAAAAATCAGACTTGTTGTAAGAGGGTGATGAGAATAATCAAATTGGACAACAGGTTGAAAAAAATTTTAGAGGGGTTGAATGTGAAGTTTTGACTAACTTTTTTTATATACATCCATTTTTTCTTGAAAGTGAAGCAAATGTATTAATGCTTATGTCAACGGATCACCTGGGAGAACAAGATAACAAGCAAGAAGGAGGTGGTGAAGAAAACGAGTGTATATTTTTGTTTGATGAGTTGCCTTCTTTTGTTGAACAAGATGATGAAGACATGTTTATACCAACACCAACATCAACAACAATTTTGGAGCAAATAGAAGATAAAAATGAGCATGAAAAGATGCTAGCTTATGAGGAGGGAAATGATGATAGCCTTGTTTTAAAAAATAGAGAGGAAGTTGACACACACAAGGAGAGTTGTTATGAAGTCAAAATCAACGCTCTTATACAAAAAATCAGGGAAGAGGTTGAAGAAGATCTATTTTGGGATGATTTGGAGGCATTTTCTTCAAACTTAGATGTCAAGCCAACACCTCTAGAAGAAGAAAATCATGAGCAACAGAAGCATAGTGCAAAAATCTCTATGTTTTTGCCAGATCAGTCACAAGAAATGAATCTCCCCAATCAACAAGATAATAAAGAAGTAGTGCATAAGAAAGAAACCAACAAGGAGAGCTCAAAGTTTATTCTTTCATGAGGATGTCCTATCAAACATTTAGCTAAGATGGAGGCCCATAAAGAATCATAAGTCATGCTTGCACCCAATGATGAAGTTGTAGCTGAAGAAAAAAAGATCCATCTTACTTATCCATTTCAAACCAACAGTATGTATGATCAAATTCAAAAGGTAAGTGAGTATGGTTTTTCTCTTCAGGAAGCATTATAGTTGTTCATTAACTATCTATTTGTGTTTCACCTCCTCTTGGCTATCCATAAACATGAGGACCATTACAAAATAATAAGGAAAGGAAGCTACTTCAAGGAACTAGTCAATGAATTTGTTTGAGTGAGTCTTGTTGTTGGTTAGGGTAGGTTAGGATAGTTTTTCTTTCAATTCAATAGGTGTTGTTGCACAATGTTAGTTTGTATTTTTCTCCAAGTGTTGAAGTAGAATTAATTAGATGTTTAGTTAGTTGTCCTTAAGGTGCTACAACAATGTTTAAGGTTTGATTTTCAGTATTATCTCAAGTTCTCTCATGACTCTATGCCCAATGGAATGTATAAGGTAGATGGTCAATTATTCAATAGGAAAATAACCCCCTCGAGATTGCCAAAATGTTACCTAATTTTTTCAAAAATCAAAACAAAAAAAAGAGAGAAGAGAGAAGAGAGATAATATTTCTTACAAAATTAGTAAAGCATGCAAAAATAATAAAGGAGTTTGCCTAACTTCAAGAAAGTAAAAGGATAAGGATAAGGATCGGAAAATATCTTATCCACTGAGGATAAGGATGACAACATAGAGGATAAGGATTACAAATATCTTATCCACAAAGGATAAGATTGACAAGGCATAAAGCAAAAAGGTAAATCTTATCCACAGAGGATAAGGATGACAAATCATAGGAAAAATATCTAAAGTCAACATGAATTTTTGAATTTAGGCTCTCAAAATCTATAAATAAGAGGCCTATGTTTGTTGCAAAGCATTGAAAAAGTTTATTGTGACAAAGTGACATTTAGTCCTTTAGTTTTTTCAATCATCAAATCATTACTTCTGTAATTTTCTTCATTGATTACATCTCCAACCTTATTTCACTTTGAAATAATGGTTGATTATATGCTCATTATGTAATACTTTACTATTTTTCTAGAAAATAGTCATTGTAGCAGCCTTCAGTGAAATAAAGATTAATATGTTTACCTCTATTTATTTCAATTTTCTCTATGTATGAAAGAAAACTAGGTATTATTGTGAGTTTTGTGACTCCTTGATTATTGTTGTTCTAAGTTTACCTCTGAATTATTGTTGCAAATTATTGTGTGAAGCTTTAGATTGAGATTCATAGGTTGTGTTGCTAAAACAAAGTAAAATTCTGCTATATTTGGTTTATCACCTTCATTTTCTGTTTTAGATTTAGATTATCAAATATTTCTCATCTTTTTTCCCAACAAGGTTCTTTAGTTAGAGTTAGTTTTTAGGCGATTTAGTAAGTGGAAGCCACCTTTTAATTAGAGGTTGACCTTGAGTTTCACGAGTCCCACAACTCAAGAGGTCATCCCATGTTTCATAGGATAATTAGATTCAAGATTCAACAGGGTGCATATTCCAGGTGATAACAATACCTTTAGGCCCACTCCATCATGTTAGGAGATAGTCACTTGGGCATAAGCATATCACTCACACAAATAAGGAGCATGGTTCACAAACACACCAATCAATATACACACATGACATCAAATGCGATAAAGCATTATTAAAGCATACAATGACACAAGCATGATCACAACCAATACATATAGGATAATAAAATGGTCACCAAATAAAAGCATACATGGTCAAGGGGATAACATCACCAACAATAAGCACAAGGGATAATCCATATCACTTTTAACATACAATATGGACATAATCATGTGCAACCATGGTCTCATATCACATGCATACTTACATGCATTCAAGCATCTCCCAATCATAACATGGTCAGAGATGGGTCTCTCATCGAACACCAAGTCCAACAACATCGAGGATGAGGAAACCATAAGATCTAGAGAAAGAGTTTCATCACAAATCTTGAAGAGATGGCTAAGTAGAGTCAAGTATGAATCAACTCACCTACATGAGCAACCCAAATAGTAAGACCTACCACTCCCCAAGTGAGCATGCTTTATATACTCATACCAAGCTTTTACTAGTTCTTTGGCTATGGAATAGGCATCATTATCTTGGTTATTTTTACTTACCTATTCTCAATATTTATCACTTATTAATGAAACTCTTCACCTATCATGTCCTCGAGCCTCATTGTGCCTCAACTGACATCAAGAGCCACTCCTTTCCTACACCCTATACCTTAAATCATAGGTTCATCACACCAATCCACTATTTAGATGTGACACAAATTTCAATGCAAAATTTTGGGGGATAAAATCAAATATGGTCTCATAATTTTTTAAATCAAAGGAAAATTTAGAGACTACTTGTCCTGCATTAAAATTCATCTAGAATCAAATTCAAATTTAGATTTTCTAAAATATTTTACAAAGAAAAAACCATAAAACTATCCTAGACTCCATTAATGAAAGCTTCAAATTTTAAAATTCAAAATTTAATTTTCTAAAAATACCCTTTTGATTCAGAATACATGCACAACAATAAAATTTTGAAGTCAATTTCATGTTTCACTGATTTTGGAAAAAAAATTACCAAAATGAGAGCACAAAATGGAGATTTTAAAAATTTTAAAACATTATTTTTAACCAAAAAAACTACATGGAAATCATTCTAAAATGGAGTCTTATTCTTCCTTAGGGAAAGTATATCAAACATAGAAAGAAAGAATTCAAAACATTAAAAAATGAGGATAAATACCTCAAGTAAAAACTCATGAAATTTTCCAATTTTCTTCCGTTCTTTCACAAATTTGATGAGAAATTCCAATTTCAATGCAAACAAACTAGTAATCCTCCCTTTGCAATTCAATTCCTAGCGCACGCAATTCCAAAACCAATGAAATCCATTCAATTTCCAGCTTTTGAGAAGATGGTTTGAGAGGGATAACAAGTTCTCCAAAAACAAAGAATTAATAAAAGACTAAGTCTTTTTCCCTCTTATCACATTTTCATTTCTATTTCCATTTTCACTTTTTATTTTTCTATTTTCTTTTCCTCTAATTTTCATTTTCACAAAATATAGTTCATTAAATCAAAATTACCTATATATATTTTTTTCAAAGGCAAATAAAATAATACGATTTAAATTATTTTCCAAACAATTGAAATATTTTATTCAATTTTTTTGAAGTCAAAGGAAAATGTTTTAATAGCAATATTAATTGATTACAAAAAACAAGTATCATTTTTAATGCATATGAAATTGTAATTTCCCATTTTTCTTTTCTTTCCCAATTTCTCAATTCTCAATGCATCGACACTATTGACACTCAAGATTTAATCTTAAACATACAATTAGATGCAAATGAAAAATAAACAACCATAATGTAGCCCAAAAAAATACTAGTTTTCCACACCAAACAAATTTTAGAATCACTATTGATTTGGATTCAAAACCTTAACGAAAAACAAGAATCATCTCGCACTAAATCAAACACAATAGAGGTTACTAAACATAATATCCCAAAGTGATATATTTGATTAATCATCATTAGAGAATAACTTAGACTTGCATATTAGGTGGAGAGATAACTTTGTACTTGTAACCAATCAATGCATGCATCACGTGTACCTACTCAATATATAATAGCTGAAGCACATGAAAAAAATACAATGAGGTTCAACATCATATATTATATAATCATGAAATAAATCACTAATGATAATCAAAAATTATAGTACATGTATTTTAAGGAATACAACATTATTGAAATATATTAAGTCCTCACAAAGAACTTGACACACTGCCATACATGCAACACAACACAACCAAAAAGCCAACAACAAAAATGTTGAAGAATACTATCTCAAAACATGTGTTTGGTTCAAAAACACCATACAACACTCAAAGCAACAAGCACAAACACAACCTATGCATCCCTTGATATATAGTCAGAAAATAATGTCAAGACCAAGACATCTCATGGGAACAAATGAGAAGGTATTACATGGAAACTTTATCTATTCCAACATATAAAAAAAAAACATATCTTTAGATGTGTCATCTAATATCTAAAAATAAGTAATTAAAATGTAACATAATTTAATTGTTAAAAAATGGGATGTAACATTTTTATCTTGAAAATAAATGTTAAAGAAGGTAAAATTCCAACTTTTTTGATATTGCTTTTTGAGAGTGGCATTCTTTTGAGGCTTCTTAGACAACAATCCCCATAACATCTTGAAATTTCAAAAAAAGAAGAAGCTAAATCCCATTTGAAGTGGGGTCTTCTTACCTCCTAGGGAAAAGGTAGCTATTATGATTTCTTTAAAAGAGAAGGGTATCATCAAATCATCACTTTTCTCCTATGTAACAATTATTCAAATAATGTTGAGCAATATTTCATGGGATTCCAAATTTATCTTGGAGTCTATGATCAATACTTCCACCTTGATGACTTCAATACTAGATATCACATTACTAAATGGAAGATGATGCTTTCCATTTTGATCTCTATTCACATGAGTAGAGAGTTAAATATTTTGCATTGTTATCAATATTTCCTCCATACTCAGAAGATTGTTCAATTATGTTCATGAGACTTCCTGCCCAATCTCCTCTATCTTTCAAGAGGCCATGTTTGATAATTTAAGATTCAACCTCCCAAAAGAGGGATTCCACATTTTCCTTATTCCCAAGGATATCTCCTATCACCTCTTCTTTAACCTATGCCAATTTCCTTTGTAACACATATCTCTTACATCCTTTGAAAGTGATACCCCACTGTTTGAGTTGGGTTTCCCAATCATGGTGCTCAAACCATAGGAATTCCATCTTGAAAGGGTTGCCCTTGGGTCTTGATTCTCTACCAATCCCCAACTAATATGGGCCAATTGTATGAATCTACAAAATGATTGAATTTCAAAGAAAACTAAATGCTTAACAACCCTCAAACAAGCGATCATCACCTTTTATTCTCGAGTTCCCTCAAATCTAATCTTGCCTCAAACCTCAATTCTAACCTCGATTCCCATGATTACATTCAGGATTGGGAATCGAAACTCGTTATCAACTTTTCCAAACTCTCTATTGATCCCTTGGCCCTTTAAATCGCGGGCTTAAATTTTCCTTTACTCCTTTTAACATCCCCAAAGTCGATTTCCTCATAGAAATTGAAAAATCCATCCATTCTCTTCCTACTCCTATTGCAGATGAAATTGGGCAAGATTGTGTTGTGGCATTAAGACATGAAAACCCCCCAAGCGTAATGTCCCCAAAAATGAATTCCTAGCCTTCAAAAAGATTGCTAAGAATGAGGACATTATCATTACCAAGGCTGACAAAGGAAATGTAGTGGCCATCCTTGACAAGCATGTCCATGTCTGCAAGATGATTGACCACTTCACTAATAGTGTCAACTACGAGACTCTCTCTAGCAACCCGATTTCCAAAGTTATCAAAAAATTCAAACTTGCCATCTCCCTTTCTTCCTTTGATGACTCCACCAAGAAATGCCTCATCCCTCACAAGGATTTCACCCCTCGTATTTATGGTGCCCCAAGAATTCATAAACTAGGCATACCCCTCAGGCCAATTGTTGACACCTCTCATTCCCCTAACTACAATTTAGCTTCTTTCCTTGCTAAGTTGATCTCTCCTCTTATAGGAAACACCGATTCTTTCATCAAAGACTCTTCCCATTTCATCAATTTCATGCAAGATAAAAAGATTGAGGCCAATGAGATCCTTGCCAACTTCGATGTTGTCTCCTTGTTCACCAAAGTCCCCATTGGAGATGTTGTGGAGTTAGTCAAGCGTAAAACCAATTTAGAAATGGCTTCTCTTGTTAACCTCTTTCCTTCACTCCACTTTATTCTCTTTCCAAAATGTGATCTATGAGCATACTGATGGAGTGGCCACGGGCTCCCCATTATCCCTTGTCATAGCCAACCTTTACATGGAATATTTTGAAGAAACAACTCTCAATTCCTTTCCTCTTAAGCCACATTGGTGGAAATGCTATGTTGATGACACCAATGTTTGTTGGCCTCATGGCCATGAGCAACTTGACCTTTTCCACTCCCATTTAAATAGCCTAGTTGATTGCATTCAATTTACCAAAGAAGTTGAGTCAAATGACCAACTTCCTTTTCTTGACGTCCTCATCATCAAGAAAGAGGATGATTCCTTGGCTCATTGTGTCTTTAGAAAATCCACACACACTGACCTCTACCTTCATGCTTCTTCCCACCACCACCCAACTTAAAAGGTTGGTGTGCTCAATACTCTAGCCACCTGAGCTTATCGCATTTGTGATAAAGACCACATCGATTTGGAAATTTCTCATCTTTATCGTGCTTCAAGCTCAATGGCTATCATGACAAGAAAATCCTCAAAGCTTTTGAGATGGCCAAAAATCGTGCCAATCCTACCCCCAAACCTCTTGGTACCAATGATTTCCAATTTGCCACCCTCCCCTATGTTGAAGGCCTCTCCAACAAGATTTCTAAATTTCTTTCCAAGAAAGGCATCTCTTGTGCATTCAAACCCATATCCACCACAAGAAATCTCATCCCGTCTACCAAGGATCCCTTACCACTGCTCCTGCATGCTAGAGTGTACAAGATCAATTACTCCTGTGGGACTCCATATATCAGAGAAACGAGACAATCTATTAACACTAGAATCAAAGAGCACAACACTGACATTAAACATGAAAGAATCTCCAAATCAGCCCTAGCTGAGCATTCCCAACGCACCAAGCACCACATTTTACTTGAAAACATCCAAGTGGTGATTAAGGAAGATAATTTTTTCAAGCGTAAACTTCAAGAAGCCATTGCCATCAAGAACCATGTCATCAATCTCAATCGGGATGAAGGTTGACAGTTGATTCTAGCATGGCACCCCTTCTAAACTCCCTCCACTCCAACCCTTCCCCCTAATATTTCCCTCTTTTTTTCCTACCCTTCTTTCCCCTTATCTTTATCTTTTGCTATTTTTCTTCCTTTGCATCCTTCTTTTATCTATCACTTTTTATCTTTTTCCTTCCTTTTTGGACCTTTAATTAAGATATTACAAACCAAAGGGTCATTGTCAACCATTTCAATTGACCCCTTGGCTCATATTATTTTTTAACTCTCTTCCTCTTTGTAGCTATCATGTAATGACTTATTTATTTTTAAGAAATAACTTAATTGAGTTATCAAGTTATTTCTTAATAATACATATTTATTATTTTTAATCGTGTTTACCTTATTATTTTGTTATTAAGTTCTTTTTAATGTATCTTAATATTTCTTGCTCTTTTTAGTTTTCATGTAATAACTTATTTATTATAAAGAAACAACTTAATTGAGTCATTAAGTTATTTCTTAACAATAAATATTTATTATTTTAATATTGCTTATCTTTTTATTATGTTGCTTTTCCTTTTATGTTCCTTTTTAAAGTAACTTAATATTTCTTTTTGGTTATCATGTAATAACTTATTTATTATTAAGAAACAACTTAATTGAGTGATTAAGTTTTTTCTTCATAATAAATTTTTATTATTTTTAATATTATTCATTATTCATTATTATGTTGTTTTTGCTTTTAGTTATTTGTAATGTAACTTATTATTTCTTGCTTATTATTTTTTATCCCCCTTTTGATTTCCCATCCATTTTCATTAATTTTTTACTTTTATAATTTATTAACTCTTTAATAAAGGAGTATTTTGAGTTTTTATTATTAATTCTTAAGTTTTATTTTGAGTTTTTATTATTAATTCTTAAGTTTTTCATCTTATTTTTAATTGATCACTTTTATTTTTTATCTTTATTTTACTCTTTTATTACTACCAATAATTTGGTTCTCCTTATATTGAAGTTTTATATTATATAATTTATTTTGGCTCTTCTTTTGAAACTAATGTTGTTTTATCTTTTTTAGGTTCTCTTTTTCAAACTAATGTAGCTTTATTGTAACTAATGAATTATTTTTATTCTTTTGTTTCTTTTCTGTTTACATTGTTTATTTTCTTTTTTAATTCCTTTCTCTCATCACATCTCCCTCGCCCTTTATTAGGCTTGATTTGCATCTCCAATTCATTTTCTCCTCTTCTTGATCCGAATGTCGACAAGAAAAATACACACAGTTGAATCCAAAAGCCAAGCATGATAACTTCATGGACTCCAAAAAACTCATACCAACTAAAACTAAATGTTCTAAAAAAATATATTATAATTATAATAAATATTATAATTAATATATTAATTTTATTGCATCTTTACTTTTAATTGGATTTCTATACTTTATACGACGATATTCTACTGTAACAGAATTATTAATAATTAATTATTTCTTCGCTCTTGTTTTCTGCTCTCTCCCATTGGAAGAGCTAGCCTAGTTCTTGTAATCTACATCATTTTTTCTTCGTAACAATGATATTTGGAAGACTGCTTCAGAAACACTCAATTTTAATAGCAAATATATCATTTCATTACGCGACGATACGGTGAAATTGAAATAGGGCTGTTTAACAGCCCGGGATTTGAACTCCCGATCTCAGTGAAAGATGGAGTACAATTTTAGCGAAACCCATATCCATCTGCTAGTTTGGAGACTTTTTTAGTGTTTTGTAGTTTTTCGCTCCAAATTTAGCGGGCATTGGCGAGTTTGGGTTTGTTCATGACCTCCCATGGCCTCGGAGGTGCTGCTGTGGCTCGTTGCATTTTTCGTCTTGGTTGCTCTTCTCTGCATTGTGGTTTATCAGGTAGTAGATTTTCTCTTTTTTATTTTTTCAGTGAATTACTTGTAAAATATATTCAAAACATCGCAATACATGTGAATAATGACTATTTATATTTATCTCAAACTCCCTTCGTCTGTTCTTTGTGAATTGAATTCAAGATCACCTGTTTTGGAAAAACAAAAAAACGCATAAAAACCTAGCCGACCGTAAAAGATATAATGTTAGGGGCAAAAAGGCAAAAACACCGATCATGTTTAGTTAATGTCACGGGAATTGTTATCCATTTGCGTTGTTGAGTCTCAAAATAGTTTCAACCCTAGCTAAATTTATAATCAAGGGGGCGGGCGACATATTTTTCTTACAGAAATGTTAAACCCTAGATCATCTTTTATGGAATTTGTGGTGAATATTTCTAACTGCGCTAGGCATACCGGTTTTGAATACGTTGCTTTACATGTTTCTTTATTTCTTTTGTCATTTGGTAAATTCTCGTTATGGAGTACATTTGGCAAATTCTCGTTATGGAGTACATTTAGCTTAGTTGCCGAAACCTAGGGACAGGGTGTTTAATCTGGCCAATTCACCTGGGACTTGCAGAAACTCACCTGGATATTTGTTCTCGGCCTTGTTGTAGGGTTGCACCACATTCAGCAAGTGGATGTTGTGTATTGCCCAATATATTTACCACTAGAACTTTCTCGTTTGATGTGATATTTTCTTGGCCCTTTTGTCTCTTTAGAGTTTTATTGTTGCTTTTGAATTTTGCTCTATCTCAGTGTTATGTCACTATTTTGGAGATGCAATGGGTGCACCCATTGTTAACTAATTTTTTGAATATTTACTTTCTTCGATTCCTTTGAGTATTCTTGGCCACTAGTAGACACTATTATGGACCATCGTACAACCCCTACTGCCTGCTAGTATGTAATGTCCCTTTTTGGGATTGTCCTAAATCTTGTCCTATAATAATAAAAAAAAATTAATGTAGGTAGGGTTATAACTAACCAATTATATGCTTGAAGCAATATAAAACTTGGTTTAGGTCCTGCAATCATGCTAGACAATATTGAAAATGCAATTCATATGATCAAAACATATATAATAAATGTCTTATCTATTTAAACCATGTAAAAATACATAACGATTTCAAAACTATATAAACTACACAATATCCTTAATGCATAGTGGAAGTTCAATCATAATAGGACTTTTATGAGAAACATGAGAAGTCTGCCCGAAGCTATCCATGCCAAGCCCAAGAGCGGATATACCATCCCTCTTGGCCCCAAGTGGCAGACACACGGGCATCCAACATGGGGTGGCGTACTTAATCGATAAACTTGTACCTGCTTTCCCTATCCATGCTGCCTTATCCATCCTTCTTATCATTGAGACTCCTTGAATCCATCCCAACAACCAATCCATGTAAAGATTGGGAAAAAGCTACAATAGGAGGCTCGTAGGTTCCCCTTTCTAAGCCCAAGGGCGAACACTCACCCCCTTGGCCCCAAGTGGTAGACACACGGGCATCCAACATGGAGTGGTGTATTTAGAAAGAAATCTAGTACCTGCTCACCCTACTGGTACTTTCCCCACTCCTCCACATGGTTGCTTGTTGAGAATTACAAACACTAAATATATCCAGATTCATAGAGATTATGCAATAATAAATATATCAGTATACACAAGAATCATGATAGAGCATACCACAATATTTATTAAAACATCAGACTGCTATATTCTTAGATGCAAATATATTAACAAATGCTGACTTCTGCCCTTGTCTGCTGAGTGCAGATAATTATTGTTTGATCTGCTCCAATTGCCGTGCTGTTTGATCTGTTTTTAATTTTCAGAAGATGTTGCTTAAAGAGAAACAAATAGATTAATTCAAATGAATAATTACTAATAAGGATTAATAATTGCTGCAAGCATCATTATTGCATGTATACATGTATATATATAATTATATTTAAATTTACTTCCCTTATTGATTTATCATTTGTCTTCATATATCTCTCCTTGAACCATCTTTTTCTTCCCACGTATTTCTTCTTCCAAATCTGATTATATCATACTAATATATTTGCTGCTATATTTAGAAAATACTCCTCGCATTTTTGTCCTCATTTGCTGTTCATATATCTGCCTTTAAATCTGATTATATTACATTGTTCCAGCTTTCCTGAATGCAGATATATTTCTGAATATGATTCAATGATGCCCCCTGCAAATAATTTGACCTCCTTAATATATATCCTCAAATGAGAGGGAGACACATCTCTTCATTGAGGCTTTTACCTTGCAAGGGATACATCCCTTCACAAATCAAGTGCTGTCTTTATAAACTTAGTTACTGCTTCTTTAATCGCTGCCTCCACATTCTTTATCATTTCCATTAAAAATATTAATCGCTGCCCCTTATGCTTTAATCGCTACTTTATAATCCTTTCCCATTACGAACTTGGGTGCCATTTATATATAAACATCTTTATGATAAAGTTGGCCTATGACAGAAGATCATAATTCAATTAATTTTCTGATTTAAAAGGAGTCGGCCAGACATTAGAAGAATCTGTGCCATAATATTGGGCACCAAAGGGTGGTCGGCCTGATAAAATTTAATAATTGATTTATCTTAATCTTCCTTCCAAGTCAGCCTTTAGATTTATTTCCAATCTCTGCCCTTTCATAAAGTATTCACTGCATTTTCTAATATATATTCACTGTTCTTTTTCATTGATCACTTCCATCTATTGACAGGGGCATGACATTGTATTCAAAGTAAGGTTGAAGGAATGTCAAGTGTATGTTCTTTATCAATAGTATGACATAGCTAGGAAGAATTGCAAGCTCATTAGAATAACTATGAGGAGTGTCATATTATTTAATTCCAAGAGTCTCCAACATATTCAATTTATATAGATTGCTGGGAATTATCAAAAACTGTCATCCAACTGATACAAGGAGTATAAGTAGTAATCATGGCCGGGAAAGGGAATACAGTAGCTTCAGATGGTGAATTAATTGGTAGCTCCTCTACACTAACCAATTTTTTTAAAAAGAACCATAGACAAAGCTTTGGAAAAAGAAAGTGGTGGCAGACTAGGGAAATCATCTGCAAAAAGACAAAAGGGAAGAGAAAACAGCGAGAAGCACATATGAAAGGAACTAACACCTTAGAATTTCTCACCTGGCAAAGTCTTATAACTACGGAATGCTAGTCATGGTGGGCGAGTAATCCAGACAACCACCCTCTCAAAGCTATATTGGTTTCTGCTCAGGTAGACAAAATGATACAAATCCCTTTAATTTTAGAGAATTTGAGTCCTAATCGATAAGCATGGTGTGTAATTATAACAAAGAAGAACAAAAATCCATAGTGCAATATATGGATTCAGCAATTAGTATCACATACAGTCTTGCAGATTTTATCAAATATTTGAAGTCCCATGTTTAGGAATCTTAGAATTGAAACCTACAATTCATCTTAGTCAAGGCAGCCAAAAAGAGCAGCTATTCAAAAACTATGTAGGGATAACATAACAAGCAAAGAATAAGCAAACATTTGGAATGAAGTAAATAGATGTAAAGATACTGCTAACATGAACAGATTTTCACAGACAAGAAATTAGAGACACAGCAATGAAAACAGGACAAGATATTTAACGTGATTCGGAAAAATTGCCTACATCCACAGGAAAGCAGGATCTTTCTGTTGTTATTAATCACAGCACACTCATATATTTTGTATTACAAACAGTCCAATTTATAATGGACTCTACAGCACCACTAGCCGAGTGATTAGCTGGAGCACAGTAGGAGAATCGTCCATTTTTAACAGGACATTACCAGAATTTGTTTACGTTGGAACCAATTTTGTTTGCATTGGAACTTTTAGGAGGAAGACAATAACAAACAGTTTCACGGGACTTCACATCCCAACAATCTCCCACTTGAAGTCCCAAAGAATACTGTGAACAATCATGTTTCAAGAAATCTCCTGCTTTTCAAGGCCTATTTTCACAGGCTTATCAGTCCAAGAGAAGCTCTACAGAACTCCAGCTTCTCCTTTGAAACAACCTTTGTAAATGCATTTGCAGGATTTAAATTCGTATGTATCTTTTCCAACTTGAGCTTACCATCTTCAAGGACACTTCAAATATAGTGATATCGAAGCTCTATATGCTTCGTTCGTGAATGAAATGCTGCATTTTTGGCCAAGTGAATGGCACTTTTACCATCACTATACAATACGAATTCCTTCAGTCTATTACCCAATTCAAATAGTAACCTCTGCAACCACAACATCTCCTTTGCTCCTTCTGTCATTGCAATATACTCTGATTTAGTAGTTGAAAGAGCCACTACTTTTTGCAACCTGGAAATCCAACTAACTGCTGCTCCTGCCAATGTGAACACATACCCTGTTGTAGATCGTCTTTGATCTAAATCTACAACCATGTCTAAATCAACATATCCGTGCAATTGAGCATCTTCACCTCTAAACCTCAAAACATGGTTAGATGTGCCTTTAAGATATCTCAGAATCCATTTCACTGCTTGCCAATGAAATTTTCTTGGATTACTCATGTATCTACTGACCACTCCCACTGCTTGGGCAATATTTGGTCTTGTACAGACCATAGCATACATTAAACTCCCAATTGCAGATGAATATGGCACTGTTGCCATGTATTCTTTTTCGTCAAGTGTCTTGGGACATGTTGTGATCTTTTCACACATCGCCCCATTGCAAATGGGGACCCTAGTAGTTCTCCCTCTGAGCTTTTGCCTGTGTGTTTTGGTCGTTTGGTTGGGTACTTAGAATTTGAATTTTTGAAGGGTCACCCCGAGTCAAGAAATGATTGTGAGCCAGGATCAGTGCATGGACGTCGCCAAAGTGTTTAGAAGGCCTTGTGGACGAGGATCGACTGTCATTTCGGTCAATTCTGACACTTCCTAAATTTTAGGGTTTTCACCCCGACCTGCTATTTTTTAGGAACTTTTTTTTGGCATTTTTAGCCCATTCTAGACTTCCTATTTTTTAGGGGCTATTTTTAGAAAGTTTCTATTTTTGGAAAATGTGCAGGTCATGGCTTCGTCGGGATCAACTCTAGAAACCTCCAAAATGGAAAACTTTGAAAATCTGAAAATTTGTCTAAGGCATGAACAAGCATGTGCTAAATTCGCCCAAGCATGAAGAGAAAAATGGCAAGGACATTGGACAAGTCCGCCATTGGAAGAAAGATCATGGCATAACCATCAAGGAAGTCCGCCCATGAAAAATGTCTTGGCACAAGGCAAAGTCTGCCCTAGGATGAATGGCATGGAGACTAGCAAAGTCCGCTCCTAGATATTGGGAGATGGCATGAGAGTAGGCCAAGTCCGCCCAGCCTAAACCAAAAATGGCACAAGGCACATGCAAGTCCGCCCAGCACAAAATGAATATTGGCTCAACCCATAGCCAAGTCCGCCCAAGCAAGATGGCACAAACCTAAAGCAAGTCTGCCCAAGAAGATGGAAGATGGCTTGTGACATGATGAAGTCCGCTCCAAGGTGTTGGGAGATGGTAAATGGCTAGAGAAAGTCCACCATATGGTAAATTAAATGGCAAATGACTAAAGGAAGTCTGCCCTAGGCTTAGAGAATATGGAAAAAACATTTGGCAAGTTCGCCTAGGCCTTGAATGGCATGGGAAATACTTGGAGAAATTGAAATTAAAGTTTTTTTTGCCTAAGTGTGGACCTTGGAGAAATAAAAGAATTTAAAATTTGCCTAAGTCTAGACAATAAAAAATAAATAAAAATCAAATGGCATGTCTAGACAATGAGAAAATTCGCCAGAAGTGAAAGATCATGGCAAAATCGTGGCAAGATTGACAAAGAAGAAAATTTGCCTTAGGCAGAGGCATGGAGCAATTTGAAAAGACAAAATTTAAATTTGCCTTTGGATAAATAAAATAATTAAATACCATTATTTAATTATTTTAACGAACGGGTTGGAAATAACACATAAAATATTATTTTAATATTTTATTTTCCAAAACCATTTAATGAGAAAATTCGAATTTTCTTTAGGCAAATTTTGAAAAAGAGAAAGAAAAGAAAAGACTTCACTGAGCTGGCATCAAAATTAGAAACTTTCTTTACCAACTAGTGTTGAAGATTGAAATTACTATTCGAAAGACAAGTGCAGGGCAAGTTCAAACTGGATTAATTGGAAACAAATGAAAATTGCTAAATGGGTCGATTTTTCAACCTTAAATTGGTTTTGCATTTCATTTCTCAATCATTCTTTCGAAAACGAAGTTGTGAAGAGAAGTTTTTGTCTAAGGCAAGAGAAGTTTTGTGAAGAAAGTGATTTTTTCTTTCGAAGTAAAGGCTGAAAAGGGCGAATTTATTCAGCAGCAATACAATTTTTATTGCCAGGCAGATTTACTTTCTCTATTCTGGCAAAGAATTCTCTTTTCGATTTGATAAAATTCTTCCATTTCCAGCAATAGTCATTTTTAAAGATTTAATTTATCAAGCTGGCTGGAATATGTTTGTTTCGAAATAATGGCATAAATAAATTCTAAATTTTAATATTTTCTTTTGCAGATTTATGCTGGACAAAGGAGAATCTTCCAAGAAAATGAAATTCGCCAGCAAAGGTTTGCAGCTGGAGTCTAAAATCGTTTCCAAGTGGAAGAATGTTGCGGATACCAATCTTGGCCATGTTGACTTTGACGAATTCAGGAAAAGAATGTATGGAAGTGACGAACTCTTGCCTACGCCAATTGGACGGAAAATGATGCGGAATGACATAGTTCAAGCTGCAGGATTTCCGCCAGCAATTGAATGTCTAGGACTAATTGTGGAGTGTGCCTTACATTACAATGCTGAAGAGAAACAAATTGAAGCGCCTGATGGCAGAGTGTTGGAATATCTAGGCGAACTAGCTATACAGGAGGCATTTGGAATTCCAGCTTACCATCGAACATATTACCGGTCAAAAGAAGATGCACAAAAAATGTATGAGGACAAACAAATACTTTGTGCGACAAACATGAACAAAAATTGGTTGGTAAAGCCAAGACCTACGGCCAAAAAGGTACCTAAGAAGTTGCTCAGGCCAGATTTCAAAGAAGATTATGGAGATATGGTCTTGCTTTTGAACAAAATGGTGGGTAATCCTTAGGGAGCACCCTTTGAAACTTGGATGTACTACTTCATTGACGAAGTAACTTCTGGAACAAAAATGATTAACTGGTCAAGGATGATCAGTGATAATATTCACGAGCAATTGGTCAAATTGGAGAAGACCAAAGCCTTTCATATGAGTTCCTACATTATATACTTACTTGCTCGAACCTACCGATATGCCGGTCTAATTTGCAAGGGTATAGTCGGCAATGGCGAAAGGGAGTTCAGGGTTTATATCTGCTATCCTCAATTGCAGTTGAGCGAGAAGTCACACTTCCGTCAGGTACATGATGCTTTTCTCATGTATATTACCTAGATACTTCAAGGTGGAACACATCAAAGGCTCACCCATGAAGCCAAGAGTTTAATCAACAAATACGGATCCTGGTTTATCCAGTTTACTAGATTTACCTACATCCGAATACAGGGATTCACGGATTCTCCTTACAAGTTGCCAATCTATCCTACCAATAGAATGATTTTACTGGAAGTGCTAAGGCAGTTGGAAACATTCCAAAGCATCCAGAGACTGAAACAGAAAGCAGCCGTCACGTTTCCTCTCTTTATTGGGAACATGGAAGAATCTTGTCTGTCAGCACAGGTAGCAGAAAGTGCCCGAGTGGAGATACACCGATACCCATTCACTTCTTACAAATCCATAAGTGACTTCGATCCACTCAATCATATTGGAGCTATGGACGGAAGGAAGTACATGCACATAATTGACCTTGAGGACTTCTGGGCGAATACTATTGATGAGTTTGAAGTAAGGAAAAGATTTTGGTCAAGACTACCTTTGGACATGATCAAGACCATGGAACTCTTCCGTGTGCCTGGCCAGCTGGATGATGATGAAGTGTATATGCAGCCAGGCTATGATAAAAGACTGCCTCTTCTTCCTGTTAAATGATCTGATCCGGAACTGGGTGACTTGACAATTCTTATGAGGCCTGTGGTTAAGTACTTGCAATGGGGGGTAGACCAGCAGGTACAGATTTGAGGCAACAAAATATGTCATTCACCTATGACTTGATGGGCGAAGCTGAGTCCTGTTCTTCCAATGCCGACGCTTCTTAGGGAGAGGAGCTAGTTGAGCCTGCCAACCAAAAAAAGAGAAAGGGTAAGGAAAAGGCGATAGGTGAAGAACCAATCCAAAAAAATTCTAAGCCCCTTCACTTGGCCACATCTAGGAATGTGGAGCAATTATTAATTATGGACGAAGAATCATGTGGACATATCAAAATTCCTTCGCTAGTTCTTGAAAATCCATGCAGCTTGAAGATGACTTTCATCACTCTCCAAGTGGCATGAAAATTTGTGAGTTGGATGAGGATTTGGATGTCATGGGAGGCGACTTCCAAGAGGGAATGATCTCAGCCCTCAAAGGCATTTAGGAGGATCCATCAGTACAGGAAGTCCAAGACATCCAAAACATTCCAGATTATGAGGATGATGGAGTTGAGCAGCCAACGATCCCAGATTGGCTGAAGGAAAGGATTAAGGTCAAGGTACCAGTTGAGGCACCAAAAGAGGATGACATTGATGATTTCTTGGCAAGGTTGGAGCAAGCTAATAGAAAGAAATCGGCCAAGAAATTCTCCACCATACAGAGGGATGAGGCTGGTAATCGTACTGTGCAGATTGCAGTACCGACGGTTGAGAAGCCACAGGATGAGATTACTCTAGTTGAGTATGCCATTACGGTCATTGACATTGGTCCATCAACAAAAGGACAAGAGGTGGAAGATCTGGATAACTCTGTCTCCACTATTAAGTCCAGGTTGGAAAAGGAGACTAAGAAGAAAAAAGAGTATAAGATGGAGGTTGAGCGCCTAAAGGAATATATCCGGCGTTTGACAAGGCCACTCAACCAAGGTGACCGATCAGCCCCCCTACTCCCAAATGCATTGTAGGAGCCGGCAAAAAATCTTGAGAAAGAATTGACTACTGCCAGAGAAACAAAGGAATGGATGGCAGGGAAAGAGGGAGAAGTAATGGCATTCATGGAGAAGTTGGCACATGCTCATGGGCAAACTTCTTCCTTACTCACAAGAGTTACAAACTTGGCTGAAGCATGTGATGGATTCCAGGACATCCAAGATAGAATCATTCCGTGTCTTCGAGACATAAGGAGAATCCCTAAGCAAAGGCTGGTCAACGAGGAGATTATTGCAGCTGGAGCGGCATACGACTTCAACAATTGGTATTGTGCATTGGTCTCATGTGGGGAAGTGTTGGAAAAGGTTAAGACGAAAGGTGCTAGAATTGATGAGCAAGTGAAAGGTATTCGGAATAATATTTTCCATATGGCAGCAGACGTGTTGGACAAAGACATTGTCTGGGAGAATGACTTACAGCTAGGCAAGATGCAAAAAGAAGCTCAAAAGGTTTTTTCCATCATGTCGATCTTGGGAGAAAATTTGACTAAGGCATTTGACCTCTTGACCGTCCGGAATACTTTCCTATAACATGAATCAGAGTGGATGGTTGTCTTTGCTGATTGTGCGGACAGTTTAGACCTACTAGAGTACAAAATCAATGCCTCGCCGAACATTACCATTGAGGAGGTTGGTGCCATTGTGTCCAGCTTCATCGGACGGAACATTGCGGAAGCGGATAAGGACACAACTCTTAGTGGATGACTCATCTGCTTGTCAACTGGTTGATATTTTGGCAACCCTAATTAGGGTTTTCTTGTTTAAATCTGCGCCATTGATCTTGATTTAATCTTGGCCGTTCATTGTATTTGGGAACTCTATAAGTACCCCTCCACTTTCATTTGAAAGGCATTAGAAATTAACATTAAAAATCAGAGGAACTAGAAGTTGGATTAGAGATTTAGAGATAGAATTGTAGAGCATAGAAATAAGAGAGAGTTTTATAGTGTTGCGAAAACTATTATGATAATGAAGTTCATAAATGCATGAGATGCTTTGAAATCTTAATTGTCAAATGGTTGCATGGTTGTGTATTTTCTCTTTCTCATAGAATTATTCTAGATTAGAAATTTATTTAAAAATTAGTGGAACGAAAGATTGATAGTAAAGATTGGTGTAACTTAGCTCATACTTTCTTCAAATGGATGGTTTTCATTCAATGCGTAAAGTTAGACTGAGCCTTTAATGTGGATGCTTTAAAGTTTACTTCAAATGATGTTGTTCTATTGATGGTATTGTTTGTGGTAGAAAATCTCAAGCACAAATCCCAGAAGATTGCACCTACTTTTGCGTAGTTGTTGTTTTACGTGGCGAAACAAAGCATGGTTTTGTTTAGTTTCATTCAATCTTTGCAGTCTCCTAGTTCTGTAGGATTAGTATAGGATTTCTTGACCTCCTCTCCCTTTTTTCATTTTTTAATCCAAAATCAGAAAAGTCCCAAAATTTACAACACTGCATTCAAGTCCTTGCTCCTAAGTAACTTACTGAAGTAAATCCCCTGGGGTTACCAACAAATGACGACCACGGAGCTTGTCCACACTCCAATATTTGAAACATTGGAATTACCGTGTGACCTTTCTTGCAATCTTAGCACAAGAGGTAGTTTTTCAAGAAAGGATAGAACATCTATGGATACTTTATTCTAGAGTGTTTGGTGTGTCACAAAACATGCATCAACAAGACACATCTCAAAAGATAATTTGAAATGCTCTTCTAGAGGTGTGCTTACTGCCTTGAAATCCTTCATTTTAAACCTTTCCAATACTTTTCCAATGTATTTCTCCTGTGATAGTATAAGTTCCTTTTTCTTCCTATCTCTGATAATTGTCATTCCAAGGATTTGCTTTGCAACACCCAAATCCTTCATTGAAAATTTCTTAGATAACTGTTGTTTCAACCTGTTAACAACCACCATGCTAGATCATGCAACTAGCATATCGTCAACATACAACAAAAGCAATACAAATTCTCCATTATCAAAGAACTTAAAATAAACACAATGGTCAGATTCACATCTAGAAATTTTCTGCTCAGACATGAAAGAATCAAATTTCAGATACCATTGTCTAGGAACTTGTTTGAACCCATATAAACTACGATTTAGTTTGCAAACTAGTGCTTCTTTACCTTTTTCCTCAAAACCTTCTGATTGCTTTATGTACAACTCTTCTTCCAAGTCACCATGAAGAAAAGTTGTCTTGACATCAAGCTGTTCCAACTCTAGATCATGAACAACTACTAAGCCCAACACTACTCTAAGGGTGTGGTCCCATGGAGGGGAGTTTCCTGAAAAATTTCAGTGGGTGTTGCTGAAATTTTTTAGGAAGATTTTAATGCTGGTGACCCCATGAACTTAGTAAGGCAGTTCAGCTTAAAATATCATCTTGATTTTCTTACATAGTAGCATTTGTCAATTTAATAAAGCATGGTAGCATAAACAGAGGTTTAAGTTGCTGATTGTCTAAGTATACACAGATCGTGAGTTTTAGAGGAAGATTGCTATTGCCTGGGACGATGGACAAACGTGTAGGGAGTTGTAGCTACTGGTTTTTATCTGCTGTGTGATTCTATGAGGCATGAGAGCTCATACTAGGGTAAAAAACAAGATAAAAACAGAGATAAAAATTATAGATAAAAACAAATAAACATATATCATTTTTCTTTCAATTTTATTCTGGTGGGAATCTAAAACTTGAATTGATTGACAAATGACAAATAAAAATCCTAAACTGTAGGAGCAATCTCTTGCCCCACCCTATTTTCACCCCCTCAAATCTACAGCCCTAAACTGTAGGAGCTGCTATTCTTCAGGAAAAGATTCCAATTAATCCCGGGGCAACTTTTTTTTAACTTCATGAGACCTCCCGCTCCTTAAAAATAGATCCTAAAGTGCCTCCATAGGACCCCACCCTAATAGAGGTCATTTTCACAATTGGTGAAAATATCTCTGTAAAATCAATGCCTTTTTGTTGAGCATATCCCCTGACCACCAATTTGGCTATAAATCTCTTCTTTCCACCCGCTTCTTCCTTCAACCTATACACCCACTTGTTTTGCAATTCTTTTCGATTGGGTGGAAGGGTTACTAAATCCCATGTGTGATTTCCCTTTAGAGATTCCATCTCATCTCTCATGGCTTCCATCCCTTTATTGCTATCTTTATCTACACATGCTTCTTTAAACATAGTAGGTTCAGATTCATCAAAAAGCAATAAATATTGAATAAAATCTTTATACTTGGTTGAAGGTATATGCTCTCTAGTGGACCTCCTAACTGGAGGAATCAACTCTTGTGCATTACTAGCTAGAGGAACATGTTCTTCATTATCTTGGAAATCTTGTGGCTGTTCATGTGTTTGAATTTGCACTGGTGGTTGTGGCTGGTTTACAATCACCTTTTTTTAAAAATATCACTACCATTCATGATATCTTCTAATGGAATATATTCCTTAGGTGATTTGACTTCTTGTAAACCTGGCATTACTTTTTCATTAAATATCACATCTCTACTTCGTGTGACACACTTAGTAATTGGATCCCACAACCTATAACCATATGTTTCTTCTCCATATCCAATAAAAATACACCTTTTAGATTTCATGTCAAGCTTAGTTCGTTTCTCTTTTGGAATATGAACAAAAGCTTCACATCCAAACACACGCAAATGATCATAGGAATTTTTCTTACCTAACCATTTTTCTTCTGGAATTCCAAATTCAAGCCGAGTGGATGGTGCTCTGTTAATCAGGTACACTGATGTATTTACTGCTTCTGCCCAAAACTCTTTTCCTAGTCCTGCATTTGAGAGCATGCTTCAAGCTCGTTCCATAATGGTTCTATTTAATCTTTCTGCAGCACCGTTCTCTTGTGGTGTAAGAGGAACAATCTTGATTCTTTGAATACCATTCTCTGCACAGTATTGATCAAATTCTTTTGAACAATACTCACCTCCATTGTTAGTTTTAAAACTTTTAATCTTATAACTGGTTTGGTTTTCAACAAGTGCTTTGAAGGTTTTAAATATATCAAAAACTTCAGACTTTTTTTTCATCATATATACCCAAACCTTCCTAGTGCAATCATCCAAAAAAGTAACAAAATAAATGGATCCTCCAATAGACGCTACCTCTGTAGGGCCGAAGACATTCGAATGCACTAGCTCCAATGGTCATGTCTTCATCTTGTGTTCCTTTTTAGAGAATCTTGTCCTCTTTTGTTTGCCGTAGATGCAATGCTCACATAACTCCATATCCACTTCTTTCAAACTTGGAAGTTGATTCTTCAAGACCTCAAGTCCCTTCTGGCTCATGTGTCCGAGCCTTTTATGCCAAAACTTTGTTGCGCTATCTGCTACTGCCAGTGTAGCTCCCACTTCAATCTGACGCTCTAATACATACAATGTACCATATTTGCTTCCTCTCGCTATGACCAATGCTCCTTTAGTTACTTTCCATGCTCCTGCTCCAAACGTAACATTATAACCAAGAGCATCTAATTGCCCGATTGAAATCAGGTTCCTTCTGAGTTGAGGAACATGCCTAACATCTTTTAGCAAGCAACTATTACGTTCTTCATCTTCAATAGAACATCTCCTTTTCCAATGATACTGCAAGGTTCATCATTGCCAAGATAAACCTTACCAAAATTACTAGCTTGGTAATTTCTAAAACAATCTCTTAAAGACGTTGCATGAAATGATGCTCCTGAGTCAAGTATCCAAACATCTGCAACATCACTTGAAGATAAAATAAGAGCATCAACATCTTCTTCAGAAGTTTTATTTACCTCATTATCTTTAGATTGATTTTCAGCCTTCTTCTTGTTCTGGGGGGTCCAACAATTTTTCTTCATGTGGCCCTCCTTACCGCAATGCCAACAGACGCCTTTTCTGCCTCTAGATTGGGATCTCTTAGTAGACTTCGATCTTTTCTTTTGGTTATCCTTGCCTCGTTGTTGTGTTCTTCCTCTGTTGCCGGCTACTAAAGCAACACTTGATGAATTACTTTGATTTTTTCTTCTTATATCCTCACTGAGAAGAACTCCTACAACGTCATCAAATTTTAGCACGCCTTTTGGGCTAGCTACGGAGTTACTAACAGCCATAACAACTCCTTCCCAGCTATCAAGTAATGAACATAATAACAAGATGGCCTTTATCTCATCCTCTACTGTAATGTTTACTGAAGACAACTGACTAACCAAAGTATTAAACTCATTTAGATGATTTGTGACAGAACCACCTTCTTGCATTTTTAAATTAAACAATTTCTTCATTAAAAATACCTTGTTTGATGCAGAAGGTCTCTCATACAACTCTGATAGACGATCCCAAAATCCTTGTGCCGTCGTTTGTATTGAAACATTGAACAAAACATTACTGGATAATGAAAGAATGATTGTAGCCACAACCTTCTGATCCAGTTTATCCCAATCTTCATCCTTCATGCTAGTTGGCTTTTTAGTTTTTCCTTTCAATGTAATTGAAAGGTCCTTCTGAATGAGGAGAGCTTTGAGTTGCAATTTCCACATTCCGAAATTTTGGCCTGAGAATTTTTCAATTCTCCATTTGTCTGTCTCCTCCATTTCTTACAACCTTTTGTGCTAATTACAAAACAACTTAAAAAAAATAAAAATAAAAAAATCCAATGTTTGCAATCAAATACTTACAATTTTATATTAGATCTGCAATACAACAGATCTGAGATCCTTGCTTTCTGCAACTGTTTCTCCTTTGGCTGCGATCTAATTTCTCTTTTGGCAGCTAGAATTTTAAACTGAGCCTCCAATATTGAGATGGGGCTATGTAAACATCGATCTCATCCAGCTCAACAAAACTGATCTACATAATGTTTGAGGGTGGCTCAAGAGAAACACACGGCTTGGACAGCAGCGGCTTCTTGACAGCAATTTTTGCTTCCAATGCTTCGAGCTCTTCAATCTTGGGGGGGCTTTGACTAATCAGCGACCACCTTGCTGCTCAGTAGGCATGAATTGCAAGGAGATATATCAGCAGTTACCAAATCTCCTCCAACGCACCCTTTTCTACCGCCTCCCTATCAGGCTCTGATACCAATTGTAAAGATACTGCTAACATGAACAGATTTTCACAGACAAGAAATTAGAGACACAACAATGAAAACAGGACAAGATATTTAACGTGGCTCAGCAAAATTGCCTACATCCACAGGAAAGCTGGATCCTTCTGTTGTTATTAATCACAGCACACTCATATATTTTGTATTACAAGCAGTCCAATTTATAATGGACTCTACAGCACCACTAACCGAGTGGTTAGCTGGAGCACAGAAGGAGAATCGTCCATTTTTAACAGGACATCACCATGATTTGTTTATGTTGGAACCAATTTTGTTTGCATTGGAACTTTTAGGAGGAAGACAATAACAAACAGTTTCACGGAATTTCACATCCCAGCAATAGAGGTCTCCAAAAAGATAATCTAGCAAATGATGAGTGGAAATGCATTCTAGATCTTATCAAAAGTACGTTAATGGGAGCTATTGTTGTATAGATGACTGAGTACATGGTTGGGCAAAGCAAGGGAGAGATGTACAACTGGGTGGAGCTACTCTCATTAAGAATACAAGAGTTCCTATCTTTGAATTGTGAAGGTTTCTACATGACACAACATGCAATTGCACTATTCTTGGATGCCATATACACATAGACAACACCATTGGCTGCCAATAAATTTCAGCCTAATACAAAATACCATCCTCCTTGTCCTTCTATTTTTAGACAGAAGACCTTGGGTTTAAAGATAATGGAAGGGAAAGGAGAGGAAGCCAGGACCAAGAATGCAACACTAAGAAAGAGAAAAAGGGCATAAGTTGAATAATCTTCTAAAGAAAAAGAACCCATAGAGGAAGGCAATAGTGAAGGGGAGGAGGAGGTTGAATTCATAGAACTAACTACATCTCCTTTTGGCACCACACCTATAGAAACTCCTTTGGTCCCCACACATGTAGAATTATCCAAAGAGGCCTTAGAGCATATAGATAAGTGGTTGAGCTTAGTAGGGATACCATTAATGTCATGGGGTATCCTCGTAGTCGTTTGAGCCCTACGGATGAAACAGAGCAGCAATCAAAACAAAATACTTAGTCACTGCCTAGTCTTCAGCCAGAAGGAAGTCCTCAATAGTTGCATAAGACAATGTATCACTTCGGCCAACAAAGCCACATAGCCCAACATAGAGTGAGGAAGAAGAATAATTTCCATTAAACTCTCGAAGCCAAATCCTACTGATCCATTATGTACCATTTAGCTGTATATTCAGGATCTGGAACCAATGATACATTAGGTGTGAGGTAGCCGATATTTCTCAGAGGTTAGACAACACTAATTCTCCCTTGGTCTTACAGAAAGCCAAATGCATTCAACAATTTGTGGGAGACTTTCATAATGAGATCATTCAAATCTATATTTCTCATGGGTGGCCTACTATTGAAGTGTTGCTGAAGTGTATTCAGAGGATAGTTGCACATATTCAAAGCAGTAACTGCACCTGAAAGCAACACGCTCATAATCTATATGTCTAAGACTAAAAACATATATTGAAGATGATAATTCTACCAATTATATATTAAAAGATTGCATGCAATATCCTTAGGAATTTGTTGTTTGGTTCCACACTGCCATGGTCATTGGTGGTTTATATGAGGCCTATGCTTTCATTTAACACATTAACTTAAAGATCTTAAAGAAATAACTGCTGATAAAAAATGCATAGCTTTTAGGCTGCAAATAATGTTATCACATTTTCTCTTTTTAATGAGGATTTACAATGGCTCAATTGAAGCTTGTAAACATTACTTTTGTGGCAGACTCAGAAACTGTCCTTGACCATGAAAACAGAAAAAGCAGATGGCAGAGCCACTTTCACGGTGTTTGTTTGGACTTTGGAAATCTTTTGGTTACCAAAATACATGGTCAATTTTGTGATACAACCATTTTTTGTTACTCCAGACTCCTTAATATAATATTGGGAGATATCCTTGGAGGTTTAATATGCTTCCTCAGCACTCCCCAGGTATTGTCAATCTGGAGACACCTTGTAATATTCAGGACGTCCTGATAATTTGGGGAGGGCAGGTGTGTGATCATGGACATCTTCTGTGGACAAAAAGACTTCTTGTGCAAGTTTCTGGGATGTCGGCATGGAGTCCTTTGCAAGGACAGAACTTTGCACCATGTGGCCATTCGATTCACAACCTTTCTGTTGACTCACAAGATGATGATTCTCTAGGCTGTCTTTTCTGTAATATGCCTATTCCATTTCATTGAAATTGGGAAACATAAATGTTACAGGCATCATAGGTGCCATTTCCACTTTTAAAATGTGCGAATGAAGATTAAACTTTACATCTTGTTAGCTGGCATGTTGATGTACAGCTCTGATAGAACACTTGAAGGATATGGTAAAAGATGAAATTTAAGAATCTTATCATTTCTTCCCATGCCTACTTCTGTGAATATTCGAGAAAATTGTATGTAATGTGTATTGGTTTTGTATTGAATGGGATCATTAATTACTCACTTGGTCTTCTTATTTTGGTAAAGCTTAAATCATTGTTTCTGCAAAGTTCTTGAGACATTTCTAGTGTTCAAAGTTCTTGCAACTTTTCTGGTTTGCAAAGTTTTTTCAAGTTTTCTGGTGTGCAAAGTTCTAGCAGTCATCAAAATGTTTGAATATTTATATCTTATTTCTAACCCATGTTTATATTATTCATATTGTGCTTGTATGCAGCTGTTGAGCTTGTCAGACTTGGAGATTGACTACATCAATCCTTATGATTCATCATCTCGTGTGAATTATGTTGTAATCCCAGAGTTTGCAATTCATGGAGGCTTGTGCTTACTTTTCCTTTTCACTGGGCATTGGGTTATGTTCCTTTTATCTGTACCACTTGCTGGTTACCATCTGCAATTGTAAGTTTTCTTTCTGACATATGGATGGTTGTTAATTAGAAAGTTGCTGATAGTATATTATTTCTTATTTGTTGGTGTCTTATAATCACTGCTATGTTCAATAAATTACAACCTCCATGAATGGTTTGGGTTGAACTTGTCAATCATGCTCCTATATATCATCTCTTATTGATCTGACTGATATCCAAGGGTATCTAGATGGCAATTTTTTGGTATTTTCTATTTCCAAAATTTGCATTTTTGGAGGCCTTCAAAGTAGAATTAGCCACAAGACACAAATGATAGGAACACAAGAAGTGGAAGCAGGTTCTTATTGGCTGTCTATAAGCCATTTTGAGCAGAAGGATGGTGATCAAATAATTGAAGCAGATCTGTATGCAATGGTCGCTACTAACAAAGTGCTGCCCTACAAGGATAAGGAACACCTTTTCCACTCACAAATGTGGGTGTATGGGAAAGGCTTGCATTTCATTGTTGATAATGGAAGTCAGAAGAATTTGATCTCTATTGAAATCGTCAAGAGATCGTACCTATAGATAAAACAACACCCACAACCATATTCCATGAGATGGGTGAGCTAGAGGTGAGATATTCGGGTAAGTAGACAATGTTGATTGTCCTTTTTCATCAAACCTTTTAGAGATGAAGTAATTTGTGATGTGGCACCACCAGATGTGTGATGTTTTGTTGGGCAACCATACATGTACAAGTGTTATGGCTTCTGTGAGTCCAGATCACACAATGTCATTGTCAAGTTGGGCAAACAAAAGTATCTAATAACAGAAGTCTTGCAAAGCCCGTGTCCATGATCACTACAAAACAATGTAGACATGTGCTTGCTCAAACTAGAACATTTGTATGGCTAATAATCCAACTTGAGGAGGTAAGATCAATTGCAACAACTAATCATGCCAAAACAACCACTATGACTACCCAACGTAAAGTAGATGGATCAGATATTGTCAAGGTATCAAGATATATTCACCTCACCAATAGGGGTCCCCTTGCACTATCAAGTAAAGCACCCACTTGACTTTGCATCGGTTTTGTTTGGGAGTATGCTACATGGTTTCAAGATGATACAGGGCTTTAACTTCTATGTCCACATGGTTGGTTTTTGGTTCGATTTCTGTCACTGTTAGTAAGGAGCTATTAGCTACTTGTTTATTATTTGGTTAGTAGCCCATAGTTATCCTGGTTGCGATTGGTTTCTAGCAAACATTCTATTCTATTTTGGGCCTTGATGAGAGGCTATTAGAACACATTTGTTTGTAACTTTGTGTGCTTTAATTATTGTCTTTCTTGCTATCTGGATCTCAAAATCTTCCAGACCAACAGTTGGTCATATTCTTGTGTCACTTTGTTTATAAGTAATGGTTTTGCCTTTCTACTCTATATAAAGAGTAATTAAAGGATTAGCATAGATGCATAGTGACTCAAGTACTCGGGGAATTTGAAAGTTCTAATTCTTTTTTAGCATCATTGTATTGTTGAATGTGTCTCTAGAAGTATGCTATATATTTCCAGCTTAATCCTCTTACATGGTCCTTTCTGTAGTGTTTAGCACTAAGCAGTCATAGGAACGTCATGTTTCAGCCGATTAAACTAGATTGAATAATTATTTCATCTCTTGATGCTTTCCTTGTCGGGTATTTTTAACCCTTTAGCTATCTAATTTACAGGATCTTATTAAGATCAAAAGTCAATCGTCAAGGATAACTCGAAGTTCTGGTTTGTGTTCCAAAATTTGTTAGTTTAGGGCAAGGGATGAGTTATCCATGAAATATCTTTTGACAAGATAATTTCCATTTGGTAGAGGATCCATCTAAATTTGCCCTGCTGTTGTTGTATTCTCTAACATTGATATTGAATTTTAGTTTTGTTTTGAAGCGAAATCCTAGTCACATTCATGGTAATGCTCTAATGTTGATTTAATTTCTTAATGTTGCTTTCTTGAAAAATGTTGCTGAATTTCTTATCAGTTACTAAATAAAATCATCAAAGCTCGTATGTGCTTTGTATTTGCTCAGTAGTGATACTTCTGACCTTTCTTTTCTTCAAGTTTTAGATCTGTCTCTTATTTATAGAACCTTTATTTTCTTACAGGTATAATAGTGGGAAGCATTTACTCGATGTGACAGAAATTTTTAGTCAGCTCAATGGTGAGAAAAAATACCGTATGATCAAGCTTGGCTATTATCTCACTCTTTTCTGTGTTGTTATCTACAGGTCTGATTCTATCTTTAATTTCAGAGATCTGGATCTAATTCATGCTAGATTTCCATTACTGTTATGCATCTAAAGTAATAGAGGTGGCTAAAAGAAAACTGATTGGATGCTCTTCTTTATGTAGCAGTGATATTGACAATTTGCTAGAGCAAACACAGGTTATTTAATATTTGTATTTGAGCAATTTATTTCCTTTACTTGCAGGATGCTTTATGCTGTAATGGAAGAAGATTATTAAGTGATGCAGTTGTCTGCTCTGTCTTGTTTTTAAATTGTCGAATGGTATACATTTTCTCTGTAGGACTGGAGTTTTACACACCCATAATGTGAGGTCATGGCTAAAATCTGGATATGTTTTGATTCAATAATTATGAACACAATAGCCTGCACCTTGCTGAATCTGTTCTATAGCAGACAATTTTAATGCTATCTAAAGTTGCAATCTCATTTTACTTCCCTTTCTACCGTCAGAACTTTGTATTTTAAGAGTCAATATTATCAGCTTTATACAAGTATTTGTGTTAATGTTGACTGACAGAAGATAATTAACTATGACTAGCTATATCTGTGGATGATTTTCAGCTTAAATCCAAAGGTATTCTGATCTGAAAATTACCATCTTTCAAAGTATAACAAAAACATATGCGATGCTTTGGTAAATAGTTTGTTTCCTGGCTGGACATTGTTTTCCTCTTTATGCACTGTGCGTGTCACTTCCTTGTTAGGGTCACTTATATTATTGAAACTTTTGTTGGCTTCCTGGACTCGCTGTTTTGGATCCAAGATTCAATTTCCACTGCATACTTCTTGACTAGATGTAATATCCCCACTGTCACTAATCAGAAATATATTGGAAAATGCTCTTCTTATCTCTGTCTTTTACTAGGGTAACTGCCAAAAGGGTATGAAATGGTGGAGAAACCCTCAGATGGTACAGATTAAACAATGATGCCTTAACCTTCTAATTTCACCCAAACAGTTAAAGACACAGACCATAAAGACAAATTAGATATTCACTGTAGATGTATGAGTTCAACCAAACTCTAGTCATATAAGATAAATTTCTGTATTACATAGGGCAGTGGCACACTAAAGTTGGCGCCCAAAACTGATTACAAGGATTTTTATGTTCTGAACCCAACTTACAGGTTTGTGGTGCCTGTAGCAGCTAATTGTGGGTGGAAATGGGGAGATCTGGGTTTTGTATTTCTGTTAGCACGCTCCAATGTAGCGATTCCAAATGCCCTGTTTGTGTGCTCTCCTCTGCATATGACCTGAATGCTGGCATGCTAGGTGTGACTGGAGATGTGAATCAGTGTTCAGTGAATTTGGCACCTGGAAATGAATTTGCTGTTGCTGGGTGCAGCTAAACCCTAGTGATCAGCCCCCCTGATCTCTAATTGCTGCATGCCTGTGATGGTTGGAAAGGGCTGTAGCAATGGCTGATGATGCGCTGTCAATAAATTATGGGAAAATACAGTAAATTGAATCATATGTTATTAACTTATTGGTTGTCTTTTTCATGAATAGAATGCTTTCTTTCTGGACTATTCATCACTAAATATAAATACTCATCTGCTGAGTAAAATATTCCAAAATGTAGAGAGTCCCACAAAATAGCTTAGAAACGCCTCACAAGACCTTGCATGCTGTGCAAATTTTTTGCTCCACATACACTTTAAATTTCTGCTTGTGTTTAGGCAGCAGCTCCACATGTAGGAATTCAAATTTATGAATTTACCCATATTAATTAATATAGTATAATGAATATACTTTAATGTTTGCCATTTAATTTTTTAATGTAAATATATTTCACCGTATTTGGTAACCTTGTCATTGATACCAAAGGATAAGAAATCTCACCCTCGAATAGCATCAACACCTATTTAGCAGCCAATGTTTGCCCTTCTAAGATATTTTTTTGCTACTCAGTCCTCATTTGTTACAGTTAAGAGCCAGTGAATATCAGCTCAAGAGCATGTTATACAAGACATTAGTACTATCATAGTATGACTATGGACAAATAGATAAATGTGTTTAAAGAAAAAATTATGAGTAATGAGGAAAATACTAAATAAATAACCATTAAAAGAAGATTGAGAAGTCTTAAACAAAAGTGGAAATCAATTTTTCTTGCAACTCTGTAAACACATAATATAAGTGATACAAATTTGATGTGAATTCGAAGGACAATACACCGATGAGGGATATAAGGTATTGTAATGAGTAATTGACAAAGCACGCAGAATACGAATTGAGAATTAGTAAAGTTGAACAAGAGAGCTTCATTGAAATTGAGAGCTCAGAAAAATTGGGAAACTCTATGGAAAAGATGCATGCCTTCTACTCTATTACATTGCTTTAAATTCAACCAATTTATAGATTTACAAAGCCAAACTAGAAAGCTTACTAAAATATTAAACTATGGTTCCTAATGGAAGCCAACAAGTCACCATACCCATGTCCTTGGAAGTTGAAATGGATAGTTAGATGAAGACAAATTAGTTACAAAATTTAAAATTGCTATGGAAATTATTTAATTTTGGTATGCCAACTTGGTGGGATCATAACTCCAAGCCCATTGGGTGAAAATTGAACTAGTTTGATTCATTGGATGGGTCTCCAAGAGACCTAGTCTCAATTGGTTTGAGGGAAGCCTTCACTCTCCTCTTAAGAAACCACTAAAGCTAGGCCATTCCATAAGTGCCATGAATGTCAAACTCAAGGCAACAAACCTCAAACTTATTATCAAGCAAGGCAACTATGGACCAATTTGTTAAGGTGGGTAAGGCCTTCAAGATTGTGTTCAACTAGACCCAATTGGGCTTCCCTAGAGGCATCTTGAATAAGACTAAACACAATTGAAGATAGAGAAATGAATAAACCGTTGTACCGGTACCCAATGTATGGTTGATCCCAAAAGCTATCACTAGGTCAAGGATTAACTTATTGCTATAACTTACTAATAAACACATCAATGCATGACAATAGGATGTGGGTATGCACAAAATGACTCTAGGATGATTAAAGGCTATTGGCCTTTCATCGTTGTTCTCTACCTTTTGAGTCAACATGCTCGCACAAGAATGATCTGAGGTGAAGGTATAAATGTTGAACGGTTTGGTGTAGTCTAGATTGGCTAGTATTGGTGCACTAGTTATGGCCTCAATTTCTTGAAAGGCCTTCGTGGCTTTTGCAATCCATTCAATTTTTGCATCCTTTTTAAACATGTCATTCAAGGAATGTACAATTTCTACAAATCCACTGATGAACTTTTTGATAAAGTTAATCTTTCCAAAGAAAGATTTAAATTCTTTTTTGTTGTTGGATAAGGACAACTTTAAGATGGACTCAATCCTTTCAGGATCAATAGAAATACCTCTCTCAAAAATTACATTACCTAAGAGCTTGCCTTCTGTGACCCCAAAAGTACACTTTTTGGGATTAAATGAAATACCTGATTCTTTGCATCGGTGGATAATCTTACACATCATTTATATGATCAACTCTATTTTTTGAGAATACTATGAGATCATCCATGTGGATAATGATACATTTTCCAATTGACCTTTTAAAAGCGATATCCATAGCCCTCTAGAAGGCTGCTCCTGCATTGATGAGACCAAATAACATCCTTTTGTAAGCAAAAGTTCCCCACTTAGTTGTGGAGGTTGTTTTCAATCTATCCTCTTCTTTCACCATGACCTGACTGTAGCCTAAATACCCATCCAAAAAAGGGCATCATTTGTGAACCACTCACTATTTGGAGGACTTCATCAAGCGAGGGCAAATGATAATTATCTTTTTTTGAAGCTTGGTTGAGATTTTTGAAATCAACACATAGTATGATTTCTCCACTTTACTTCCTTACTGGCACTAAATTTGCTACCCAGGTGAAGTGTCTTTCTAGATATATAATCTTGGCGCTCAACAATTTTTGCACCTCTTTTTGTATTAAGGGTTCAAACAAAGCATTCACTGGTTGTTGCCTTTGCTTGAAGGGTTTAGCTTCTTGTTTGAGAGGGATAGTATGAGTAATGACTGAAGTGTTGTATGTTTTCAATTCTTCATAGCTCCATGTGATTACCTCTATGTAATCTTTTAAAGCAATGATTATGTCATTTCTCTCTTTCGATGTACACACTTTGCCAATGAGCACATCTCTCTTATCTTGTTCATTCCAAAGGTTATGAGAATCATATTCAGTTGCTTTTGAACTAAGATTGCCCCTTTGAGATTTTGTTATAGAGTCCTGGTAAAAGATCATTTCTAATGCCACCATGCCTTTAGGAATGATGTCTATTTTTAATTAAATATTGCTTTCTTCAATTATTTCAAATGAATCACTGCAACAATCATCTATAATTTGGGCAACACGAAATTTAGAATTGGTGATGAATTTGAGAATGTGTTGATCATCCTCAAACACCTGTAAATTTGTGATTTTGTCTAGAATTGATGGCATGGGAACCATCTCTACAAAAAATCTCTTTAGTTAAGATCCAATCATTGGTTGTAGAGAACTGGCAAAGACAGCTAGGGAATTTGCAACATAATTTTTTCGCCTAGGGATAGACTTTATGTTGAAAGCCTAGAAATATTCTATTAGATCCCATACTCTTTCTATAAGCTAATAACCTTTTGTCATGGCATGAGTATTGGCTTCTTACTTTGTCTCACAACCAATTGTAGATCTCCTTCTTCGAACAAATGTTTAACCTTCTTTTGATGAGCTAACAATAACCCTCTGATCAAGGCCTTGCACTCGGTCACATTGTTTGTACAATTGAACTATAACCTAAATGAACCTAGAAAGGATTTACCTTGAGGGTTAATTAGTTCAATCCCAACATTGCTTCCTTGTTTGCATTTAGATTCATCAAATATGAGCTTCCACATTATTTTCTTTTATGTGCTCGATGGTTCCAACTTATACTTCACAATGGGGATGCTTTGTTGAATAAAAGTATTGGGACTTCCTATCGTGTCCCACTTATTTGGTTCTTCCTCTTTGAGTGGAGGACCATCATCTATTGGTGATGTCTCTGAAATAAGCTTGAATATGTTTGCAATTGCCTTTTGTTCAGGTTCCAACCTCTTTTGATTTGGGTCTTCAATTATTTCCTCAAGGACCATCTGGCGTTTTGAGGTGGCTTCCTCATCCTTGATCTTGTCTACTTCCCCTTGAAATTGCATCATCTTAACTCTAGCCAGTGCATCCTCACAAGCGGGACGAGAATTCCAAGTGGTCTTTGTTGTGAATGCAACACCATCTTGGCAACAAGAGTACTGAAGTATTTGCATATTTTCCAAGGTTAGTCATATTGCTATACATTTTACTCAAAATTTCTTGAAAAACATGGTTAGAAGATTCAAACTCTTGTAGTCCTTTAATAGGGCTTTCCTTAGCAACATGTTTAGTGGCAACTAGAGATGTCATCATTACATCATTCATTTTGTACACTCCCAAGTCTATCTTTGTGAAAGATACCTCATTAGGTGCATTATACTTTGTGATCATCTTCAATTATTTCCTCAAGGACCATTTGGCCTTTTGAGGTGGCTTCCTCATCCTTGATCTTGTCTACTTCCCCTTGAAATTGCATCATCTTAACTCTAGCTAGTGCATCCGGACAAGCGGGACGAGAATTCCAAGTGGTCTTTGTTGTGAATTCAACTCCATCTTGGCAACAAGAGTACTGAAGTATCTACATATTTTCCAAGGTTAGTCATATTGCTATACATTTTACTCAAAATTTCTTGTAAAACATGGTTAGAAGATTCAAACTCTTGCAGTCCTTTAACAGGGCTTTCCTTAGCAACATGTTTAGTGGCAACTAGAGATGTCATCATTACATCATTCATTTTGTACTCCCAAGTCCATCTTTGTGAAAGCTACCTCATTAGGTGCATTATACTCTGTGTTCATGTGTTTTAACTTGGATTTTGCATCTATCTTTATTTGGTTGTTCAATCCTCTCCACGATAACCATAGTTGGGTAAAATTTGTAGAGAACCATCCTCTCAGACATTTAGTCCTCTCTATTAAGCAACATTCATACATTTCAGGGATATCTACCATGTGTATATCAATGTATTCTTGGACTCTAGGGTCTGAGGCTAGATGCATGTGGACATTTTTTAATTCTCCTATGACTTTAACCTCTATTTTGTCTAATTGCACAACAAATCTATTAGCAGGTTTGTTGCAAGAATGAAGATGTCATTGATGTCAACTAGTCAATTGGTTATCAACTGGTTGATGTTGTCATTGATGTCATGGATGTAGGCTATTGGTTGTATATGTCGAGGATATTGAGAAAATTGTAATAAAAGAAGATTGTTGGTGTTCAGTGGTTGCTCTAAGATTTTCTCCTATGTTTGTGTGGTTCAGATATGTTGATCATGGTTGTTGGAAGCTGCTTTATCTAGATTATTGGCTTCTGATTCATTGCAGAATGCGAGTTATGTTCACCAGTCGTGACCTGTGATTTTCTGTGTATCTAGCTGAGGTCTGAAGGAAATGTTGTTGGTCCAGATTTATTTTTGGTTAAGTCTTATGACTTCCGGTTCTAGAGTTAAGTTGTTATGATTGTGTTGAAAATAATTTTGGCATCTGAAAGGATTTGATTGTGCTAAGAGTTGTGTATGCTTAATTGTTCTATGTGTTTTACACTGGTTTGACTGACCTCATGTTGAACACTACTTTCAAAGTTGATGAAGAGTGTTGGGACCTACTTGGGTCATCATCAAGTGTGTGTTTCGGTCGCCCTCATTCTAATTCCACCCTAGGATGTTTTGGCGCTGACCTAATTTGAATTTAATGTTGGATGGCTGACTTTGGATATGTTTCAAAGTTGAAGATGGTATAAATATAGGATGAGTTATTGGTGAAATATGTACAAGAGATAAGTGCAAAGAAATAGAGCAGATAGATGTGAATAAGTGGGTTTGTGTGATGCGAATGTGGTAGGTCAGTGCAAAGTCTAAATGTTGAGTTTCCGGATGTAGTGAGCTGAAGGTGTACTCTATCATTCATCAATGTCTACAAGTGGTTGAAAAAATTGTGGTGGAAATCTCTGTTGCATTGATATTGCCTTCTCTCTGTAACATATCTCTTCTATCTTCTTTGTATCTCTATGGCAGTGAGCCCTTCAGGTGGTTAAGCCTATTGGACAATGAGTCCCGATCTAGACAATGGGTTCTTGTTTTGGCAGGGAGCCTTTATCTCAGGTAGTGAGCCTTTGTAATTTGTTTTGATATTGTCTATAGTGTGAGTTAATCCTCACTGTGGTTTTTTCCCTCATTGTGTTTTCCACGTAAATTTGGTGCTACTGTGTTTGTGTGATGATTTTTAGTTTTTGCACTTGCACTTAATGTTTAATCATTTTATCAGTGTTAAGGATTTGTGATTGATCTAAGTTCTAGTGAATGTTTTAAAAGTCTAAATTTGGTACAACTAATTCACCCTCCCTCTCAGTTGTCTGGTTCAAGAATTGGTATCAGAGCTTGGTTCCTTGGAGAAGAGCTTAACTACTTAAGGAAGGTCCGGGATGGATGGAAAAGTTACTCATGATTATCCGAGGTTTGATGGAACTAATTATGCTATATGAAAAATAATGATGGAAGAATATTTGGAGTATTGTGGATATGATGTGGAGAAATCGTACAAGAATCCTTATACTCCTCCTGCTAATGGTCCAAGTACGACTGATGAGATCAAGACACATGAAGTGAACAATAAGGCAAAGTACATTTTGAAGAATAGTCTTATCCATTTCGAGTTGATTAAAGTTCGGAATTTGAAGACAACTAAGGAAGTCTGGGATGCTTTGGAAAAGGCGCACGAAGGAGATGAAAGGGTCAAAGAGGAAAATTTGCAAGGTTTGGAGACACAATTTGAGCTCCTACATATGTCTGAAGATGAGAATGTTAAAGCTTATGTACAAATATTGGATGAGGTAGTAGTTGGAATGCGGGGACTTGGTGCTACTATAGATGAAACCATGATTGTAAATAAGATTCTTAGAACTCTCCCTAATGCTTACAACAAAAAAGGTATGTGCTATTGAAGAACATATAGATTATAAGACTTACACTAAAAATTAGTTGTTGGGAACTCTGACATCTTATGAGATGAGAAAATCGAATTTGAGAAATGGATCCAAATTAGAGACTACTTTTAAGGCTACAAACGCTGAAGATCCGGATGAAGAAAATCTTGATGAAGTAGAAGCTAACTTTGTGAGAAGGATGAAGAAAGGCTCCAACAAGTATGAAGGTAAGTTACCCTTTAAATGCTTTAGTTGTGGATGAATAGGTCATTATGCTTCGAGGTGTCCAGAAAGAGCTAAGAGGAATAAACAAAGATATGAGAAAGAAAAGAAAGGTAAGAAGATCAACATAACATATTATGTGAATGAGGATGCTAGTATATCTAATGAAGAATCTGATTATGGAGATCTTGATGACAATGAATGCTTGTTCTTGGCTATAAAAGATGAACATACTTCTGTTAATTCTGAAAAATAGGTGAAGGAATGCCCTTCGGAGAAGGAGTAAAATGAAGGTATTGTAATCTCTACCCTACATGCTAAACAAGAAAAGAACTATTGGGTTGTTAATAGTGGTTGTTCACATCACATGATTGCTGATAAGATAATTTTGTTAAATTTGAAAAGTATGATGGAGGCTTAGTTATGTTTGGAGATGATACTGGTGCTAAGATTTGCGGGATAAGTTCAGTAAGTTTTGATGGCAAGCATAATACTGATGATGTCTACTATGTTAAGGGTTTAAGGCATAATATTTTGAGTGTTGGACAGATGTGCAATAAAGGATATAATCTTGTATTTGAGGATGAAAGATGTGAAATCAGGAAAGGACCAAGAACAATGATTGTTGTAGGAAAGAAATCTAAAGGAAATATCTATCAACTTAAGGGTGTTGATGGACGATTCTTTATGAGTCAGATTAATGACACTTGGTTGTGGCATCGAAGAATGTGTCATATGAATTTTGATAATTTGGCGAGGATTAGTGCAGTTCAAGCCATGAGAGATTTACCAAGGATTACAAATCTTGTTAATGCTATTTTTCAAGAATTGTCAGTTTGGAAAGCAAGCAAGAAGCCATTACAAATCAAAGGAACAATCTACTACTATACTACTAGATTTAATTCATATAGATCTCTGTGGTCCTACAAGAGTGAGAAGTTTACAAGGTGAAATGTATTTTATGCTTTTGATTGATGATTATTCTAAATATACATGGGTTATATTTCTTAGAGAGAAGTCTGATGCATTAGATAGATTGAAGACATTCAAAGCTATGGTTGAGAATGAAATAAATTTGAGGATAAAATGCTTAAGGTCTGGCAGAGGTGGTGAATTCACCTCCCATGAGTTTAATATGTTTTGTGAAGTGCATGGAATAAAAAAACAATTATTTGCTTCAAGAACCCCTCAATAGAATGGAGTTGTTGAGAGAAAGAATATAACAGTTCAAGAGGCCGCTAGATCAATGATTATTGAGGTTGGTCTACCAAAATTTTACTGGAGAGAAGCTATTCACACTGTTGTTTATGTATTCAATCGAGTTCAAGAAAGAGAAAACAATATAAAGACCCCCTATGAGCTATGGTGTGGAAGAATTCATAATATTAAGTATTTCAAGGTATTTGAAAGCAAATGCTATATCGGAAGAGATGAAGAAATTTTAGGAAAGTTTGATGCAAGAAGTGATGAAGGCATTTTTATTGGATATTCTACTAAAAACAAAACCTATAGATGTTTCAATAAAAGATTGTGGAAGATTGTAGAAATTACAAATTTCAAGGTTGATGAAGCAATAAAGAATTCAATTGATGTTGATGGATATGTATCTGATGAACTTGATTGCGTAAGGATTGAAAAAATTGTGGAAGAATAAGAAAAGGATTAGCAAGAGAAGCATAATGAAGAAAAAGAAGAAGCTCTGGTGGTGTCCCCTAAGACACCTAGATATGTGCAGAAGAGTCATTCAGAAAGACAAATCATTGGAGATAAAACAAAAGGAGTATTGAAAACAAGCAGAGCTATTGCTGGTGAGGTAAATATGTGTTTAGTTTATGAAATTGAACCGAAGACTATCAGTGAAGCATGTAAAAATGAGCATTGGATGGAAGCCATGAAAGAAGAACTTATGCAAATTGAGAAGAATCAAACTTGGGAATTGGTTCCAAGACCAACAGAAAAAAACATTATTTGATGAAAGTGGGTATTCATAAATAATTTGAATGAGAATGGAGAAGTAGTTAAAAAAAAAGCAAGGCATGTGTGTAAGGGTTACCCACAAGTAGAAGGCATATATTTTCAAGAGACTTTTGCTTCGGTGGCAATAATGGAAGCTATACGAATGTTCTTGGCATTTGTTGCTCATAAAGATTTCAAGCTCTATTAGATGGATGCCAAGTCTACATTTTTGAATGGTGAACTAGAAGAAGAGGTTTACATGGAACAACTAGAAGGATTTCAATTATAAAATCAACCAGATATGGTTTGCAGATTGAAGAAAGCTTTATATGGATTGAAGCAAGCTCCTAGAGCCTAGTATGCAAGGTTAGACAAATATTTGATTCAACAAGGTTTCAACAAAGGTATGGCAGATAGTAATGCATATTTTAAAATTGAAAATAACAAAATATTGATTGTGATTGTATATGTTGATGACATTTTTTTTGGAGGAAATGAAACTATGTGTAAGTTGTTTGCGGAAGAAATGCAAAAAACAATTGAGATGTCTATGTTTGGAGAGATGAATTTCTTTCTTGGGCTACAAATTAATCAAACAGAGAAATAAATTTTTATTTCATAATCTAAATATGTGAAAAAGATGTTGAAGAATTTTGGAATAGATGGTTCCAAACCAATATGCACTCCTATGGCGACTAGTTGCAAATTAGGTAAAGATGATGTTTTACTGAAGGCTAATAAGAGCAAGTATAGATCTATGATTGGTGGACTGTTGTATTTGACTACTACTAGACCAAATATTATGCATGTTGTTTGTCTTGTGGCTAGATTTCAAGTAGATCCTAAGGAAACACATGTTGATGTTGTTAAAAGAATATTCAGATATTTGAATGGCACTCCAAATTATGGGTTATGATATCATAGGTATACTAACTTTACACTAAGTGCTTATATAGATGTAGATTGGGTTGGATGTGTAGATGAGAAAAAAAGTACAAGTGGTGGTGCATTCTTTCTTGGTTGCAAATTGGTGGCATGGTTGAGTAAAAAAAAAGATTCAGTTTCCTTGTCTATTGTTGAAGCTGAGTATATTGTTGTTGCATCTTGTTGTACACAAGTTCTATAGATGAAATAGACATTGAAATATATCACTGTTGTGTATGATGATCCTATTTCCATCTTATGTGATAACACAAGTGCAATTGACATTTCAAAGAATCTGTGACGCACTTAAGGACAAAGCATATATCTATCATATGTCATTTTTTGAGAGAGAAGATTGTGGAGAATGAAGTAAAGCTTGAGAATGTCCCTATGAAGGATCAAATTGTTGATATATTTACGAAGGCTCTTCCTAAAGATACTTTTGAGTATCTCTAGGAGAAGTTAGGGGTTATTTCCCTTCCTTTCTTGAACTAGATGCATATGGAGATGCATCAGTTTGGTGGGTCTATGGATCTATTTTTCTTCTGGACTAATGTTTTGGTGGCCACCTCTCAGGGGGAGCAAATAGTGTCATGTGTTGTCATTGTATGAGTATTATGTTTCTAATGTCAAAGGGGAAATCAATGTAAAATATATTTTTCCTTTGCCATTGATGTCAAAGGGGGAGAGGAAGAAGATAAGAGAGGAAGAATGTGAAAAAGAGAAGATTGTCATGTGAAAAAGATTATCTACTAAGGGGGAGAAACAAAAAGCAAAATCATGTGAAGTGAGTTCAGAGCTAGTATGTTGTCTTTGATATTTTTTCACATCATGTGTTGCCATCAATGACAAAAAGGGATATTGTTGCAATAATGAAGGTGTTGTCATTAATGTCAACTGGTTATTGTTGTCATTGATGTAATGGATGCATGCTATTGGATATATATGTCGAGGATATTGAGAAAATTGTAATGAAGGAAGATTACAGGTGTTCAATGGTTGCTTTGAGATTTGATCCTATGTTTGTGTGGTTTAGATATGTTGATCATGGTTTTTGGAAGCTGTTTTACCTAGATTCTTGGCTTTTGATTCATTGTACAGTGTGAGTTATGTTCACCAGTTGTGAACTGTGATTTTCTATGTATCTGGCTGAGGTCCGGAAGAAATGTTGTTGGTCCAAACTTCCTTTTGGATAAGTCTTATGACTTGCGGTTCTAGATTTAAGTTGTTATGATCATGTTGAAGATAAATTTGGTATTTGGAAGGATTTGATCATGATAAGAGTTATGTGCTTAATTTCTCTATGTGTTTTACACTATTTTTTCCGACCTCGTGTTCAACACTACTTTCGAAGTTGATGAAGTGTGTTGGGACCTACTTGGGTCCTCATCAAGCATGTGTTTGGGTTGTCCTCATTCTAATTCCACCTTAGGATGTTTTGGCACCAACCTAATTTGAATTTAATGTTGGATGGTTGAGTTTGGATATGTTTCAAAGTTGAAGATGGTATAAATATAGGATGAGTTATTGGTGAAAGATGTCCAAGAGATAAGTGCAAAGATGAAAATAGATGTGAATTAGTGGGTGTGTGTGATGTGAATGTGCCAAGTTAGTGCGAAGTCTAAATGTTGAGTTTCTGGATGTAGTGAGCTAAAGGTGTACTCTATCATTCATGCATGTTTGCAAGTGGTTGAGAAAATTATGGTGGAAATCTCTATTGCATTGATATTGTCTTCTCTCTATAACATATCTCTTCCATCTTCTTTGTATCTCTGTGGCAGTGAGCCCTTCGAGTGGTTAACCCTGTTGAACAGTGAGTCCTTGTTTTGGTGTGAGCCTTTATCTCAGGTAGCGAGCCTTTGTAATCAGTTTTGATATTCTCTATAGTGTGAGTTAATCCTCATTGTGGTTTTTCCATCATTGTATTTTCCACGTAAATTTGGTGTTACTGTGTTTGTGTGATGATTTTTTCAGTTTTTGCACTTGCACTTAATGTTTAATAATTTTATCAGTGTTAAGGATTTGTGATTGATCTAAGTTTCGGTGAATATTTTAAAAGTCTAAATTTGGTACAACTGATTCACCCCCGCTCTCATTTTTCCGGTTCAACAAGGTTTAGGGGTCATCCCAGACTTTTGACATATAAAGTATGGCATTAAATTACACAAGGCTCCAAAATCAATCAAACAATTGTGCAGGTTTTTTCCAAACATTTGAACACTCAATAAAAACAAGGAAAATCCATTTTTTCCTTTGAATATCGTAGCCATTGCATTTGAGGAACTAAAGGCTTGTCCTTTGTCCTTTAGAGGATTACTGATAGGCGCAACTCAGGATCTATCTAAGGATTTAAATAATGCATCTTTTTGGTTTGGACAACTCTGCAACATATCATATATAGAGATAATAGCTTTTGTCTTTTTTAAATCCTCTATTACATTGTATTTTTCCTCACTAGAACTAGGAGTTTTAATAATATGAGGAGTTTTGGTTTAAAATTGCCTCCAAATGGTCCCTTGGGAGCCATAAGATTATTGTCAGCATGGGGATCTAGAGGAGTGGAATGGAACCTAGGGGGAATCTCATTAGTGAGTGGTTATTGTTTATTTCTCAAGTTGTATTTGTTTCTTTCTTGTCAAAAAACAAATATGTTAGTTCTCTTAGACTCACTTTCATTTTCAAAAGGAAAGGTGAATTCCTCTCCTTCTGCACTTTCGCCTTGATTCCCCTCAGTGAGTAATGTGCATGAGTCTACCATCATAGCACTCATATTTTCAAGTGTGGAGTGGGAGGTTCCCTACATGATCTTAGATACTTTGTATTTTTGGACAGTCAACCTCATTGTGATCAAAAGTCTCATGAAATATGCAACCTTGTTTTATTGAATTTATATCAAAACAATCTACAATACTTGCATTTTATAGAGGATTTGGGACTTTTCCGTTATTCGATCTGGTATTCCAAGGTTGGCTTGTTCTTTGTGAGTTGAAACTCCTACCTTGGAAACTTTGACTAATCTAATTATTGTTGTGGTTATAACCTAGGTTTAGGAGAATTCCTCCATGAGAGGGACTAACCATCAAATGAGTTAGTTCATTCGTTACCTGTGATAAAGTTTTCTTCATGGCTTCAAACTTAGATGCCAATTGAGAATTGTGCCCTGAATCTGGAAGTGTTTTTGGTTGTTAAAAAAAGGCGCCCTCGACTATTCTGTCCCATTGGTGACGCTTATTTATTTCCCATACCCTAGATATGTAATCATAGGTGTAGTATGAGTTTGGTGGTTCACTAGTTGGTAAGGTAACATATTTTGGGGTGAATTCATTGTTCATGGGATAGGGTTCATCAAGGGTGTATGATTGCTCAGTGCACTATTTACTGCAAGGATTTGGTTTGACATACTAGGTAAACCTAGAGATGACAACACTTCAAAAGGATTCTCTACTTGAAGATCCATTTATTGGGAAAAAATGGATTTGTTATATATTTTTTCCAAAGTATCTCTACTAGTTTCAATAATATTCTCAAGAATAGGTTGGTTAAGGGATCTAAGGCTCTAAAATATGTTTGAATGACTGCTAATTCAAGAATAAGGTACAGATCACCGAGCCTTTTGTAAGTCTTGTGTAACCTTGTGTTGTAGATGTTAATAAATGCATTGGGTTCTTTTCTACAAGACACAAACCGGTGATTCAAAATAGTGTGATCTGTGTATATCTTGAATTGATTTGTAAACTCGTTTTCATGATCTAGCCATGTACCATAGTAATACCTCCTCTAGGTAAATTTAGGTACCAGTTGTAAGAAAAATTATCCTTTAAGGTATGGGAAAAGTTTGCATACTATGTCTTCATGCCCAATTTGTGCTTTATTACAAATTTCCTTAAAATTTTTGATATGGTCTTTCGTAAACCAGGATTCTCCATATATGAACTCGAGGAAAAAATTCTCAAGATTTTTGGGCAATTCATGTAATGGCCCTCCCATGCTCGAGGGAGAAATTTTGTTTGTTGTGAAAAAGGCCATCCTTAATGGTTGAGTTACAACAATAGTTTTGTTATGTGGCGAGGTTGAACTCACATGCAAGGTTTGTAGATCTGGGTTTAATGGTGTTACCACTACATGTGATATTTCACCTATGATCTCTCCTATATCACTCCTTATCTTCCTATGTTGGAATAGTTCTACAAGATTTACTTTGGGGGAAGATCTGAAAAATATATGATATTTTTTTGGGGAAAAGGAGACTAGATTTTCCAGTTTTGTTAACTTTCAGGTCCTCTTAGCACTAATTTTGTTGAGGGTGTTGTTAGCACAACCAGCTTGGTAAGGAATAATGAGTTATTTATCCTCTTGAAAAGTATAAAAACTACTCCAATGTGAGTCAGATCTTGACCGTGTGGGATAGAAAAGTAATCATTGTTAACATGTTTCAACAAGGGGCCTAGATTGTTAGGTTTTCTAGAAATGGTATCAATAACATGCAATCAAAATAATAGAACCAATATTCATAAGCTAAATTGCACACTAACGTCTTTATTATAATAGATTTATATTGATTATATGCTCTTTTCAATGGTCCAAATTGTTGAAAAAAAATGTCAAAAGATTCGAGAGTAACAAGAGATAATTAAATGAATTCTACTTTAAATGGACAATGATAAAATATGTTCCATCTATCATTTCTAAACGATTAAACAAAATCTCACAAACCAATTAAAGAAATTAGCCACTCACACAATTGTTATTAACACACATGCAATCTTTCAAGGAAATCAACCAACCATAAGATTTTCAAGTTTTATCAGATCAGACTGCCACTAAACAAGCATAGATCTAAGATAAAACCTTAATTCCAAAATATCATACGAGATTTCATTAATTTGTTCAACTAAGAAGAATGAAACAATCATACCATCACCAATGATCTAGATTTACATGCATGTAAAATAGGCATAATCCTTTAATTCAATAGAAATATTGTCTTCACAAAAATCAATAGGAAATCCATGTTGAGAATCTATATATTCTTTTGCAATACATAAAAAAATTGATCCACACAATGACCCAAAATAAAAAATATAGACTTACAAATCCCATAATTCATGGATCTGAAATGAAATCTAACTAAAACTAAGGCACCCCAAATAGATCTAGGCTTAATTGAAATTGAAGTAAAAGTAAACTAAAAGCACCCTAGTTTCAATTCTTAGATCAACTAAACTTAAACTAAAGGGGCCTGAAGCATAATTAAAAGTAAACTAAAATGAAACACTGAATCTGGAGTTACAACCTGGGCATTGATTTATTACAGTTAATCAACATTAAAGAAAAACTGAGAAATCCGAATACAATTTAACTGGGAAAGCTATCAATGAAAGCTATAATCACTTCATTCATTCTCCATTGGTGGGCCTCGGTGATACTGCAACTTTATTTTATGATTGAAAGAAAAGGTTGCCATTTGTTCTTATAGTCTAACAAAGGAATTCAACTTGTCTTGGAAAGAATGGAGCCTTGCTTTCGTGTCCATGATTTTCTCTATTGCTACCTAGGTTGCATGTCCTTGCAAAAGATTCTTTAATTCATCTACCATCTTACTAGGAGTTGTCACCAAAGCAGATGTCTCCCAAAATGTGTAGTCTAAAATCTCAACAAAATGTTCCATCTTGGCCATAGCCTATTTGACTAGGCCCCAATTTTTGTTCAACTTAATTTTGCATTTATTTAAGGTTTTGACCCTCAACCGAGCAACTTTTAGCCATTTTGGAGGCTTGTATTGATCTTCTTCTTTTGTAACTGCTACTTTAATCATATCCTTTATTAGTGTTGCTTTTTATTTTATGCAAAACTGAGATGTAATCTTCCAAAACCAATAGCTCTTCATCAATTCCCACCTCTATTTGGTGAGCCAAGTTGTCCTCATCACTAATGTAGTGATAGGATTTTATTGTTTTCCTTAACACCCTATTTTCTAAGGCCACAAAATCAAATTTCATTTCTCCACAACTAGAATCCATCCTTCAAGGTTAAAATTTTTGACCTCCCCTTTTAATGCTTCTTGTAAAGCTGATTCAGGGGTAGTTCCATCCACTAGTTCCTCTTTTTTGTTCTCATATTTCTACATCATCTTCAGGATAACAAAGAAACATTTAGAGAGATTGTTGCTCTCCTTCTCGTGTTTGTACACCCAAATTATCAACCTGTTTGATTTGGTAGTCTTTCGATCTCATCTTTGATTGATAGTTGTCCACCAAAGGGACAACTATTTGAGCAGTTATATTACCTTGCTCATCCATGGTGACCATTGATATTCTCTAGGCTCTTTTCCTCTTCTTTTTTGGGGACTATAAGACTAATGATAAAATTATTAAGCTCTTCCCCTATTGTTCCTCAATATATGTCCCTTTTCTTTGTTGGATGGTGTGATTCAACCATATTAGGACATCTGAAGACACCTCTCTTCTAGGGGAAGCCATTATTTTTATGTTGTGGGATTTTGAATCAGCATGCTCAATCTCCCTTTGTTCGGTCTCCATTCTTATTTCCTTATGTTCCTCTTGCACTTATTCATTCTGAACTTCTTTCACAAAATTTTTTTCTTAATGTTCTTTAGGTATAACTTCCTCAATAGGGTTTTCTTTTTGAATTTTTGCCTCTTCAAACACCTCTTCTTCTGCCACTGTCTTATTTTGTGTTTCTTCTTCCTAGGTAAGTGGCTCATCATCTTGAGAAGGAGGGAGATGAGGGTCCTATGGAGGAGAAGGTGAAAGTGAAGGTGGAGTTGATGGAGGAGGGTTATGTGGAGAAATTGGAGGGGGGAAAGGCAAGGGTGATTCATGTGGAGGAGTAGGAAGAACTTCCTTCTGAGTGGTTGGTTCTTGAGTAGATGCTCTGGTTCTTTTCTTTCTCACTAAAGTGACTTATTCTTCAACATATTCCTCGCTAGAACCAATGTCAATTCTCTCCTATCCTTTTCTCTTCTTTATTGCAACTTTTGAAGATGAAGGTTTTTATGTTTTTGCTATTGTAGACGATTCTTCTCTTGTCTTTACCTTATTAGTGATAGGTTGTGTCTTGGGAAACTCCATCATTGGGAAAGGAGATTTTAGCCGTCTTAAAGATAAAATTTTAACTCTTGTTTTCTTGGTATCCATGTTGTCATCTTCTTGTACAAAACAATCTACATTGAAGATGGGTTGTTTATAGACACCTTACCCACTATAGATGGGATACAAAACCTTCTCATTTTCCTTGAGGTCTTTGGGTACTTGGGATTCTATGCAAGCTTTATCAAATTTATTGTCAACTGACAATAATCCTTCATTTTAACTTCATATTCTTCACAATTTTCCCAATGGTCTTCGACTTCAAGCTCATGTATGAAGAATGAGCCTTTAACCTTGCTTATCTTTGGGTCAAATTTTCCCCTTGGATCATTGCACTTTTTCATGGAGTATTTTTCCAACTCTATTTCTACTTTATTTGTGTTTTGCATGTTGGCACATGAATATAATCCAATATTTACTGAGAAAGCATAACCTAACTTGTTCTTTCCAGCAATCAGCTTGTGGATTTTTGTCACCAACCTACACAATTATAACAAGACCATCTTATCTTATGGATAGATTGGTAATTTCAATAGAGACTTGTAGAAGCCAACTATTTGGATGTAAGTGAAGGTCTTGAATTGGATATACCAATTACCCCAATTTTTTAGTTCCTTGGTGGCTTCAACTAAGATCTCCTATAGAAATCTCCTTCCAACCCTCTTATTTCAACAAAGCCGAAATTGTCATTGGCCACAAAATTTTGTAGCTATCCTCCAACGTAAGTTGTGGTTAGTGTTCATATATTTTTACTTCCCCAAGTTGGAAGGAACCTAATCTAATCATTCCTAGAAAAGTGGCTTGAGAAGCTAGCAGATACACAAATTAAGATGTCATGTAGAATTTGTCTGTTTCAAGGAAACTCTTCAATTGTTCATGAATTTTGTCACCAATGAAAGTGGCCCAATCAATAATTTTTTTAGAAATGGTTAAGATGGACTTGACCATCCATGGATAAAAGTCCCTTGCATTTGAGTATCCAGCCACTCTACTCAACGGTGTTATCAAGTCCTTGGAATCTTCCTTGAATTCACTTCTATGTTGCACCTTGGCCATCTTCCATGGAGTAAGAAATAATTGATCGTTAATGAGATTAAGGCTACTTGCTTCACGATTATCAAAATAATCCATTTCCTTCTTCATATCCATAGCTTTGTATTGTGGAGAAACAAGGATTTTGAAAACTCTCTCAATCATATCTGATCTTAAGTCTAGTCCTACTTCTCCTATTGATCTCATGATCCTTTTGTATCTTTGATCATAGTATTTTTCACATGTCAAAACAAGCTCATGTGATTGCACCATAACTGGGAAGGCAACTGGCTCCACTAATCTTGAGTTAGCTAATGAAGTGGATGCACATGTTCTTGTCTCTTCATCATTGGTTCTCTTAAATTCATCAAAGTCCACATGCCTAATGTTTGTATCTCCAATCTCAGCATATGGGGAGAACATCTTTGATGGAGAGTGATAAAATTTGTACTGGTACTTCATCTTTGTTGGATATTTTAGCATATCTCCTACATGTAAAAATCTATATGTCAAGATAATCAATAATGAATATTTAAAGGAAGAAAACATCTTTTCATCAAGACCTAAAGACTGATAAATAATTTAAAATGTGAAGCAAAAGCTTATTAAAAGAGTAGTCTAAGAAAAATAGGTCATATCAAGGATTGGGCTTTGGGTCCAAGATCTACAACTTACTAAAGAATCAAAATAGCTCAAAGGAAATAATTTTGAACACCGATGATAACACATTAAAGCTCATTCTTATTTGTGACCTTTCAAGAGCTGAGGATCAAGTGTTATATCTATCTCATGTTCATAACAAGCATAAGAATTAAATCTTGGACTAGCGACAATAGATAATAAGCTTAAAGATTTTGGGAGTTAGGACATAAGAAAATTATTAGGAATCAAGAGGTAGCTCCAATTAATGACATCTGAAAAGTGGGTAAAGGATTTTGGGGGTCAAGTGTTTTTATTTTAAAAAAATCTTTTGAAATGTATTCTCCACCTATGTCTGTTCTCAATGCTTTATTATAGTATCTACTTTTCTTTTCAACAAGGGTCTTGAATTGACAAAAATATTCAAACTCCTCACTCTTATGGTTTAAAAAGTAAATCCATGTTTTCCTTGGCTAATCATCAATGAATATTAAAAAATAGAATCTAACACCAATTGAAGGTCATTTTTGCATAGGTGCACACAATTCTGAATGTACAATATCCAAAGGTGCTTTGCTCTAGTTGAATTACCTACTGGAAATGATTCTGTATGTTGGTTTTCTATTATGAATCCTTCACATATTATTTTTGCTTTCTCTATTAAAGGTAATCCCTTCAACATTCTTTTCCTATGAAACAAATTTAGACCACCAAATTAAGATGCCCAAATATTAGGTTCCATAACCAATTTTCATCTTTTATTTTTGCTTGAAGGATAGTTTGCATGATTTATGTAATTTCTTCTCTGAGCGGGTGCATGGAAATGGGTAGCAATTCCGTGGACACCCTAAAAAAAAAACTTTGAAAACCGTAATGCAAGTGCATTATAATGTGCTCGCGTTATGTCTCTGTTAAGCCTAGGCTAGGTCTTGACAGCTACAAACAAATAATGCAAGCACGTTATAACACACTCACGTTATTAACTGTTAAAAGCAAAAAACCAAATGCAAATCTCTCATTTGCATTTCGACTGGTTTTTTTGTTGCACTCGCAGCCAAAAAACCCACAATATTGCGCTCGCATTCTAGGAGGAGAATTTCTTCACCAACAATCCCTATTTCTTCACAACGATGGTGCCATGATGACGAGGAGCTATGAGAGGTAAGGATTCTATGGTTTTTGTTTTGAATTTGTTAGTTTTAGGTTGAATTTGATATCTATTTGTTTCAATTTCTAGGAGATGCAAATCAACCTGCAAACCCTCAAAATCCTCAACAGGAAGACCAACCAAATCCTCAAGATCAAATTCAACCACAACATCAACCTCCTCCACCAATCACTCAACCCCCTCCTGGCACCCAACAAAATTTAATGAGTGAAATTGATAACACCAATTTTTTTATGAGGATTTGATCAATAGGTTGAGTGATCCAAATGGTTCAACCATAGAAAAAATGACCCTAGCAAATTCATTGAAAAATATGTTAAAAAACGTAGATTCAATTATCAAACAAATAATTGGATGGGAAGATAGGAGGCAAGTGGCTAGGGACTATTATGCAAATAAACTATCATACAAGGATGTGAAAGATTTAAAAATTACAAAAGGTGATTTGTGCTCATTATTCACCGACCCACGCACAAATCAAAATCTTACCCTCAATGTGAAGAGGTTTCTTATCCATTGGTGCCACCACCAACAAATTATGAGCCGATTTTATGATAGGTGGTACATGGTCTTCGATTACCCATTGTGCAACAATTGCAAGGTCCCACAATATTTCCTTAGGAAACTATACAGTGAGTTCATATTGAACAAAATCCCAAATTATTTTGATATGAGGGATTTCCTGGGGAGAGGTGGGGGGTTAGCTCAAGATAGACCTGGTGCACAGTCGGATCTTATGCGGAAAGGTAGACAAGCTCTCGCTAGGCCACCTCATGAGAACGTTGTTATGCCTTCCATTGTGAAGGAAAGTGGTGATGTAGAGACATTGCAGGCAATCAACACTTTGACCCAGAGTGTCATCCATCATACAAGCCCTATTCTACAACGCTATCCAGGGGAGTCTTTGAGTGGTGGCCTTTGAACACATGTGTGTCAATCTTGCAGGGCTACTTGTTCACATGACCCCACCGACCCTCAGGAGACTGGTATGCATGATCTGTCTGCAACTATGGAGATGGAGAGGGCAGCTGACATTTTGCATGAGGCATATGGCATTGATAGCCAGGTAAAAGTTAGTGCATATGTTCATTGAATTGAATTTATTAAATTTTGATTTTGAAATGAAAAATTAACTAAAAATGTTTTATGATTTTAATAAAATTGCAGGGTCACAGTGTTGAGATTGGATACATTGGCCCCCCACCAACCTATTTCTGCAGTACACCTATCGCTAGGGTATGTAACTAATAAACAGTTATAAATTTATTGCATGTTAATGACATTGTTTTACGAATTGTAATTTAATATGCAATTTTGAATGTTGAACAAACTAATATTGGAGGTTTTGATGTAACACTTCCCAGTGGCGGTGGATTTAATCAAACCTTCACGCAGGTAATAGAATAAAGAGTTTAACTAATGAATCAAGTAATTAATGGATTTGTGTAGTTTATACATGCACATAGTTGATTACGTTGAATAATTTGTTGTTTTATTTTCAGTTGTTGCGAGACGATACACCTCCGAATGTGACGAGGGCAATGGATATTGGTGTGACATCACCAATACAATCCTCGATGGCTCTGACAGAAGAGGTATGAGGCAAATTAGTAAATTTCAATTTACATTTGTTGTTATAGATGTTAGTTAGTGAAAAATCAAACCATTATTGATTCACATAGTTTAATTTCTATTTGTATGGTTTATACAGGGATTGAACATGCCTGAGCATGGGTGTGAGAATATTTCCCTCATGGAGAGAGATCGTGAGATGGCTGTAAGTGATTATTTTGTCAAATATATCATTTTTTATAATGTAATTTCTATTAATTCATGCCTTTACTTCTTATTGTAACAGTTAAAACTTCACCATGAACTAAACCCTAGGAGGAGTAGCAGGAGCACTCCACGAGCGTAGAAAAAATGAGTGACAGACCTATCACCATCTGAGTGAAAATGAAAGGGAAAGATTTTATTTCTAGGGCATGGAGAGCAATGAATTTTGATTCTAGAGTCCTTTGTTGTATGCTTGCATGGTAGTTTTGTACGTATTTTTTATTGGACATATTTGACATTGTATGCCTAGATGGCATTATCGTAAGCCTATATGGCTATTTTGTACATATATTTCATACTTATATCGACATATATTGATGTATTCCTACATGAATTTTTGGTTAATACAAATATCTTTTATCGACGCTTGTCCATATTTGCATTCTAAATTGACGGTTCAATAGATATGAGTTACATGTATTCAAGTATATACTTTACAACTTACATGTATACTTTGTGACTTACGTGCATTTGAGTGCATACTTTGTGGCTTACATGTTTTCATGCATATACCTTGTATTCGTGCATATACTTTGTTTTAATTTGTGTATACTATGTATTCGTGTGTATACTTTTTGAGGCTTACGTGTTTTTAGTACTTGTACTTCCCTTATTGACATGTACATGTTTGACTTATTCACCTATATAATTATTAATTGGTTAGCCCTAGCATTGATCTATGTCATCCTCAATGCATGATCCTTGAGATGGAGTAAGAACACCCTCAAGGTCAAAAGGAGTTTCACATGCATTCTTCATAGGCTTATTTTCGTAGTGAAACCAAAAAACTCTTGCATCATTGAAACAATTTTTTTTTTCCTTTATAGAAGGTCTGAAGCCATTATCATTCTCCATCAGTTCTTCATTTATCCACTCCCCATTAATGGTTGTCTCATGACCTTCATGAAACAAAGCACTTATCTCATTTGTTATAGAAGAAATGTATGAAGATTTATCTTCCTCCTTATGAACCATTCATTATCATGAGAGATGGGTTCTTGTGAACCACTATTGATGAATCATGGGTCAATAAGTTTGACTTGTAAAACTACACGATTGAATCCTGATAGCAATATCACAATATTTATATATCTAAATGTGTTATTTCCTTCAGCTAAAATTTGTGCTTATACTTATGTGATTGATGTATGTTTGTGTATGGGATCATAGTAATTTCTATTTGATGATGCTATTGTGTCTTTAAGGTTTATTTATTAAAGGGTGCATGAAACAAGTTTTAAATCCTTAAAAATCTTTTAACTTCTTAGGTTTTTCTATTTGTCGAGTTTGGGCTCCGAGCCCAAGTCCAAGTCAAAAAATGGCTTGTCAAGTTTGAGGCAAGTTCTAGTCTTGTAACACTGGTGTGAACACATCAAGGAATAATGTATATGCCGATGAAGAGAGAACCCATACTTGTTTCTGTATACACCTAAAAATGGTCTGGAGCATCTGATTAATTAAATACAAATTATTTGATTAATTATCCTAATTTCCTCCACTATTATATAAATAGAAATATTTATTTATATAGTTCATGTTCATATTCACATTTAAATTCTTCCAATTTCATCTTAATTAAATAAACAAAATTAAATACTTTGTTCAATTTAATTATCAAATCCCTATTTTATTCTATCACATCAATCTTAAATTAATTAAATAAAGATCAAACACTTTATTGATTAATTGTCATATTCTTTTGTTTAATTTAATAAACGACTATCCTATAGTTTGTTTTATTAAATTATTTATCTCCCTTTTCTAATTTAAATAAATCAAAATATTTGAATTAGAGCATAAGGAATATTCCAATCTACATTTCCTAAAAAATGAATTAGATTTCTTATATCTAATCTATGTCTAAATTTGTCACAATTAATGCTTTGAAACTTCATGGGAAGTTTTGGAGACAAATTGGAGACAAATTTGGAATTTGATCTCTCAATCTTCTTCCATCAATCCTTCCTCTTCTCTTGCCTGGTGTTTTCATGGGTAGAGACAATCTCCCTCTTTCTCTCAATCTTCTCAATCTTTCACCATTCAATCCTCCAGATTGAATCCAAGCCTCTCAAAGCTTTCCTTGTGCATTTCTACAGCCAAGAAATCTATAAATACAGCCTCATTGAACCAAGAAAAGGATCCAGATAATCAAGCTTTTACACCCTTACTCTGCAGGAATCCAAGCATCAAGTATCAAGTATCAAGTATCAAGCAATTCAACAATCAAGCTTCACAACAATGGCTGTCTCTTGGATCTGCATTTATCTGTTTCACATCAATATCATGCAAGTTTAATTGATTTATCATTTAGCATTATATTATCATCATCTCGTTCTTCAGATAGTCATTTTAACAGTCTTATATGCTTACACAATCTGAGAACAATTTAGATTTAATAAATCTTTAGAGATAGAGAGCAATAGGATGCTTTCAATTGATTACTTTGTTGAATTGATTCAATTTGTTTAATCATTGATATAATGTCTTATTAAGAAGTGTATTTATGTTATTTACCTTATTCCACACTTACAGTTTCCAAACAAAACATGGTATAGATATGGTTGGTCAAGATAAAACATCACTCTTCTGGATAGTTCGAACCATAATCTTTCATGGCTTCAAACACACCTTCACTATGTGTGTTCTTGATCCTACTGAAGAAATGGTGGAGCATGTTGTAGATCAAATATTGTAACCCTAAGCCATAAGAAGGTTACTTGTCCCAATTTTCGCAAATGTTTTTAAGATGTTCATCCTTCTTGAGTAATGTGAACTATTGATGTCATCTAGATCTTTGAAACTATCTGCAATCATGTGCAATACTGTAGAAGCTAGAGCTATATCTAATACTACAAATGACTACTCAATGGAATCCTGATAGTAATATCACAATTTGACACATTGTAGAAAATACATCCTACTTAGCAATTGATGAGCTAAAGGGGCTCTATAATGAATGTATCATAAGGCACAACAATTGCTGAAGGTTTTGCAAATGGGGTTTCAAGCTAAGTGGGCTTAACCTTGGGGAAAAACTTTGTGGTTAAGCACTTGAGCTGGAGTATATTGGAATGGGTGACCTCCTAGGAAGGCCTAGTGCCTCACCTCTGTGAGCATCACCTAGATGCAATGAGTGCTAAGTGGTCCATTCAATATCATTTCAAATTTGTTGCTTTAAGCAACTTACAAATTTGCAACTTTAGACTCCTCCAACCTAAGGGATCAACCCAATGGAACATAGCTCAGAGCGATTCCATGTGTTTCGATGCACTGCTTGCATTTGATGCTTTTTCCATCAAGTGAAAATCTACCACCACTGGAAAACCACTCTGAGATAGCCAAAACCAAGAGAGGTTTTTGTAGACAGGCTCAACGTGATCCTATAGGATTAGACAATAATTTTGTAAGTATCAAGGTATCTGAGTAATAGCATGCTAAAGTTTACAACCATTTTGCACTTTGGACCCTTAAGGGATCGATCCGGTGGAACATAGCTCGGAGTGATTCCACGTGTTTCGGTGTGAAAGAGGACCATGTCTAGCATAAACATACCTATTTAGACATGTTGGAACAGTCCGCTTGGTCACATGAGTTGCAGAACGAAAGTTGTACCACTTTGCAACCTTGCATAGCTTGAATTTGACACTTTTTCCATTAAGTGAAAATCCGCCGCCACGAGAAAGCCACTACAAGATAGCCAAAATTGAGAGAGGTTTTTATATAGGGGCCCAACGCATTTCTATAGGATAGACGAGAAGTTTCTAAATGTCATAGTATCCAAGTAATAGCATGTTGAAGTTTGCAGCCATTTTGCACTTTGGACTTTTAATGGATCAATCCGGTGGAACATAGCTCAGAGTGATTCCACGTGTTTCAGTGCAAAAGAGGACCATGCCTAGCATAAAAATACCTATTCAGACATGTTGGAATAGTTGGCTTGGTCACACAAATTGTAGAACAAAAGTTGCACCACTTTGCAACTTTGCACTGCTTGCATTTGATGCTTTTTCCATCAAGTGAAAATCCGCCACCACGGGAAAACCACTCCGAGATAGCCAAAATCGAGAGAGGTTTCTGTAGAGGGGCTCAATGCAATCCTATAGGATCAAATGAGAAGTTGATAAGTGTCACGATTTCTGAGTAATAACATGCTGAAGTTTGCAATCATTTTGCACTTTGGACCCTTAAGGGATCGATCCAGTGGAATGTAGCTCAGAGCGATTCCACGTGTTTCAATGCAAAAAAAGACCATGCCTAGCATAAAAATACCTATTCAAACATTTTGGATCAGTTAGTTTGGTCACACGAGTTGTAGAGCAAAAGTTGCACCACTTTGCAACTTTGCACAACTTGAATTTGACACTTTTTCCATCAAGTGAAAATCCGCTGCCACAAAAAAACCACTCCAAGATAGCCAAAACCGAGAGAGGTTTTTTTAGAGGGGCCCAACACCTTTCTGTAGGATTAGATGAGAAGTTTCTAAGTGTAACAGTATCCAAGTAATAGCATGCTGAAGTTTGCAGCCATTTTGCACTTTGGACCCTTAAGGGATCGATCCGGTGGAACATAGCTCAGAGCGATTCCACGTGTTTCGGTGTGAAAGAGGACCATTCCTAGTGTAAAAATACCTATTCAAATGTGTTGGAATAGTCCAATTGGTCACACAAATTGTAGAACGAAAGTTGCACCACTTTGTAACTTTGCATTGCTTGCATTTGATGCTTTTTCCATCAAGTGAAAATCTGCCATCACTGGAAAACCACTCCGAGATAGCCAAAACTGAGAGAGGTTTCTATAGAAAGGCTCAACACAATCCTATAAGATAAGATGAGAAGTTTCCAAATGTCACGATATCTGAGTAATAGCATGCTGAAGTTTGCATCCATTTTGCACTTTGGACCCTTAAGGGATCGATCTGGTGGAACATAGCTCAGAGTGATTCCACGTGTTTTGGTGTGAAAGAGGACCATGCCTAGTGTAAAGATACCTATTTAGATGCATTGGAATAGTCTGCTTTGTCACACAAGTTGCAAAGCAAAAGTTGCACCACTTTGCAACTTTCCACAGCTTGAATTTGACACTTTTTCCATCAAGTGAAAATCTGCCGCCACAAGAAAACCACTCCAAGATAGCCAAAACCGAGAGAGGTTTTTCTAGAGGGGCCTAGCACCTTTTTGTAGGATTAGACAAGAAGTTTCTAAGTGTCATAGTATCCAAGTAATAGCATGCTGAAGTTTGCAGCCATTTTGCACTTTGGACCCTTAAGGAATCGATTCGGTGGAACATAGCTCAGAGCGATTCCACGTATTTCAGTGCAACAGAGGACCAAGCCTAACATAAAAATACCTATTTGAACATGTTGGGACAGTCCGCTTGGTCACACAAGTTGCAGAATGGAAGTTGCACCACTTTGCAAATCTGCACTACTTGCATTTGATACTTTTTTCATCAAGTGAAAATCCGCCGCCACGAGAAAACCACTCCAAGATAGCTAAAACCGAGAGAGGTTTTTCTAGAGGGGCCCAATGCCTTTCTATAGGATCAGAGGAGAAGTTTCTAAGTGTAATGGTATCCGAGTAATAGCATATTGAAGTTTGCAGCCTTTTTGCACTTTGGACCCTTAAGGGATCGATTCGGTGGAAAATAGCTCAGAGCGATTCTACGTGTTTCGGTGAGAAAGAGGACCATGCCTAGTAGAAACATACCTATTCAGATGTGTTGGAATAGTCTGCTTGGTCACACGAGTTGCAGAAAAATGTGTACAAATTGTCTACATGACCTTTATATGACATTTTTCACATTGTTTACATTTCAAAATTCAAAGTTTGCAAATTTTCCTACTCAAGGCATTTACAAAACAAGGAGCTACTACACCAAACATGAACTCCAACATTACAATATTTGAGTATATCTCATTATGTAATTAAATCTTATTACAATGCCTCTAGCACTTCGTTGTTTCAGATCTTTTACAATTTCACTCATACATTCAAGATTCTCTTTAAATGTCTACATCATAGGTGCTCATTATGAGGTTAACTTCAAATGAGTAACTTGAGATTCCCTCACTAAGCTTTACACACTCTCTTATAATGGCTTGAAATCAAAATTGAGATTTTTCAAAATCATCAAAATAAGTATGTTGCATTGCTTTTTTGGTTGAGATTCTCTTTGATGGTTCTTAAATCAGCATTTTTTGCAATGAAAGATCAATCAATTTTTAGTAGTTTACTTACAAATACACAAAGTAAAAGAGAAAAATAAAGAGCATCCAAAATGGAAATGAAATAAAAATAGATGGAAGGCACTTACTGATGTTGCATGTAGGCATCAATATAAGGATGTTGCATTGCTTTTCTGGATGACATTCTCTTGGATGGCTCATATATCTGCATTTTTTGCAAGGGGACACCAATCACTGTAAAAGAAGATGATAGCATTGGCATCAAACAAATTAATGTGCATAAACGTATAAATTAATAAGAACCAATGTGCATATACTTACAAATTAATCCAACAAACCATCCGGGTCTGCTCTACTCTTTATTGTTTCAAGTATTGCCTCATGGTCAGACTCACGGACCTTCCGTAACATCTTGTTCAAAGGTCTACCCCCATATTTCTCAAATGAACATTGGATGCCATGAAAAGGTTTGAGTAATGAAGAATATTACGATGCATGTCAAAGTTCTGAAATAGCCAATGTTTAACATTTGAATGTGGGTACCTTCTAAGCCATGTTCCAGTAACTACAACTGAGTCTGTGGAGTATTCGATGTTTTCTCCATCTATAACTGGGGCCTTCAATTTATTTTTGGTCTCAACACAATAACACAACTAATAGTCTATTCCCTCTTCATTGTCTTCATCTACAATAACTGCATAAATATGCCCTGCATCGATATGTGCAAAAAATCTCTTGAAATTTGTCAACAATATGAATACAGTACAAAGTAATATCTAACGATCTACAAAATTTCAACAACTAAGAAAGTAGATATATCACCTTGTTGAACTAGATCTGATATGTGGTCAAAGTCGATCAATGATTCTATCTTGTCAGTTCCAATGTCGTCGAAGGGCGATACGTGTGAAGTAGGATAAGATAACTTGTGAACCATTTGTCAACCCACTCCCCCGACTCACAATCATTCCAGGCTTGCATTGTACATGATGAGCAAAAGAATGCCATCTTTCGTGTATCGATACTCCATGAACCTGCATTTGAGCTAAGGAAAGAGTGTACCTCACTTGATCCTATTAGTGTACAACAGTCTTCATATGGTGCAATGTTAGTATCATCCATCAACCGAAAAAATATACAAACTGAAGACATACCTTCATTACCTGGACCCATCAAAGCATTACACCACTCAACGATTGATTTTGCATCTGTCAACTTTGCACTGTGTTTATACTTTAACTCTTCTTGTGATAATGCTCTTTTCATGCATGCTCCTGCACCATCATGCTCCCCCTTTCCATGTCCGACCTCACAAAAGTTCCACATATGTTGAACACCTATAATGACATGCATCCTACACAACCAATATAACATGCGCGAGTTCTTGAACTATGTTGCATAGTTATCAGACCATATTATATGTTGATCGTATTCTATGCCCCTCTGAGCCAAACCACTATAGAACATTTGGAAGCAACCTTGCATGAACTCTGGAGAATGTGTGCGATCATCACTAATGTAAAAGTGGTACTCCCTCAATACCTTCCTTTGCTCATCTGTACTATCAGATGCATGAATGAATGCTATGTGCACAAATATTGAAACTTGTGTGGAGTTTTAATATTGTGACTGCACCTCATGTTGTGGCTATAGAGTGTAGTTCTTTGCAAAGTCAACCACCTATACTATGCTTCCAACTGGAAAGGTGTCCTTGCATAGCTTGAACTGCATGTCCAACCATCGGGCTCTATGGGTATGCATTGCATACTTAGATAGTATACTATCACGAAATGTGGTCGTAAATTGGTACACTAGAATCTTCTCAATAACCAAATCACACCTTTTTTCTTGAGACCCATCTTTTGTAGCATATGCTATTGTTTTATACTTCCCAAACTCTACTAGTTTTGTCCCACCTCATCTGTGCTTTCCATATGTTAACATTCTCGCATACGCTAGAAGCCACCACAACGATTGCATGAACCATCCAAGCATGTTGTCCTATAGAATATCTGGCCATCCTCTATTTCATAGATTTTTTTTCATAAGAACTCTCTTGAAGATTTTGGTGGGGCTTCTATGCCACAATCTTGCAAAACATCGTTAGTATGCAAATCTAAACATATAGAATGATAAACATCATAATGGTTAGAAAACTCAATATTTAGTCTACAACAACAAGTAGTGCGTGTGTGATTTATCTTGACATAAAAAGGTTTAAGCATTTCAAAAAATCTTTGAGAAATACTAATTTGAGGATAATCATTTTTAAATTTTTGAAAAAATTGGGTTTGAGTCATATCCAAAAAATGCTTTGGATGTGGCTCACGATTCCGACTACCGATTCTCCTTCTTACCACATCCCTTTGATTTAGAGATGGCTTTGTGTTATTCTTCCAATACTCTTCAATTAGTGTTCTCAAGGCTTGAACAACTTCTTTATCTTTTCGTGACAATCTCCCTGAGAATGCCCATAATTCATTTGTATCATTGCCCTCAATTCTTTGTTGCCTTTGAATGACTCTTGATAAATTTTTTCTACTAATTCTTGTTTGTTCACTAATCTTTTTAATTAGACAAGCTCTCTTTGTTTGAAAACTTACCAAATTTGATGTAATGACATGTCGGGTGACATTACTATCCTTTGAGTGTGAGGTCTTACCCACACTCTCATAAGCATCCATTAGATTCTTCACAATAGTGTCTTCACTCGATGCATTCGATGTTATCAACCCAAGAGTCTTCATGATGTTCCTATACTTTACACCCTGCATCATTTCAACAAATAGTTGACATCTTGTAGTCTCATCTAGCCTTTCAAAGAATCGTTCCCAAATCTTATTAGCATATCTTCTACAAGTGCGTCTTGAAATCTTACCTTCCATGTGCTGCAAAATCTCATCATCAATATTAATCAAATACTTTGGCTTTCTACGCAAAATTCTAGGTGGTTTTCTCCTAAGTACATACATCTCAACATTAGGAATTTCATCAATATTTAATTAAGGTGGGCTAGATTGTGTACCTTCGATCGAGGGTGGAGAAGAAGACATACCTTGAGGTTCACATGGGGATTATGGCATACCTTCTTTTTCAATTCCGAGTGATGATGTACTCTCAACTTGAGATGTGTTGGATGGTGTCCAACAATATTCACTTGCGGTACATGGTGTCCCTCCATATTCACTTGCAGTAGATGGTGTCTGTCCATATTCACTTGTGCTAGATGGTGTCCCTCCATATTCTCTTGTGCTTAATGGTGTCCCTTCATATTCACTTGTCGTAGAGGGTGTGTCTCCAACTATGGTATCTGAATCTGTCTTATGACAATGCTTTCGCATTTGTGCCTGTTGTGCTACCAATTCCTGTTCTCTTTTTTACGGTTGAGGTTCCTCTACAATTGGGTTGTTTTCATCAATCGTTTCCAATTTCTTATTTTCACGATATGCCACCACCCGAACTCTCTCCTTTTATTTCAAGGTTCCTTCTCTTCGTCTGTTAGTTTCCTCTTTGTCTTTTTCTTTGACATGGCAGATAATTTTATCTGTACCATGGTAATGAGACAAATATTAGTTCTTGAGAAATGTATCCATTGAAGTTAATTGAAAAAAATATTCTATTGAAGGCTTCATTTAAATAATACTTACAATAATCATGTACAAAAGTTAACCTAGCATGTAAACAAATGTGTACAAATTATGGAAGCACTAGGCTGGCCAGAGCACATTCCTAACTAAAAGTGAATAACCATGATGGTGATTCTGAAAAATAATGAGTGTAATGGAATTGTGAGTGTTTGATAAGTTTTTGGTGTAGGAGAACCTTGAAAATCTATGCTTCCATTTTGAAATTTGATTCAATTTTGGGTATCTTCATGTTGTAAGAGGGTCATTAAAGACATTTTCCATGTACCGGTTATATGAGCTTTCAAAGGTGGTTGTTTGTTAGTTATAGGAATTGGGGGGAGTTGGTTTTCATTGAAAAAGGTTTAAACAACCTCCATTGGCTCGAAGGGAGGATTTTTGTTCATTTTGAAATCCGTTTTTTGATAAAAAATGCTCTTTTGCAGAAATTCACTATTTTTTTTGCACTTTCGTGCACTTGTACGCATCTATAAAGCATCCCCTTGATAGAAAACTAATATAATATTGTAGGAACATGTCTTAACTCTCTAATGCATCAGTTCGGAGGGCTTAACATTACGTTTGAAGGGAGCAATTGATAATTTTTTGAAACTGCTCATTTCAAGCTAGTCAAGGGTTTGAGTAGGATTTAATTATGAAATGACCATCCCACCTACTCTTATGACTTGTTTCTCAGTGGGATGGCATTTAAATTGTTAGATTAGGGTATTTTATTGTTGGAAATTCTTTGGAATGAAACTAATGACAATAGGATGGGGTTCTTAGCTCAAACAAGCACTTTTCCATGAGAATTTGAGGAACCAAGGAGTGATTTTGAAAAAGTGTTGAAGGAGTGGTCTATGTAATGAAATTTTGACCTTGTGTAGTGTGTTTTGAAGATGTTTGATGCATTGGAATGGTCTGTGAAGGCCTGGGTATAGGAGTTTCTATAAACCCTCCCTCTTTGCATTAAAAAATTGGGGTTTTTGTATTGGAAGCCTAGTTGAGTGGGTAAGCTCCTACGACCTATAAATTATCTTGTTTTGAAACCTAATTAAATATTTTTTTTGGGTTTGGAAGTCTGGTGTGTAGATCTAAGGTTAGTTCCTTTGTAAAATTGGCCTACTTGGAGGCCTAAAATAGTGAAAAGGTCAGTTTTTTTAAAGTTGTCCCGAAAGAGTCATGTGATGGGTTAAGTTATGTCCTGCAACTCTGAAATGGGTGCTACAATCATTCTTTTATTTTCCTAGTGTTTTGGAAAGTTTTGGAGTTAAGGGCCCAAAACTGGTTTTGCACAGTAACTAGATCCCAAGGGTGAAATGTGGGAAATAATGTTTCTATTTGTTGTCTAGCTTGGAGGAGTGTTGGGATTGGTCCATTACACCTTTTTAATCTTCTTAGATGCCTCTTGAAGGCAAGTTTACATCTTCAATGGTTTTGGGTCCTCTAACTCTGCATCAAAAATGAGTATCACAGTTTGAAGTGTGTGCATGGTTTGGGAGATAAATGTGACAGTTTGCAGATGCTTTGCTACTAGTAATGTGGCAAATGAACAAAGGAACTAAGTTTGTGTGTAAGAGAAGACTTCTGAAAGGTTTCATTTTTGTTGTACTAATTGAAACAAATATTTATTAAGCAATAATGGTTTGGTTGTGCCTTAAGAATTATAGTTTGTGTTTGTAAACAATGGTGCCATTATGAAAGATTTAAGACAACTTGTGAATGAAATAATCATTGGTTGATGTTTTGAGGAACCTAGTTGATTGTAATAAGTTATTTTCAATATTTTCAAGGTGTTTTGAAGGCCCTTAAGGAATTGGGAACTCTTAATGCTAATTTGAGTATACGAATCAAATGTTTTGTGAAGGGAAATATAGTTGAATAAGTGTGTCAAGAAAGGTGTTGATTTCTTCCTTTGTACTACATTAGTTTGTGCAGAAGTATTGGAAGGTGTTTGGACCCTTTGGAGGAATGGGAAAGGCTTGGAGTTGTCTTAAAGGATGAATTTTCATGAATGGTTCTGAGTTTCTAATCAACTTTATGCTATGTTACAATCAATTTTATGATGGTTAATCTATTTTTTTGATTCTGAAAAAGAGTTGAAACCAAGTTCTAATGTTTTGATGAAAAGATGATTGAGTTTGTTTGTTGATCTTCTTCAATTTAAGTTAGGCTCAAAAGTACCCTTGATGATTTGCCAATCCTGGTAGATGCTCTGCATCAAGATTAAAATGGTAATTGGCAAGTGTATATAATGGTAATTTAAAATGTGCATTGACAACCTAAGGTTATAATGACAAACAAAAATGAAAAGGAGAGAGTGAGAGGGAGAGAGGGGGAGAGTGGGAGATAGAGAGGGAGGGAGAAGGGTAGAGTGGGAGAAAGAGAGAGTGGGAGG
>CM021105.1:56224602-56385915 GCA_007115665.2 Sequoiadendron giganteum | reverse complement strand
ATCCCTCAACCCCTATACCCTCTTAATCCTTGAACCCTCAACCCTCAACCATTAAAGCTTAACCCTCAACCATTAAAGCTTAATCCCTCAACCCCTATACCCTCCTAATCCCTCAACCCTCAAACCTCAACCCTTAAAATTTAATCCCTCAACCCCTATAACCTCTACGCTATAACCTATTAATCCCTCATATCTAAACCCTCTACCCTCTACCGCCAATCCTCTACCCTCTACCCTCAACCCTTAAACCCACTTAGTAAACTCTCTACCCTAATCCCTCAACCCTCTTGACCCTTAAACCCTCAACCCTTAAACCCTGAAACACTCAACCCTAAACCCTCGATCCTCAACCCTAACTCCTTAAACCCTAAACTGTTAAACCCTCTACCCTCTGACCTCTACCCTCTAACCTCTACCCTCAACCCAAAATCTCTACCCTAAACCCTAATCCATCAACCCTTAATCTCTCAACCCCTAAAACCTCTACCCTATATATTGGACCCTCAACCCTAATCCCTCAACCCTATACCTTAAACTCTCAATCTTCAAACCTCAACCCTTAAACCCTCTACCCTTTACCGTATACATTAAACACTCAACCCTCAATTCTCAATCCTCAACCCTTAATCCCTCAACCATCAATCCTTAAAACCTAAACCCTCTACCCCTTACATTGGACCCTGAACCTAATCCTTCAACCATATACCCTCAAACCTATACCTTAAACCCTCTACCCTCAACCAAGTAAAACTTTAACCCCAAACCCTTCAACCCTAAACACTTAAACCTTAAACCTTCTACCCTATACCCTCAACCAAATACCCTCTACCATCAAACCTATTCCCTCAACCCTCAAACCTTAAATCATAATACCCTAGAAACCATTAACCCTATAGGTCCTCCACCCTAATCCCTTCACCCTATACCCTCAACCCCTATCACTTTCTCTCTATCTATACATCTCATCTCTCCCTCCTTCCCTTGCCCCCTCCCTCCTACCCTCTCTAATTGTCTCTATCTATCATCTCCCTCTTTCTGCGTACCTCTTGTTCAATCAATCCCTACCAACCTTTCTCACTCCCTCTATCCATCTCTCTTTATGTCCCTCCCACTCCATCCCACTCTCTCCCACTACCTCTCTCTCCCTCTCTCTCATGTCTCTTCCTCCCACCCCCTCTCTCTCTAAGGTATCTCCCTCTAGCAACCTACCTAGGTAACTCTCTCTATCTCTCTCCCCTCTCTCTATCTATCCCTCCAACCCTACCTAGACAAGTCCCTCTCACTCCACCCCCCTCTTTCTCTACCTCTATCAAGTCACTCCCTCTCACACCCTCTCCCTCTCTCAGGTCTCTCACTCACACTCCCTGTCTCTCACACTCCCACTCACTAGCTATCTCTCAAGTCTCTCCCTCTCACCCCCCTCACACTCTCAAGTCTCTCCCTTTCGCACCCTACCTACATAAATCTCTCTCTCTCTCTCTCTCTCTCTCTCTCTCTCTCTCTCTCTCTCTCTCTCTCTCTCCTTCTCCCTCTCCCTCAATTCTCTCTCCCTCTCCCTCAATTCTCTCTCTCCGACCCCCCTCTCTCTCTCAATTCTCTCTCTCCCACCCCCCCCCTCTCTGTCTCCCCCTCTCTCTATCCCTCCCACCCTACCTAGCTAAGTCCCCCTCACTCCAACCCCTTCTCTCCCACTCCCTCTCTCTTAATATCTCACTTCCACCTCCTCTCCATCTCTCTAAACTCTCTCTAAATTCTCCCTTTGTCTAAAGACATACATAAATGCATACATACAAGCATAATACATATGTACATATAATCTTACATCCATACAAGCATACATACATACATGACATACATGTACATAAAAATATATTAGCATACATTAATATATTGGCATTTAACATAAAGTAAGACATAACACGAGCACGCTATAATGCACTCGCATAATGTGTTAGTTGACATCTTCCCCACATAAGCAAAAAACCATGTCAAAAGTGAGATATAACACGAGCACGTTATAACGCACACGCGTTATATATTTCTTTGGGGATTCTCACACCTTAGGCTTGGTATTTTCCTTGGAATACCAACCCAAAGGCTTGGAGGGCATTCCCAACGACCAAAGACGTGTTTTTAAAAAATCCACCATATTTTTCATAATCGAGTTCATGCTCACCGTCAGGATTGCATGTGGTTCAATATCGAAAAAATCGAACACATGGGTAATGTTGGGTTATCTCTTAGCTATCCAATGATGTAATTTTTTTCACAATCTGACAATGTTAAGTCTTTCATCCATAATTTATTTTATCTATATATCTTTTTTTTGCCAAAAAATAGTGTTTGGTATTTTTTTCGTTATAAATTAACTGTTCATCAATTTTTCAAATAAATTAAATTTTTAGAAACTAGACTCCATTCTACAAAATTTATAAAAAAAAAAAAACAAATCAATTAGTTTCCATAATTTGTAGGGGTAGCATGACCAGAATTCTATTTTTAGGATATGTCCACTTCACAAATTAGTAAAAAATCAAATATTCATTAAAAAATTATCAGAAAAATCATGCATCAACTACATATTGTTAGCTAACTTCTGACCATTACGATTTTAGAAATACTAAAAAGAAGTTCACAGTACGAGGTTCGTACAAGAGTTTCTATGTTATGTTTTTTTGACAAAAACAACACCAATTTGTGTACACCCCTTATTTGAACCCCTTAATCTCAACCATTTTCAAAATAAATTAGTAGTTTAGAAAGTAGACTCAGAGCACTTGAATCCTTCTTTTTGTTCCATCTCAAAATTTTGAGTCTAAGTATCCTCAATTTCATGTCCAAGGTCAGTATTTCTTGATTTCAGAAAAAAATTGTCCACTTAAGTCCCCTTTTTGGGAACCATCTTTGTGCACTTACCCTTCTATCCACTTGTGATTTCATTGAATGTTATTCTTGAGCATAATCTATGTTCGAATTTGGTTTAATCTTTAGGGGAAACATTCTATTATTTGTCATTTTAACTTTTGCAATGAGTTGATTGCTTGGAAATTTATCTTTAAAATTATGCATAGTCCATTCTTGAAAGATACTCTAAACCTTTTTTGAACAAGTTGCCATATACTCATTAAATTGTGTTTTATACCAAGCACAAAATACACATCTAAAATATTCTTTTTCTCCCCTTGTTTAGTTAGAATGTTGACATTTCCTTTTCCTTTGACTTACACTTTGTTTTCATTTCCCAATGTGACATCTTATTTTACACATTCATCTAAACTTGTAAACATCTATAGATTTATTGTCATGTGATTGCTACAACCTAAATCTAGAAACCATACGTCTTTTTCATTTGCTTGTGCAACATTACATGCTAAAAACATTGTGCTTTGTTCTGATTTTTTATTTTTACTTTCTTTGTAAAATTTGTATTTTGTTTACTGAAATCATATTCTTCTTTCTACACTCATTCATATAATGCCCAAAATTTCTACAATAGTGATACTGGATTTGAGATTGTTCTTACCTTTGACATTGTGATTGATTTTGAGATGGACTTTGGCTTGAGTTTTGATAGATGCCTCTTCCACTTGACCTTGATGGGTTGCTTCTTCCCCCTCTATGAGAGTTTCTTTGTCTTCCTCTGAAATTTGATCTACCTCTACCTCTACCATGGCTAATTGAAGCTTTGATTTGAAATCATGCTACAGAGATGTGTTTTTTGACCGACTCATCCTATGCTGATGAGAAATGGGAGATGCATTGAGCTCATCAATTGAAAACTATGAGAGATTCTTTGCTTCCTTTTATGGCCAAAACTATTGACTCAAATTTTGTGCCAAAATCCTTAAGATCTTTTGAACAATTCTAGTATCTTCAATTTTCTCACCATGAGATCTAATTTGGTTTACCAATCCAATGATTTGGGTAAAGAATGAATCTACTGATTTATTGTCCTTCATATATATTATTTCAAAATCCCTTCTCAGAATTTTTAACTTTTTTTTTTTAACCTTTTCCATACCTTGATAGGTTGTTTGAAGTATATCCCATGATTATTTGGAGTTATTTGTGCTACAATCGTTTGAAAAATTCTCTCATGTACTACTTATAAATATATAAAAAAGAGCCTTTTAATCCTTCTTTTTGTTATCTCTCAACAAATCTTTCTCTACTTGAGTCAAAGCATTGTATGCTTATATATTAGATAGCTCTATAAATCCATTATCAACAAGATCCCAAATGTCTTGAGATAAAAATAATGCCTTTATGGTGATTTCGCAGTAGTCATAATTCTTCCCATTAAACTGTGGAATTTGTGGGTTTGTCAAGATTGTGCTTGCTGCCATTTATATTGTAACAACTTATCTCTTTCAAGAAAACCATTATATTGTAACAACTTATCTCTTTCAAGAAAACCATTTTGTTGTGAACCTACTCTAATTCTAGCTGAAGGGGAGAGGTAGAGGAGAAAGAACAAAACAAACAAACCCAAAAAATGAAAATAAAGATCATAGAAAATAAGCACACACAAATTTTCAAGAAACTCATATTTTTATTATATCTTCAAATCATATATATATATATATTTCAAATTCCAAAAGATTTTTTTCTTTGTTTCTCCAAAATCTCATTTCTATAAAGAAAATCTACTCTTTTTCTTCTCTTTGTTCTATCTTAAAAACATAAAACCTCCTTAATTTAAATAAACTTCAAAAATCATTGAAGAATTCACTAGAAAAGAGGTGAATAAATGTCATTAATTACAATATTAAACAACATGAGATATAACCGGATTATAATCGTCAAATCACATTCAATATTGTCCTTTTCCTATTAAATACAAAGAAAGTGCGAGGAAAATAAATCCACACAAAACACTACTAAAAGAAGCATTAACCATAGTACAACCAGGCCAAAAAGTCACGTTTGTGGGACTGTGGTATGTAGTGCACAATCGCATAACAAGCAAGGAGTGGTGGTATGCAATAGAAATCACACCACCACACTACACTAAGGAGGGAAATGTGGGATATCAACACTCACCATACAACTGCACGAAGCTGCAACAGAAGGCGCAGGAACACAGGGAAGGTTTTAGTTGGGATAAAATCCAACACCCCTTTCCCCCATGCTACATTTGATTCTTTCATTTATGCAATATTTTTGCAAAGAAATTTTTCTAGGAAGCATAAATACCCTTCATCTATTACTCATTCTTCACATCCTTTACATTTCAAAAGAGTGAGAGCTCTTAATGGTGAAAATATTTGACTTGTGGGTAACTAGTGATCTATAAAATATCGACTATTGAAATGGCAAGAGCAACAGAGAAGGTGAGATGTGTAACGGTGTTAATTATGATGATGATGATGATGATGGTGGTGGTGAATGCACAACAAGTAGAGGCTCCTGGTCTAGCAATGATTACAATAAAAGCTTCCATGGTGATGACACTGTCTATAGCCGTTGGTCTCATGGGATCCTTCATTTCTTTTATGGCCTAATTTTTCCACTGAAGCGCTGAGCACCTAGATTAGTACAAAACTTCTCAAGTGTGTTTTTAAATAATAAAAATGAGTTGATTTTATTTGTGCTCATCTAGTTTTGATGGCCATGGAGAATTCTCTTTTTTATCGCATTGCGACATATTTTTATTGAGAGATTATTTTATTACATTGTTTAGCTCTATAGAAAATAAATGGATCCTTTTTCTCGATCCATAAACATCTAACATTTATTGTTTCTTTATATCTAGGTTTTGGCAATAGTTGAAAAATAGTGTTAATAGATTTCATATTTATAAATCTATTGTTGCTTTCTTTTCTGTATATTAGGGGTTTTTTGGTTGTAGTAGATATTTAAAATTCAGTTAACCCATGCTTCTATGTAAATAAGAGAGCAATCATGCTCTGATTTTTTAATAGGCTAATTTTTCTTTGAAATTCTTCTTAAAAATGAAGAGGGTAAAATTTTCTATATACATAAAAATGCTAGATTAAATCTTGCAGTAGTAAAAAATTGTGACCATTTGGGAGAGTGTATTTTATGCTAAGCACTCATCAGGTCCAAAAATTGAGGGAAAACACTTCTGGAACTATGTAATATAAAAAGAAATAATAAATAACCCATTAAGTTTTATGGTTCCACTTGCAATAGATGACAAGAAGCTTTTATGAAGAAAATAGTATTTTCTTACTTTAAAGCATAGAGAATCAATTCTTGCTTTTAGTAGACATGCAAAAAGCTTCTTTAAGTACCTAGTAGTTTTTAGAAGGGCCTATAAGCTTCTACATTTCAATTATTTCAATTTTTTATTTTAAGATTATTTTTTAGTAATGCCTGTAATATTTCTTCATTTCAATTCTTTTGATTTTTTCTTTTTAGATTAGTTTTCAACATGAATTCCATTTTTTAATATTTTATTCAAAGAGTAGCTACAAGAAGAGCCTATATAATATTTCTTCAATTCAATTGTTATAATTTGAAGATGGTTTTTCCTCATTATTCTTTTTGAATCAACTATGTAGGTTTTTTAGGATCAACTGTGTACATTGTTTAGATTTGCACTATTGATCTGTACTATTTTTGTAGATGCATAAAAATGCCTTCATAATCATTTTCATCTATTACATGACTTATTCCATTATCTTCAAAAAACATATCTCTCATTGTATAATGCCCCTCTATGATTCATCTTGTTGGTTAGTTGGTCTACTAGTATTGTTATGAAGTTTCAATAAAATGCTTATATTCGTTTTATTTCAGCGTATGTTTATGTTTGAGGGGATTTTAGCATAAAATTTGTATTGGTTTCCAATCACTATGATAATGCATAGTTAGGTATGGGTGATTCATAGCTTTTCAATTATTAAATGGTTTATGTCATTTAAATGTGGGGGTGTTCTTGTTGTTGTGGATCAAATGTTATTCAAAACTACATCCGCTTCATATTTTTGGCGAGCGAGTTGCAATGGTTGTTGGGGGGGGGGAAAGAAAGAAGAGTTTTTATTTACAAGAATCTATGGGGAGGTATGAGTCTTTTGGAGGAGGCACAAAGGAAACAACCAAGAGGGAGGATGAGAGGATCTCATTGTTAGGGTTTACAACCTACAAGCCTATTATATTTGTTGGGAGGGAAGGGTGCAAATAAGACAAAAAAAATGTTGTGACTGTATGGACATACTCATAAATAAACACAAAATATGCACTCCAATAGCATAACTAAACACACAAAGAAAGATTGAAATATTTTCCTTGTTTGCTTCAAAATACAAAAACTCAGAGGAAATTCTTTGATTTACATGAACAAAATAAAACTAAGCTATTTGGACAGATTTCCAATACAAGAGGTGATACACTCACACCAAAATACATAAACTACTACAATCCTGTAGCTATAGCTGACAATGCACTATGACTACTAAAAAATTCCTTTTGTGCTATTGTTGTCACTGTTCTATGCTGAACATTCTCCACTTCATCTGCTGCTGCAGGGTCAACTTCAAAAACTAACTTCTCCTTCTTCTACTTACTCCAACAAATACATTCCTTTTGTCTTTTCATGTTTCAAGCTCATGAGAATGAGCACTAAGTTTAAATTCAAATTTACCTAACTCCATTTAATGTTGGTAGGCAGTTGTAGGTTTACGTTGGCTATAGGAAGCACTCTAATTTCAAATTCAAAAATACCTACCAAATTTATTGTTGGAGGTATATGTTGGATACAACTTGAAAGGTTCTTCATCTGACATGGGGGATGAGATGTCAATTCTATTGACTATAAAATATTAAATGTTCCAACACTCTCCCTTAATCGATAAATCAGTTGTCTCTCTATAGATTCCTTCCAGAGCTGATCTCCGAAGCTATCCATAATGCCAAGCCTATCTCTTAGGTGTTCAAAAATATCTCTCGGTAATTCTTTGGTGAAGATATCAGCAAGCTATTGCTCGGATCTGTAATACTAAAGTTCTATGCCACCTTGTTCCACCAACTCCCTTATGAAGTGATACTGAATCTCAGTGTGTTTGCTTCATCCATGGAAGACCGAATTCTTTGTCAACGCTATGGAGAACACATTGTCACAATGAATAACTATGCTGTCAACTTGCTATTGCTGTAAATCTGCAAGGATCCTCCTCAACCAAATAGCCTAACAAGTTGCTACATTTACCACTATGTATTATGCTTCTACTATCTTGAGAGAGACAAACATCTATTTCTTCGATGCCCATGAGATTGCACCTGATCCCATGTTGAAGACATATCTCAATGTGCTCTTCGTATTACCCACATTTCCTACCCACCCACATTTCCTACCCAATCACTATCTGTGAAACCATCCAACTTGAACTCATTAGTTGCACCGTACATGATGCCATATCCTGTTGTTCCATTGGCATACCTTAAAATCCATTTTCCTGCTTACCAATGTGTGTCCTTAGGTTCCTCCATGAACCTAGATATCAAACTTACAAAATACATCAAATCAGGCCTAGTTGATGTCAAATACATCAAACTTCCAACCATACTCTTGTAGAGGGTTGGGTTCACTCCTTTACTGCTATCAATCTTGCATAGTTTTGGACCTATTGTTGTTGGTGTGGGGCATGTTTTTTGTTATGCATTTTGAACCTCCTTAAAATTTGTTTGGCATAGTTAGATTGAGAAATAAAAATTCCATGTGTTTGATAAACTTCTATCCCAAGAAAATACTTCAAAATACCTAGATCTGTCATCTCAAATTCATTTTTCATCACTTCTTTAAAATCAACAATTCTATTGTTAGTGTTACCAATAAAAATTAGATCATCTACATAAAAAACTGCAATTAAAATGTCACCTTGTATTGCTTTGATGTAGAGTGTGGGTTCACTGCTGCTCTTGCTAAACCCATTGCTCAACAAATAGGTGTCTATTCTATTGTACCACACTTGAGGTTCTTGTTTCAACCCATAAAGAGCTTTCTGGATCCTATACACTTTTTCCTCTTGCCTTGGGACTTCATAGCCAGGTGGCTACTCCACATATACCTCCTCCTTCAACACTCTATTTAAGAAGGCTAACTTTACATCCATTTGATACACTTTCCACTAATGTTGTGCTGCAACTACTATGATTGCATGCCCTATTTCCAGCCTTGCAACTGGTGCATTTGTCTCATCATAATTTATACCAGGCTTCTATTTATAACCTTTCACAACAAGTCTTTCCTTGTGTCTTTCAATCTTCCCTTCGACTATACACTTGGTCTTATAGACAAACTTCACTCCAATTAAACTTGTTTACCCTTGGGTAAATCAGTCAACTCCCATGTTTAGTTTCTCTCTATAGCATCCAACTCTTCATCCATGGCCTTACACCACTTCTCTTCTTTCACTGCTTCCTCAAAGTGTGTTGGATCACTATAGGAGAATAATGCAAAATCCAATTTTTCATGAAAATCAGCATGTTGTGTGCTGTCATAGCTCTCCCTCACACTCTTTTTGTTTCTTGGCATCAATGATGTGAGTGTAGGATCTTAATTTTCTTCTGAGATGCTGCTACTCTGACCTCTGGAGTTGTTGTACTACTAAATTTTGGAGCTACTTCTCTGCGGAATTCTGAAGCTGACAAATTGTTGTCTCTGTCTAGAGTTGTTGTTCTACTGAATAGTACTAGAACTGTTACTCTTCTACTACACATCATTAAAGATGTTGTTTTCCAATGCTCTATGGTAGTTTCTCTCTAAGCTACTACTCTCTTGAGATGCCCCTATGTTTCTATCATCTGGATCTTCTTCATCATCTAAGGGTATTGTAATTGAAATACCCGTGGTGTCATCCACTGATCCAACCCATGCTTCATTCTCAATAAAAATAACATCTCTACTTATCACAACCTTCTTGGTGATGGGATTGTACAATTTTTAGGCTTTTGAATCCTCACTATAGCCTATGACGATGTATTTATCTCCTTTGTCATCAAATTTTTGCCTCTTCTCTTTTGGCACAAATGCATATGCCACACACCCAAAGATTCTTAGGTGCTCAATAGTCCATGCCTCCTGTGGATTTCTATCACGGAAAGCCTTTGTGGGGCACCTATTTAGTATATAGACTATTGTTGCTACAAATTCTCCCCAAAACATGTGTGACAACCCTTTTGCTTTCAACATACTTGTCGCCATATCTTGAATGGTCCTATTTTTCCTCTCGGCCACTCCATTTTGCTGTGGAGTATACCTTATTGTGAATTGTTTGTGAATTCTCTCATTCCTACAAAAATTCAGAAATTCATTGGAGATGTACTCTCCCCCTCTATTTGTCCTAAGGGATTTGATATAGTGACCACTCTCCTTCTCAACTATTGCCTTAAACCATTTAAACTTCTCAAAGGCTTTCGATTTGTTTTTCAAGAAATAGACCCATATTTTTCTACTATAGTAATCTATAAAAGTCATGACATATATATTTCCAACTAAAGTAGGGGTTTTCATGGGTCCGCACAAATCTAAGTGCACTAACTCTAGTGGTGCTTTTTCTCTCCTAGAATACCTAGATTGAAATGGTTGCCTATGTTTTTTTCCTAAAATGCAAGCCTCACACTTGCCATCAGGTTCTATAATGGATGGTAAAACCCTAACCATTCCTTTCCTAGACAATAAACTTAAACTTGAAAAGCTTAAGTGCCCATACCTTAAATGCCATATTTTGGATGGGTCTTTGATGACTGTCTTGAAAGCAAACTATTGTTCGACTACTGACTATTGTGATACTATTGTGAGTGTTAGAGAACAATGTTGTTGATGATCATCTGTTCTTCCTATCGCAAACACTATGTGCATCCTAAGAGGAAACATTCTATTTCTCATCATCTGCACTGCAACCATCACTTTCTTGCTACCTCCTCTGTCAAATATCTTGCATTCTCCGTTCTCCATCAAGATTTTGTAACCATTTTGGACCATTTTTCTAATGCTCAATAAATTATGTTTCATTTCGGGGGCATAATAAACATCTTGGATTTTCTGCCTTACACTATTTTGGTTTGGATGCTTACTACACCTCTTCTGATCACAAGAACCTTCTCATCATTTCCCATTTTGATCTCAGTTTTTATACTGTTGTCAATGGAGGAAAATAAACTCGTGTTACCACTCATGTGGTTGATGCATCTGTTGTCCAAGTACCAAACTTCCTCACTCCTACATTTAGCAAGGTTGCATACAATGAAAATATTGGATTGTTTGTCATTTTCAACTTTGTTCTCATTTTCTACGTTTACACTTTGGCCTCCATGGTCATGCTACTTCTTCCTACATTAACTAGCATAATGGCCATATTTGTGACAATAATAAAACTACACATTACTTTTTTCATTTCTTTGATTGAAACTATTGTTCATCCTCTAGTACTAGTTTGTTGGCTATGAGTTGCTTGGCTCCTTTGTGCTGTCAGAACCTCCTCTTCTAGAATTGCTTCTTCCTCTGCCTCTTTGACTTGTACCTCTGTTGTTTCTTCCTCTTCCCCGTCCTCTTCCATTGGTCTATGCTTTGAATGCTTTCTCTAGGGAAGGAGTAGATCTGTTCAACCGCTGCTCATGGGTTTGTAGTGAACCCATCAACTCATCTAAATTTATCTGATACAAATCCTTTGCCTCTTCAATGACAATGGCTACATAGTCAAACTTAGTAGGAATAATTCTTAGGATTTTCTCAACAATCCTTTGTTCTTCCATTGTTTCTCCATTGATTCTCGGCTGATTTAGTAGGGTTTAAATCTTAGTGTGATAATCTAAAATGGACTCATTATCTTTCATTAGTAGAGTCTCAAAATTTCATCTTAAGAGCTGCAACTTAGCTGACCTCACATTGTCAGTCCCTTTATAACTATTTTGCAATATATCCCAAGCTTTTTTTGCATATTTTGATGCTACAATACATGGTAAAATAGCCTCACTCAAGTCTGCCTCAATTAAATTGAGGGATTTTGTATCCTTTATTCGAGTCTCCTTCAATTGATTCTTTTGTGCATTTGAAAGGGCTACAAATGTATTTGGGTCTGTGATATCATTAAACCCATTTATGACCTAATCCCATAGGTCATTTGCAATTAACATGGTCCTCATCTTCTTAGCCCATATGTCATAATTCTTCCCATCAAATTTTGGTGGCTATTGCCAACCTTTGCTATCATCTCTTGCAATATTTCTCTAATTTGAGAAAACCAAACAATGCCTAGATAACCTAGGGCTTTACCCAATACACCCACAATAAAATTACTGACTAAATGACTGCCCAAAGAAATAGGGCTTTGACACCACTTGTTGGGAGGTAGGGGTGCAAATAATACATAAACTGTGCTATGACTGTATGGACAAACTCAGAAATAAACACAAAATATGCACTCCAACAATATAAGTAAACACACATAAAAATATATAAATATATTCCTTGTTTGCTTCAAAATACAAAAAATCAGAGGACATTCTCTGATTTACATGAATAAAATAAAACTAATCTATTTGGATAGATGTCCAATACAAGAGGTGCTACACTCACATTGAAATACATAAAATGCTACAATCCTATAGCTCTAGCTGACAATGCACTGCGATTGCTAAAACATTCCTTCTATGCTATTGTTGTCACTGTTTTGTGCTAAACATTCTCCACTTCATCTGTTGTGGTAGGGTCAACTTCAAAAACTAACTTCTCCTTCTTCTACTTACTCCAACGAATACATTCCTTTTTTCTTTTGATATTTCATGCTCATGAGAATGAGCGCTAAGTTCAAATTCAAATTTACCTAACTCCATTTAATGTTGGTAGGCAGTTGCAGGTTTACGTTGGCTATAGGAAGCACTCCAATTTCAAATTCAAAAATAACTACCAAATTTATTGCTAGAGGTATACGTTGGCTGCAACTTGAAAGGTCTTCATCTGACATGGGGGCTGAGATGTTAGTTCTACTGACTGCAGAATATTAAATGTTCCAACAATAGTCTCACCTTTCCAAGCTATGATATCAATGCCAAATTGGATCGACAAATAGGTGAGTTGGTAGATTTTATTAATGAATCAGATATACACAGTAACACCAGTCAATGGGAATTTCATTTTATGAATTATGCCTTGTTTGGTAATGATGAATGCTCATCTTTGCTACAAACATTAAGCTATTTCAAATCCTTTTAAATTATTTTCTATTATGTTGTAGTCTTGATTTTAATAGATTATATATATATTCAAATATGATAAGGTGAACATTCTAGGAGCGTTCCTTGTTGAGCTTTTCTTTTTCAATATTTCTTGATAGCCTACTTCTTACTCGAATTGATCTTTTATTTTAATGTTTGAATCATGAGTTCTTTTCTGCAACCGATAATGCAAGGGTTGTCTTTTGATTTAATCAATTGGCTATTATATATAGACTATAATCTTAAGATGAAATTTCTCAAGTGCATTCTATCAAATAGTTCATGTGACTAGTTCAACTTCCATGTTTGCATGCTTGTCTATCAATACTCATATGTATTTATTTTTCACTCTCATTTTGGCACAAGTGGGTATGTATGGCACATTTATCTTCATCATTAGTTATTGAACAATTGATCGGTTATTTATGGTTTTCAGCTTTACACCTAGTAATTTGCTAAGAGTCTCTAAAATCTTTCAAATCTATGCAGCTTGTTGTTGGGTAACCTTCTATTCCTACTTAAGGATCTGTACTAGCTCTATAAGTTCTTGATACAATTTTTTTTAATTCTAAATTGTCAACACTTTGATTTCAATTAACCTTATTGTTCAAATTTTGGAATGAATAACCATTAAATAGATTTTCACGAGTCTCAGTTTACTCCTCTTTATCCGATGTTAGTGGGCGTTCTATATTTGTTGCTTAAGGTGATTTGATGCCAGGCTATCTTCAATCTAAGATCTTTGCAAAATTTATTTCTCCTTTTGTGTGAGCAAAACCTTTAATATGAAGGGACTCTATGATGAGTCAAGAAGCTAATTGTGTTAGTGGTGTTAAACCAAACCCCCAAAATAATACAATAGCATCTTTCTATGCATATTAGATTTATAGAAATCATGGTTTCTTATTTCAGTAGTCATTGTTCAATGGTACTTGTTCTAGAAAATAGATATATATATATATTTGTGTTGGAATATTTATTGTCTCTAAGCCTATCATTTCCTTACCTACCTGTCAGGAGCTATTTTATAAATGATAGTTTTTTGGAATCTTCATCCTTGTAGCTCCTAACTACTTAGAATTCAATGTAGTAGAAATTTTTGAATTCCTAATTAATGCTATTAGGTAATTTTGAATTTTGAGAGAGATTTTTTGAATGAGACAAATAGAGGGAATGTTTTCCCAGTTAGAAGATTGAATGTTAGTCAATTTTTTGCAGCAGCAAGAAGGAAAGTTGTAGCAACAGTAGGGAATGTTCTTAAAACATTTTGCAGAGTGTTTTCTAGGAACAATAAATAGTTCCATTTGAATTGTAACATAGATCTCTAAGTAGCTCCTGATTTTCTATGATCTAGTTGAGCAAGTCTATTGATCACTCCCAAAAAGTTGTAATAGTTAGTCTCTAGTTTGTTTGAAGTCTTATGTTTTATGTATTGTCATTTCTAGTCAGTTAATAGAAGAAGAAGAATATTGCATGCCCAGTTTTGTGTGTCTCCATTGAGTTCATTCTTGTTATTCTGCAATTTGGGTTTTTCCAAATTGAATGGAAAACAGAGCAATAGCTCTGTGTTTGTTTTGTGCATTTAAAAGTTTGACATGGTATCAGAGTCATAGGCCCCATTTATTTGTGAGTTAGGGCATTTTTTATTTTTGGGTAGTGAGTTTTTTCTATAGGAGACATGGATGGAGATGAAGGGAAGAGTTGGTAGCAGCCACCGTCCTTTAATGGACAAAACCATAATGTCTAAGCTACGAAGATGAAGACCATAATGGTTTCTAATGATTTGTGGGATTTTTTGTTAAGTGGTTTTGTAGATTTCACTAACCCAACTCAATATGCAACTCTCACAAACAACCAAAAGACTTATTTGAAGGAGCAAAGGAAGAAGGATGCTAAGGCACTGAGTTTGATAGAAGTAGCCTTGATAGAGGCCATTTTTCCCAAAATAGTAGCAGCTGAATATGTAAGGGAAGATTGGGAAATCCTCCAAACCAGTTACAAAGGGACTGATAAAGTTAGATCGGTGAAGCTCTAGTTAATTCAAAGAAAGTTTGAGATAATTGAAATGAAGGAAAGTGATTCTATTTCAGACTTTCACACAAGGTTCTCGAGTTTGTTAAACCAGTTGAGAGAAAATGGAGAAATGATGGAGGAGTAGAGGATTGTTAAAAATATCCTTAGATGTCTACCCATGAGGTATGATGCAGTCTTCATTACTATTGAAGAGGCAAAATACCTCTCTACTTTGATGATAGATGAGTTGATGGGTTCTCTCCAAAATCATGAGAAACACCTAAAAAGGCCTACTACTTCTTCCCACGAGCAATATTTTAAAGCTCATTCAAATGAAAGATGCAGGGGGAGAGGTAGAAATGAATATCGACATGGTAGAGGAAGATCTAGACAAGGAAATGTTGGAGGAGAAATATTGGGATGAGCAAACAACCAAGAGGGAGCAAGTAGCTCTCAGAACAACTCCTGAAGAGGCATTAAGAACAACAATTCGAATGGGAGAAATGACAAGAGCAATGTTGAGTGATACTTTGGGCATTATGCTAGTAAGTGCTGGAAAAAACATGGTAATCAACAAAAATAGAATTAAAATGTGGTTGATTCAAATGTGGCTGAAGGAAATCAGTCCATAGCCTTCATCATGTGCAACATTGGATTCAAAATGGTTAAAAATTGTTGATGGAGAAGGGTCAATGAATCATTTATGACAAGAATGAGAGGACAAAAGTGTTTGCAGCAGTTGCAATGACAAAGAACCAAATTTTTTTGTTTAAGATTGAGGTGTGCTTCTCATCTTAGTCAGTTGTTGCACCTCTCATGGATGGAAAATGTAGAACAATACAAGAAGCAACCCTCAAGAGCACCATTCAAGACCCCTCCAAGCTATAGCATCTCAGGTATGGACACTTAGGCTATGCTGGTTTGATTCTATTGTCCAAGAATAAAATGATTGATGGTTTTTCAAGTATAGTAGAGCCTAATGTTAGGTGTGAGGCTTGCATTTGGGAAAGCAACATAGGAAACCCTTTCAATCGGGAAACTCTACAAGGGAAATATCACCATTGGAGTTGGTGCACATGGATTTGGTAGGCCCTATGAAAATCACATCTATTGGTAATAGCATTATTTTTATAACCTTCATTGATGATTTTAGTCATAAGACATGGGTTTATTTCTTACAGAATAAGTCTAATGCATTTGATAAGTTTTTATTGCTGAAGGCCTAGGTTGAAAAGGAGAGTGGACATTTCATCAAGGTTCTAAGGTCAAATTGTGCAGGAGAGTATACCTCTAATTGTTTGGTGAATTTTTGCAGGAAAAATGGCATCAAGAAGGAGCTTACAACTAGTTATACTCTTTAGAAAAATGGAGTTGCTTAGAGAAAGAATAGGACCATCATGGAGATGGGAAGGAGAATGATGAAAGGAAAGGGACTCCCAACTGAATATTAATGAGAGACTGTAGCAATAGTTGGGTATGTGCAGGGTTATGATGGGCCAAAAAATGGAAATATATAAGTGATATGATGGCCCATGTGACCGACGACTTGTTTTTACCCAAAATTGATGAAACAAAAAGAGTTTTTAAAGGAGATTCTCAGCTTCCCACCAATATAAATTATTCTTTATTTTGAATTTAATAAATAATTATTATTCATTTTTTATTTGAATTACGGTTAGAGTCCTAATTGATAGGGTGATTGAAAAACATCTATAGCTTTCAAACAATATCACATATTTTGAATAGGATTAAAAAAAATGAATTTCATGAAGTTTTGACCAATTTAAGGTGGTCAAACATTCGAGTTTTTATATTTTTTAAAAGTTTTAATAAAAAAATCATAATTAATTATTTACTTTGATATATATTTTTTTAAAAATATGCATCACATCAAGACATGAGTCTTGTATTTATATTTAAAATCTTATAAAAAAATATTATCATATTATTGTGCTTAGGGTGGTCAGACATACACCTACTTCTTATTTTTTCCTTGAAATTTAAGTACTACTGCATTGAAATTTAAAATTCTCACCAAATAGATATTTTTATTTTTTAAATAAACCTAGTAGTTTAGAAACTACATTCAATTTTCTATAGATTCTATTCTTACATATTTTTAAAATAATATAGATAACTTATTCAATTTTTTATGTCAAGTTGCCTAACTCTGATTTTTTGAATTTTCATCACCACTTAAGGGCCTGTTTTTTCCATGATGATCCTGCACATACCCAATTGTTTATTTTCAATAAATAGAAGTCTAACAAAGGCGGTCTATGGCAAAGTACCTCAAGAGGCATGGAAGAAATGTAGATGGACAGTTGAGCACTTAAGAGTGTTCGGTTGTGTAGCATATGCTCATGTGCCCAAAGAAAAGAGGCAATAATTGGATGATAAGGGTGAGAAGTGCATCTTCATGAGTTATTGTTCAGAGTCCAAAGCCTACAGGTTGTATAACCTAGTCACCAAGAAAATTGTTATCAACAAAGATGTGGAGTTTTTAGAAGATCAATCATGGGATGGTACGATCGCTTTCGATCGTTCCCAATTGCTCTCGATCATTCCCAATCGCTCCCGATTTCTCCTAATGTTGAAGGAAAGGAACAAGAAATGAAAAATGATGATTCAGTTGAGAAAGTAGTAGATCCTGAGAACTCTAGACAAGCTTTTGAAAATTTTGAACGAGCTCCTGATCGCTCCCAATTGCTACTGATCACTCCTGATCAAAATAGATAGAAATGAAATAAGCCATAGACAACCAAAAAATGGGTCACAAAGAGCTCCTGACAAGCTCCTGACAACTCTCGATTGCTTCAGAGCCAGCTTGTTCAACAAAGCAATAGTTGTAGTGAATGTTCAAACCCCACTCTCACCTCCCTAATGCCAAGAAAGACCAAGATTCTAAGGGATATCTACCAAGATGAAAGGTATGACAAATAATTTGATGAGAGAATGAATTTTTAATTATTTTCTCATAGTGATCCAATTTATTTTGAGGAATCTATAAAAGAGGATAAATTGTGTGAGGCCATGGAGGAGGAGATATATGCAATATAAAGGAGCAAAAAATGGGAGTTATCCGATTTTACTCTCAACAAGCAAGTTATTGGGGTGAAATGGGTCTACAAGACCAAGTGCAATGCCGAAGGAAGGATAGAAAGGCATAAGGCACGTTTGGTGGTCAAGGGGTATAAACAACAGTTTGAGAGAGATTATAATGAGACATTTGCCCATATTGCAAGGATGGAGACTATGTAGGTAGTAATAGAAATTGTTGCCCAACACAAATAGAAGGTGTTTCAAATGGATGTGAAGTTTGCCTTCCTTAATGGAGTGTTGAAAGAAGAAGTTTATGTGGAGCAGACATTTGGATATGAAGTTCCAGGTCAGGAACACAAGGTGTATAGGCTAAATAAAGCTCTTTATGGGCCGACGTAAGCTCCACGGGCATGTTATAGTAGGATTGACTCATATTTGATGAGAAATGACTTTAGCAAAAGGGATGGTGAGACCACTCTTTACATCAAGTCAGCAAATGGTAATATTTTGATTGTTGTCTTGTATGTAGATGATCTAGTTTTTACTGAGGATGATTTCCTCATTGTTGATTTTGAGAGGCCATGAAAAGAGAGTTTGGAATGATAAATTTAGGTCTCTTGAAGTATTTTCTAAGAATAGAAGTAAACAAAATGCATGATGGTATATTTATCTCTAAATAAAAATATGCAAATGAGATCTTGAAGAGATTTAGAATGCTTGAAAGCAAGCTTTCCCCAACACCAACAACCATAGGTCTAAACTTGAGCAAGGAAGATTACAGTAGCAATGTGGATCCTACCATGTATAAAATTTTGGTTGTAAGTTTGATGTATTTGAAAAACAATAAGGTGGGATATAATGCATGGAGTCAATATTATTTCTAGATTTATGAAGACTCCAAGAGACACCCATTGGAAAGCGGGTAAAAGGATCCTAAGTTATGTGAAAGAAACCAAAGAATATGGCATGTTGTACACAACAACAAAAGAGTTAGGGCTAGTTGGATACATTGATAGTGATTGGACAGGAAGTTTGGATGATAGGAAGAGCACATTGGTCTATTCGGGTGCTATCTCATGGGCTTCAAAGAAATAACCTATTGTTTCCCTATCAATAGTAGAGGCTGAGTATATAGAAAAAAAATGTAGCAGGATGTCAAGCTATTTGGTCGAGAAGAATATTGGTAGATTTGAGAGAAGAACAAGAAGATGGAACAACAATCTCTTGTGACAATGTTTCATCAATAGCCTTGATAAAAAATTCTATGTTTCATGGAAGAAGCAAGCACATTGAAATTAGGTATCATTTTATTAGAGAGTTAGTTGAAAATGGTGAAATCAAAATAGAATTTTGCAGGTCTGAGGAGTAGCTAGTAGACATATTCACCAAACCTTTGAATAAGGATAGTTTTGAGTGTCTAAGAAGTAGATTGGGTGTAGTTGATTTGGATCAGGATTGATCCTATTTTGTTGGCTCAAGACAAAGGGGGAGTGTTGGAATATTTGTTACCTTTGAGCCTACTATTGCCTTACCTACCTATCAAGAGTTGTTTTCTCAATGGTAGTTTTTGCGATCTTCAACCCTGTAGCTCATAACTGCTCGGAATTGAATGTAGTAGAAATTTTTGAATTCCTAATTAATGCTAGTAGGTAATTTCCAATTTGAGAGAGATTTTTTGAATGATACAAATAGAGGGAATGTTTTCCCAGTCAGAGGATTGAATGATAGTTATTTTTTTGCAGCGACAAGAAGAAAAGTTGCAGCAGCAACAGAGAATGTTCTTAGGACATTTTGCAAAGTGTTTGTAGTGAGCAAGATTTCTCCTGATCGCTCAGTGTTTGCTAGGAACAATAGATAGTTCCATTCAAATTATAACAAAGAGCTCTGAGTATCTCCTGATTGTCTATGATCTAGTTGAGAAATTCTATTGATCGCTCCCAAAAATTTGTAATATGTAGTCTCAGTTTGTTTGAATTTTTATGTTTTATGTATTGCCATTTCCAGTCAATTAATATAAGAAGAAGAATATTGCATGACCAGTTTTGTGTGTCTCCATTGAGTTCATTCTTGTTATTCTACAATTTGTGTTTTTCTAGCTTCATTGGAAAATAGAGCAGCAACTCTATGTTTCTTTTGTGAATTTAAAAGTTTGACAAATTGCTTTATATATTTTTTACCTTTTATGCCAACCTACATTCTAAATCATCACTTGAGTCATGTAAGGGTTGAGTGTATTTGGCTTGCCAATTGTCTTGAGTCAAGCATGGTTAATATGCACACATCCCCACAATATTTTTTTTGATGTTGTGGTTGTATTGGTGATATGTGGTTGTCATTGATGTCAACACTATTAGAATTAATGATTCTGAAGGTTGTATATGTCGAGGATATTGAGAAAATTGTAAAAAACTTATATCGCAGGCAACCGGTCAAGCTGAGAAGGTCACAGTGGTGAAAATTGTTTTAAGTTGATAATCAACTAGTGTGCACTAAAGGTTTTAATGCTAATAATATGTAGTATTCTATCTGAAATTTTTAGTTGTACGCATCAATATTTGAGAAAGTTATGAAGATCTGTAATTCTACAGTTACTTAGTTTCTGTAGCAAGTGCTTCTAGATGATGTGATCGCAAGTTTGGTGAATTTTTTTGTTATGTATGCTTTTGAGATGATCAATAATTTTTATAGATCATGCTCTATCAGTTCAATATGTTTGAATTGATTGGAGTACTCGTGATTGAATATTTTTCCAAGTGTGTTCAAATGTTTTCATCTTCTTGGGTGACATGATGGTGATAACATGTTGCAGATCTCTATGGTCTAATGATTTATTGTTTGGAATGCTTGAAGGTTTTTATTTGGGTCCTCTCTATGTTATGATCAACTTGAGTTTGTGCGCATTAATATTTATTTCTGTATTAAGGCTAACAACTGTAATTTACTCTTTATCTATGGCTGACAAAATAGTTGAGGTAAATCCATGTAGTGGATATATTAGAGTGGTTGTTTTCCTCATTTTGAAGTATGCTCAGGTGTGTGTGTGTGTGTACATGTGTGAATAAAGATAAAATCATTCAAGAGAAGAGAAAAGTGTGAAAGAGATTGAGGAGAGTGTGAAAGTGTTTTTCTGTACCTAACCAGAACTGTCATCGGGATTTTATAGAAGCTAATTTCTCAGTTTAATCTTATTAGATAGGTGTAATCTAACAATATTATGTAAGGAAGTGAGCCTTCCTTTGAGAAGTGAGCTCTAGGTAGTGTGATTAAATGCATGCACATTCCCTATTTAATTCTCATTAAACTTCTAATAGGGTATAATCTTGTGGATTAACATCCACTGTGGTTTTTCCCCCAACAGGGTTTTCATGTATAAAATCTTGGTGTTCATGTGTCTCTGATGTATTATTGATTTATATTTTCTATGTTAATTATTAGATCCGAGATTATAGGCTGATTAATGTTGAATACGTTTTATTTTGGTAACAATTGATTCACCCCACCTCTCAGTTGTGTATTCTTGTTTTTCCAACAATCGGTATCAAAGTAGGTTCCTCTAAAGAATCCTAATAGCTTGAGGTGATTTGAGATGACATCACACAAGAAGGATAGTCCTAGATTCAATGGTACAAACTACTCTTTATGGAAAGTTAGAATGGAATGTCATTTGGAATGTATTAGTGAGCCTTTCTAGAAGATTACAAATAATGCATATACTGTTCCTCATAATGGTTCCTCCTCTGAAGATGAGATTAAACAAGAAGAAGTTAATACCAGGGCTATAGAAGCATTTTTGAGTTCTTTAATAGATTCAGATATGACAAATGTGTTAGGTTTGAATACTACACATGAGATCTAGAAAAATTTGGAAATATTGTATGAAGGAGATGCACTAGTGAAAAGTGCTAAGCTATAAAGTTTGAAAGAAAAATGGGAGAGGATGAAGATGAGTGAAGATGAAAAAATCTTTTCCTTATTGCAAAAAGTAAATGAATTAGTGATGGACATTAGATGTGTTGGTGGAACCTTGGCTGGAGAAGAAATTGTAGCTAAGATACTTAGATTTGTTCCCTCTTCCTACAAAACAAAGCTCGTGCTATTGATGAACTCAGGACAGTAAGAAATATAACAAGAGACATGCTGATTGGAAAACTTGTTGCCTTTGAGTTAAGTGAATTTGGTGAATCTACTCCTAAGAAGAAATCTGCATTCAAGGCTATTGTATCTGGGAGAAGCAAGAAGAGATATGATTCGAGAGAAATTTCCAAAAGAACATTCAATTATGAAGATGAGATGACACAAATTGAAGATGAAGAAAAATAATTAGAAGAACTTGAAGCATTGGTTGTGAAAAGAGAAGCCAAAGGTCATGGTAAGTACAAAGGAAACATACTATTAAGTGTTTTCTTCTAGTAAGATAGGTCATTTTGCATCAAGATGTCCTGAAAGAGTCTCTAAGTATAAACCTAAGAAGACTAGATTTCAAAGGAAATGCTATTATGCTGAAGGTGTTACAGATGATGAATCTGATAAATAAAATGGAAATGAAGATGAATGGGTATTCATTGCTATCAAAGAAAATGGTTAGGTGTCCACTGAATCTACTAGTAATGTGAATTTTGAGAAAGCTCTTGCAGCTAAAATTGAAGAGAAGGATGAGTGGGTAATTGAAAACGAATGTTCACATCATATGAGTGGTGATAAAAGAAAGTTTGTAAGATTGGAAGATTATGATGGTGGCATTGTAAAATTTGGAGACAACATTTTTGGTGTGATTTATGGCAGAGGCACTATTTTGTTTGATGGTAAGCACTATATTGATGATGTTCTTAATGTAGAAGATTTAGAGAACAACTTGTTGAGTGTTGGACATATGGGAGACAGAGGTTGAAATATTTAGTTCAAGGATGGAAAATGCAAAACAAGGGGAAGTTCTGCAAACATGATTGCTTCAGGTACAAAGACGAGAGGTAATATTTTTCATTTGAGTATTAATAGTGGAAGTTAATTAATTTATCAAGTTGATGAAAGTTGGCTATGGCATAGGAGGTTGTGTCATGTGAAATTTGATAACATTGTCAAAATAAGCTCTACTCAAGCGGTCAAAGATCTTCCTAGGTTAGTAAAGCCTAATAATCCTATGTGCAAGGAATGCCAAATGGGAAAGAAGACTAGAAATTCCTTTAGGAGGAAATAGTATAACTCTAATGGAATATTGGACTTGATACATAATGACTTATGTGGTCCATCTAGAATCAGAAGTCTTCAAGGTGAAAGGTACTTTATGTTGCTTATTGATGATTAGTCTAGAATGACATTGGTTGCTTTCTCAAGAGAAAAAATGAAGCACTAGAAAAGTTCAAAAACTTCAAAGCTATTGCAGAAAATGAGACAGGTTAAAATATCAAATGCCCAAGGTCAGACAAAGGTGGTGAATTCAATTATTTGAAATTCAATTATTTTTGTGAAGAGCATGGAATCCGAAGACAACTATCTACCCCTAGACCCCTCAACAAAATGGAGTTGTTGGAAGAAAGAACAAAACCGTTCTAGACACTGCTAGAACCATGATGCTAGAATATTTTTTTCCTCATTTCTATTGGAGAGAAGCTGTAAGATGATTTATTGCTTATGCTGATTTTAAGAATTACAAAGTCTATTAGATGGATGTAAGGTCAACATTTGTAAATGGTTAGCTATAAGAAGAAGTCTATGTTGAGCAACCAGATGGATTTCAACTGACTGACAAAGAAAATATGGTATGCCGACTGAAGAAAGCCCTATATGGACTTAAGAAATCTCTTAGAGCTTGGTATGCTAGACTGGATAAATAATTATTGAAGCTCAAATTCAATAAAGGTACTCTTGACAACAATCTGTATTTCAAGTTGGATCAAAACAAAGAACCGATCATTGAAGTCTTTGTTGATGACATATCTTTGAAGGTGATGATCATTTGTGTTTGAATTTTTCCAATGAAATGAAAAATGAGTTTGAAATGTCAATGATAGGAGAACTGAAATTATTTTTAGGATTGCAAATCACTCAGTTGGATGATGGAATCTTCATATCTTAGTCCAAGTATGTGAAAGAGTTACTGAAATTTTTTGGTATGAAATAATCAAAGCTAGTTAGTACACCTATGGTAACTAGATGCAAACTTGCACAAAATGATGATTCTCCTAAAGAAAATCAGATAATATATACGTCAACGATTGGTGGATTACTGTACTTGACTTAGACCAAGCCAGATGTAATGAATGTTGTATGCATGGTTTCTAGATATCAAGTTGATCCTAAAGAAGCTCATGTGACTATTGTGAAAATAATCTTCATATACCTGAAAGGGATAATTGATCTTGGTCTTTGGTATCCTAAGGATGATGATCTTATTCTGAGAACTTTCACTAATGTTGATTGGGTAGGAGATGTGAATGACAGGAAAAGTACTAGTGGTGGTGCATTCTTCTTCAGGAAGAAGTTGGTATGTTGGTTAAGAAAAAAAAGAATTCAGTATCATTATCTATTACCAAAGCAGAATAAATTGTTGCTGCAAATAGTTGTACTCAAGTACTATGGATGAAGAAGATGTTGAAAGATGTCAGAATTGAATATGAAGAACCCATTGCCATATTCTGTGATAAATCAAGTGCCATAAACATTTCTAAGAATCCAGTATTGCATTCAAAGACAAAGCACATATCCATCAAATATCACTTCTTGAGAGATAAAGTAAGTGACAAAGAAGTTAGACTAGAGTATATACCTACCAAGGAGCAAATTGCAGACATCTTTACTAAGCCATTGCCTAAGGATACTTTTGAGTACCTCAGAGGAAAGTTAGGGGTGATTTCCCGTCCCGATAAGAACTACGTGATGCAGATCTTTGCATCAGTCCACAAATTCATAGCCATATCATATTCTAGATTGATGGTGTGGTGGCTGATACTCAAGGGGAGTATTCAGATGCGCTAAATACCTGGTTTAGAGCTTGTGTACCTTTTCCATTGATGTCAAGGGGGGAGAGAATCAATGTGAAAAATATTAGAGAAGAACAAAGTGGAAAAAAGAACACAAGAAATGAGTGCACAATCTAAGGGGGAGATTGTTGAACAAGAGCTAGTTGGGTTGATGGTATTTTTCACATCATGTGTTGCCATCAATGCCAAAGGGAGATATTTTTGGATGTTGTGGTTGTATTTCTGATATGTGGTTTTCATTGATGTCTATATTATTAACATTAATGATTTTGAAGGCTATATATGTTGAGGATATTGAGCAAATTGTAAAAAAAAAAAAAATTGCAGGAAGCCAGTCAAGCTGAGAAGGTCAGAGTGGTGGAAATTGTTGTAAGTTGATAACCAACTAGTGTTCACTAAAGGGTTTATTGCTAAGCCTATCTAGTATATTTTCTAAAAGTTTCAATGGTATGCATGAATATTTGAGAAAGTTATGAAGATCTATGTTTCTATAGTTACTAAGTTTTTGTAGCAAGTGCTTCTGGACGATGTGATCACAAGTCTAGTGAATTTGGTTGTTGTGTATGCTTTCGAGATGATAAGTAATGTTTCTCGATCATGACTATTAGTTAAATATGTCTGCATTGATTGGAGTACTCGTGATTGAATATTTTTTTGAGTGTTTTAAAAAAAATTCATGTTCTTGGCCGCCATGATGGTGATAGCGTGTTTCAAAATCTCTATGTTCTAATGATTTATTGTTTGGTGTGATCAAAGGTGTTTATTTGGGTCCTCAATATGTTGTGACCAACTTGTGTTGGTGTGGATTAAGACTTATTCATGTATTAAGGTCGATAGTTGTAATTCACTCTTTATCTATGGTCGACAAAATAGTTGGTGTAAATCCGTGTAGCAAATATATAAGATCGGTTGTTTTCCTTATTTTGAAGTATGCTCAGGTGTGCGTGTGTACATGTGTGAATAAAGATCAAATCATTCAGGAGAAAATAAGACTGTGAAAGAGATTAAGGAGAGTGTGGAAGAGTTTTTTTGTGCCTAAATAGAACTGTCATAAGGATTTTGGGTGATCCCAGAAAGTTGGTTTACAATTTCTGGGAGATTCTGATTTTTGTTGAAATCACATATTTCTAGAAAATATAATGAGTTAAGCCTTAAAAATTTACATTTTAAGGATTTCAATTGAAGATGATTTTATAAAACCACCTTAGATCAAACCTCCTTGGATACCGCTAGTTTTAAACCATACCTACAACAAAGTCTCCTTTACACCTATCAAAATGCTGATTAAAAATCACTTTTGATTTATCTTTCGGGGGATCAAATGAATTATTTTAAAATTTATTTCAAATGATCATGGTAGTCCTCAGAATGAGCTATCCAATGAATCTAATTTTAATATGTTTTGATTTTATTATGTATGCATTTTTTTAGTTTTATTAAACATAGGTTTTTCACTGAAAATCAAGCTCTTTGTTCTACACATGTGGAAAAATAACATATTATCAAAATAAAATTTAAAAAAATATGTTTAGGCTAGGTATTGATGTCCTTGATCCATTTTTTTTTTTTTGAATTTTGATACATATAGAAAAATTTATGGTGTATATAGTTAGCCTATGTTTCAATTTTAATTGGTTTGAGTTCAAAACTAGATTAAGGAAAGAAAATTTAATAAAACACTAGGAAACCAAATTAAAGTGCTAGATATCATAGTTACAAATCTAAATTTGAAAAAAATAGACTTTATCCTTCATACAAAAAATGTTATGTTGTATACAATGAGTGTCACTCCTTAAAAATGTTGTTTTTAAAAAAATCTAGTTTTCAAAGGAGATGGAAAAAGAAGTGCAATCTGATTTCAAAATTTTTGAAAAAAATATATTTAAAATTTATAAACAAAATGTCACAAATCACTAGTTTGCATCATCTTCAAATTCCTCATGGTTTAGTCGCTATTGGAGACCAAAAGTGAAGATCTAGTTAAAAAAAATTAGTTCAGTGTCCAGTTTGCCCAAAAATTATAAACCAGTATTGTGGGATCACCCTTTTGTAGAAGATAATTTCTCAGTTCATTCTTATCAGATGAATTTAATATTACAATAGTATGTAAGGCAGTGAGCCTTCCTTTGAGTAGTGAGCTCTAGGTAGTGTTCCTGAATGCATGTGCATTCCCTATTTACTTCTCATTATAATTTTAACAGGGTATAATCTTGTTGACTAACATCCACCATGGTTTTTTCTCTAATAGGGTCTCCATGTATAAAATCTTGATGTTCATGTGTCTCTGATGTGTTATTGATTTATGTTTTCTATGTTAATTATCAGATCTGAGATTAAAGGTTGATTAAAGTTGAATAAATTTTGTTTTGGTAACAACCAATTCACCCCCCCTCTTAGTTGTGTATTCTTGTTTTTCCAACATATTTAATTGCTTAAGGATATGGTTCGAGTATAGAAAAACAAATTAGAATTCACCATAGTTTACTTATTGTTGTTTGAAATAAAAGAGTGTGTATGTAGACCTCATAGTTATGAGTTCGAAACCTCTTGAGTCCCATTGGTTGGGATAGAGTTCTTTTCAAATATAAGTCTTGTAGTAAAACCTTAATATCATAGTAAAATAAAGCTTAAGTTGTATATATATTAAGTACAGTACTTGGGAATGAGTTCTTAAATAATTGTTTGCTATATATATTAAGTATACTTTCTTTAATTTTACTAATTAGTGAGTGAATGAATTACGATGGGTTTTCTATGGAAATAAATTTTAATTCAAATTATTCTTATTAAACCATTTATTTTATTTGGTTAGGATTTCTTTGTTAGCCCAATTTACATATAGTTATATACTGAAAATAGATGTATAAAAATGAATATTGAATTTTAATGTGTAACTCATTATTTCAATATTTATGTATTTATATAGACTTGATTACATTTAGAAGTGAAAGACTTCACACAGATTAAAAAATAGAGGTACAATTAATGTAGAATAATTGATATGCTAATAATATTGATATATACCTATATATGTATGTATGTATGTGTATGATGTGTTCTTGTAAAATTATATTGCCGCCCTTATTATTAATTGATTATGTTGATTGAATAAATGAAATAGAGGAAAATTCTAGATAGGGTAGAATTGATACAATTGTAATTAAATTAATGAGAGATAAGTTTACAAGGAATAATAGACTATTCTTTGTCTAAGAAGAAGGCTTAAAAAATGTGATGGTTGCATTGAAAATTCACCTTGTATTCTTTGATTATGGCATTGAATTGAGTTATTGTATGAAATAAAGTTAGTGAGTAGTGAAAATGGGATGTAGGTGTTTTATAGTTCAAATGTTTAGGTTGTTGTGCAGGGTGGATATTGGAAGTCTTTCAGAGGTTAGGGGGGATTTTCTACTTGTTGGATTCTTTGATCATTCTTTTGTGATGTTTGTTTTTTTATTGAATGAGTTACGAGGGTGATTATCCTTGCACAATATATTCTCCACTATGGTTGGGACTTGTATGTGGGATGGTTTATGCCTTGCCTTTTTGTTTATGTTTATGAGGTTTTGTGAGTTGTGCAAATTGGTCTTGCCTTGTTGATTTCATTGGGTCTCCTAGTTGCTAGTAGGGGAGTGTCTCTCAATGGGGACCGACACACAAAGTGGTGCCAGGGTAACCCATGTGGGAGTTTCTTAACTTAGTGACAACTTAAAATGAATTAGGGGTTTGAGAAATCTATATATTAATCAAGATAAGTGAATGCCTCACCCAAGCCTATAGTTTTTTTTAGGCTAAGGATGGGTTGAGAAGGCCCGGTTGGCAAGACCAACTTCTTTGTTCCCAAAAAAGTAAGATTGGTTCTATGTGTGTCACATTATGGGGCTAGCACCTATTGAGAGGATGTCAAGATAACCATAGATGAGGGTTAGCACCTAGTTAGTGGTTGTCAAAATAACCCATTGCAGGACCATGCAATGACACTCTTCCCTATGTAAACTAGCATTCCCTTGTTTGTTCTCTCTCTTGGTATGCTATGTCCTCCGGAAGCAATGTATGTTCTTATGTGAAGTTAATGTTGTGTAGTGTCAAATTGGAGTCCTATTAGCCTTGTTTTACCTATGGTGGTCTTGTTTTTTGTTTATGGTTGTGGGACCTTACTATCTATCTCCTATCACGAGGGGTGGACCTTTGAGCTCCACATGGTCGGTTGGAATGTGTGTTGTACTCCATTGGGTTCCCTTGCTGATATTCGTGTTCGTGGTGACTATTCATGTCAATGTAGACTTTTGCACTTGTTCTAGTTTGAATGATCTATCTCACATGTACTTGTATTATATTGAAACTAAATGTATCATGTATTGTAACTCTGATGTATAATCTCCCCAATTGATCACAAGGAAAGACTAATGTAATGATGCAAATCAATGTTGAACTCTCTCTCTCTCTCTCTCTCTCTCTCTCTCTCTCTCTTATTATGGATAAGGTGACAATGTATCTTGCATTTGTGAATTAATTAAATGATCTTTGATTTTGAGATATTGATGACATGAAATGGATGTTCATATTATTGATCATACAATGTGATGGATTTAATGTACTCCTTAATGTTAGAAAAATCATGTTAATAGATTAATTCTTGTTAGTTTAGTTAATGGGATTATAGTAGCGTTGTCATGGAACCTTAGAGGACTTAGTGTAGATTACGTGTTAACTTATATTCTACAATCCTAGTATGTTGCACTTCAAAAAAAATGTTTTGTTTTTAAGTGTTTTAGCATGATGGACATACTCTAGGGTTCTATGGCGGGGTGTTACACATTGCATGCTATATGTGATCATTTGCATATCACCATATTCACAAAACCATTTGCATATCTGATCAATCCATTTTATTTAAATATATTTACATAGTCATTAAATATGTCTTTTATAAACACATTCACATAAGTATTCAACCATTTTATAGGCATTTTTCATCATTCATAATCCTTTTCATTAAAACATTTAAATAATCATTTATAAGAAGTATTTGCATAGTCATTTTCACTAATTTTATTCACAGTCATTAAAAATTTCATATTTTCTATGTATTTATCAAAAGTCATAAAAACCCCACCTAATCCTTTATCCCAAATTCTTCCCAAAATGTGGGCTCATACCATGAACTCATCTATAAAAATCATGCTTCCTCCTCAAATTTCAACACACATGAATTCTCAATCTTATTATGATCTCATCCAATTCTGCATAGCTTCTTGTGCTTTCACTCAAAAAATCTAAGAGCAAATCCAAGTTATTGTGGAAGATGATAACAATGGAGTGAATTTATTGTGAATGCATATGGGTTTTTCATAGTTTAGTCTTTTTTATTGCATATATTTTCATTTTAGAGAAAATTCCTTGGTGTCATGTTGAAAGGTTGATTTCGATTTACAGATTAAATCACTTAGCTTTACATTTTCAGCATGCACATAAATGGTGAACCTGATGTGAATTTTTTGTTTCTTTTCTCATGCAAATAATTAGTTCCTTTTATCATGATTTTTTCATAAATCCAACATGTTAATATGGGAGATGAATATTGTTAAGCAGTTTGCATGTTATTGATTATGATTTAAAATTTTTACTGTTTCTCTACATAATACTGTAACTTTTCCTTTGCATGATCTTATCAAGGGTAGCTATATAGAATGATATTTTAAATTTTTTTAATCTCTGTAAGCATTATTTCTATGGCTTTCAAGATAGAACATATTTTGAGAAAAGTATGTGAGTTTCAAATATAGCGTAATCAACATTCTGGTATTACCAACTATTTCTTCTTCATTGTTCTTCATGCAAACCTTAGTTTTGACAGATTGAAATGTGATAGCACATAGACTAATGTATGACAAGTTCTTGTCAAATAAATATGTTCAAAATATATAGTATGCAAGGCGGCGTGGCTTGAACTTTCTTTGTCTCATGTATGCAAGACGACATGGATGGGAGTTTCTTTATCTCATTTTCTATTTCATTGATTTTGGATCTTTCATTCAATTAAAATATCATTCAAAAATCAAAATCTTTAACTTAATCACAATCATTGGCACGATTAGAAGTTCTTTATCTCATCCATTGGAATCATTTGCTATTTTAGTAACTTTCGATCTCTCATTCAATTATAATTTCATTCAAAAACTTGAAACCTTCAACTAAAATGAAATCTTCAATCATATAGTCACCCTTCTATGGATTGATTCATTTTAAATTATCCACCTACCATTTTAATTTAATGGAGGATATTTGTTTGGCTTAGCTGGGAAACATCAATTTTTAGGAGCAAGAAATCGACTTTTCCATTTAGAAGAAAAAACATCAAATGTATGTGTCCAATCCCCACAACTTGTAGTTTTGATTTGAAAATTTGAATAGTTGTCACTAAGCTTCCTCATGATCAGCGTTGGGGATTGGTTTCCTTTCCTTTTGTAAATATTTTATTTTCGGTAGCTTCAGACAATTTTGGGTCACTGACTTATAGATTGATATAGGATAATTTATTATAAATAATTTCTTTTTATATTTAATTAGATTTTAATATAGATTTTTAAATTAGAATTTAATTTAGGTTTCAAATTAGATTGGAAATTAACTTTTAATTTAGAATTTCATTAGACTGGATTTTAAAATAGATTAGATTCTAATTTAGATTTTAAATTAGAATTAATCTTTTAGATTTAAATTAAATTTTAACTTTTGCATTAGTTGTTAGATTAAAGTTAATTGTATTTAGATTTAGATTAATTTAGTATTAGATTAGTTTTTAAAATTTAGATTAATGTCCTTTTTATGTTTCAATTTTATTTAGATTTTGAAATTAATCTAATTTAGTTTGTTTTCTTGCAGGTTTATTTGATAGAGACTTGAAATCAAAACATACAGTTGTCAAAGAAAGGAGGCATGAAATTACTAATGAGATTTTAATGCAAGACGATCATTGAAGATTTGATTTTGAAACTGACTATTTTCATATCTTAGACCACATTTTGTTTGATGCTTAAAAAGAACAACTATCTTTTCCACATAGAATTAACTAGGGGGTAACAAACTTCTATTTTCTATGCTTGAAAGATGATAGGTATTATGCTCCCACCTTGTGAAAACTTGGTGATCAGAAAACCATACCCATCTTTTTTTGTGTTTACCTCTTAGAGGGCCTACCTGGGTGGGAAAAAGTACTAACCCTAAGGGAGCGACCCAACCGATAATAGAATAAAGCCAAGCTACTCCCAATTGGTACATAAATCTGAATTCTAAGAAAATCTCAACATTATAGGTTCTCCTAAAGACAAGAAAGTGAAACCTCCTTATTGGAGAAAATATTGCCCCTTGTGTGGCTTCTTGAATGGGTTCCCTGATTAAAAAACATTGATGTGTAGTCGCCAAAATCCTTCTATTTGTTGGTATAGGAGGCCAGACCTCTGAATTTGTCCCACATACTCGTGGTTGTTAGTAGATATGGAGAGTTTTTCATGGGAAATTCATGAGAACTCAAAGCTTGGTTGGCTTGAGAAGTGAGTGTCATGTTGGGGGAGCCAGTGTGGCCAAGCTTCTAAGTCATCCGCTAAGAATAAGTGTGGTTGGTTAATCCAAGTGGGAACCCAACAAATATTGTCTTTGCCAACCTAAGGATTTGTGCTTGTATTACTAAAATCAAACAACATTCATGATTGAAAAAAAACTCAAAAACCTTTTTGTCTATGGTGTCTTGCATGTGTGTATTCAAAACATTATTAAAAAATCAAACATCTCACCAAAATATGATGACATTTCAACTTTGGCACTGTAACATAGGGTAAGTATTCAAGTTAGCATGATTATATGAATAAACAATAAACCTAAGTATTCAAGAAGGAAAAAAGGAGGAAACAACAAAACAAAAGGGGAAGATCTCACCAAATGCCTTCAACCTCCATGAATCACCTTCCTTGCACCTTCTCTATTTGCTGCAATATGATGGATGCCCTCAGATTTGATGAGCAAATTAAATTCATGACATGACCTAGCAAATGTCGAAGGATTTTAATAAAGAAATGCAAGAATGCATGAAGGAGAAGAAGTCTAGAAATTAAGAGATTCAAGAGATATTAAGAGATCAAATTAAGAGGTGTCTAAATGAGAACAAAATTGACATTTTATAAAAAATACAATTTTGGATGGATGGATGAGATTGAAGATTGAGAAATGCCCTAAAATCAATGGTCAAGATTCAAAATGACAACTCTCAATTAGGGTTAGGATAAAATTCTCAAATGAGTGGACAAGATTTAATTTAAAAAATTGAATCAAGGATGGAGAATGAATGTGACAGTGAGATGAAATTAGTAGGATTCAAGAAGATAATATTTGATCTGAAAGATGAAATTAGTAAATAAATAATTTTGGAAATTACTTATTTAGTAGAGGAATAATATCATTTTGAATTAAAATTAATTCAAAATATGAATTCAGTGAAATAGTAAGTAATTGATTTAAAATTAATTACTAAAAGAAGAAGTAGTTAACCATGTGAGACATTTTTAAATAAATTATTTTATTTAAAAATAGGGAAATGCCAAATAAGGCAATTAAATAATTATGAATAATTATTTAATTTAGAAGAGGTAGTTAGTTAATTAAATAAGTTAATAAATCTATGTAATTAAAAGAGGATTTGAGAATTATTGAAATATTAAATAAATAAATTTAAATATATTCATTTAATAATCAAGAGGACATTAATGACATAGATTTATTAAATAAATTGAGAACTTTATTTAATTATGACTAGACTTTAAATAATTTGTGACGCATTAAATAAATAAATATTTATTTAATAACCAGGAAGAGTAAAAAGGTCATGAATTAATTAAATAATTATGAATTATTTAATTAACAGTTGAAGGTGGGTTAGAAACATAATTAAAATGTCATAATTATTCTAGGATGAAAAGTGGTAAAATAGTGTTTGTAGACCTAGGTCATTTTTATGTGTCTACATTTGCCCACTTTGTCATAATGCAGTTTATCGCGTTATGGCAAAGAAAACAAGTCAAAATATATGCCACAGTGAAAAATAGGACGTGGAAGAATGACAAGGAGGTAGCGGTATGCCCCCTCGAGAGGACATTTGGGTTTCGAGAATGCTAGTGGGCTTTCAAAATGGATAAAAGAACTAGAAGATGAAAGACAAAAGTATATATGAAAGATAGATAAGGATGATAATGATGCGGACTAGAAGAAATGTTAGAGAGAAAAAGATGAATGTTAGGATAGAAGACATGGATATCGATATGGGGAAGGAGATGCAAGTTAATGTGGAAAAATAAATGCATGTTAGAATCCTTGAACATTTTTCAGAGTACTAATAAGTGTTACTCGAATCATCATTGGGCAGTAAAAATGACACAAATGGACAAAAAACACCATGGTATGACATAGACCAAGGTGTGCAAGGTCATCCACTTGCAAAATAGATAATCACAGAAAAGGAATGTCCTAACTCATACTAGAGGCCAATTTGCCCCAGTCTTTCTGTCAAGACAATCCATAAACAACAGTCAAAGAAAATAGAATAGGTCATGAGACATCATCTCCTTCATGGGACATCCTCGAGGTAGCTAGTAACATGACAAAAAGACAAGTCAATAAAAAGATAAGACAAAATAGCCAAAAATTAACAGTCATTTACTTGTATTGCCAATGTTTGTTTGTCGAAGACTAATTGTTTGACAATTTGATGGTTTTGATGGTTTGACAATGATATGATAAAAGGATAGAAGTCTACAGTAGGTCCAGGGACAAAGTCAAAGAATGTTTTGGATAATGTGCTAGGTTGTCATATTTTTGCATTTGGAATGAATTTGTTAGGACTAGATTGGATGATGAGGGATCTTTAGACCATTGACAAGGGAAACCAAGATAGGTGATAGGTAAAAAGGTAGGAGAGATGGATGACTTTGATAAAATATAGGAGACATGGATGGCTTCGACTAGGAGAATTTTCATATGGTCTCCAAGGATGATGTTGCATAATGAAAAGGATGCTATGAAGGTAATGACATGATATTTTATGACTAGTGTATGACCAAAAGATGGACATGTCAAAAGTTTTCCAAAGCATGATTTATGTTTGTACTATAGTCCTTGTCAAGATCAAAATAGGTGGAAAAATGGATGGCCATGATAGGGCTTAAATGGATGGATGGAAATGTCACAAGAAATGTCATGTGAAGGGCATGGGAGATGAGATGACTTGCCCCCAAGTGTAATGGCCTACATAGATGATTCATTTTACACATGATGCCTATTTGGCAGGTTTTGATCATGGTACTTGTCCAAAGCGCCATAAAAATGGTTTTCACTATTGGATGAAATTTTTTCTCTTTGCTATTTTCTTGACTTTTTGATTTTTTTTGGTGTCACTAAGATGCCTGTTTGCCAAGTTTTCATCAAGGGATGATTTTTTCTTTATTTTTTAATTTTTGTTTTTGTATTTTTGAGTTTTGGAATTTTTGCTGAATATCCTTGCTACTTTAGATGACCACTGACTTTGTTGAATCCTTTGACGGTGCCGATGTAAAGACTGGTGCCATGACATGCCAATAATGACCATTCTGAAGTAGTTGCCTTGTTAAGATGATAGTGCTTGCATACACCTGATTGATGCCATTGTGATCTCTGTTGATACTAGAGTTGGCCTTATCAGAATACGCACATCACGATAGAATGCCATGAGAGTCCTTGTGGTAAAGAGTTTTTGCCAAAATGCGATGTGTTTGTGACATGGGATGTTTGGACTTTAAGGGAGATGTAGGATTATGATGAATTATGGTGGAAATGGATGGATTGGTTGGATGTTTGGATGTAGCCATTTTTATTGTCCAAACTTGGGGTAATGGATGATGGAGGTTGGATTTTTGATAGTGTTTGGAACCAACAGTTTTATATGTCTTGCTTGATGGCCATTTTGAAGGAGGTGGACATGTATTATATGTGGGAGTCCTCTTGTACTGTGGCTCCACATTTTGATTGACTTTTGGATTTGGCATATTTTCTTTGCCTGATTCATTCTTTTCTTCACTTGACCCATTTTGTTTTGGGATCCATTTTAACTTCATTTGTCCACTTGTATCTTTGATTGATTCCATGGCCTTTGACATGTGATTTTGAACTTTGGATTTGTAATACTTTTGTTGGTTCCAAATGGAAGGTTTATTCATGATGGAATGATGGTTTGGGGTGTGGAGGGAAGGGGTATTGGCAACAATCTTATGAAAAGGACTACTCATGACACCCATTTTGACATTTGTATTAGATAAAGTTTCCCCCAATATCGAGGATGGACCACTAACATCGTTAGATTTTCTGACTAAAGAATAGACAAGACCTTGATGTATTTAATGTGATTGAACTTGTACAGGTTCTATAATTCCTTTCTCATGTAGGCCTAGTCCTTTTCCTTGATAATGCATGTTCTGAAAGATTTTTTTTGCGATGGGGTACTTGTCATTTTGGAAGCAAGATGCTAACCCATCCTTATTGTGGAAATTAATGCTCAAAATCTTCTCATCTGTAAGAAAGCCTGCTCTGAAAAATATAGATGATCCTAATTGATAGGATGTTGTAGCTTCACTGAAATGTTGGATAGATTTTTGACTGAAATCTTCGGTTTGATTTTCTGACATATCAAATTCTGATGATTCTGCTGGTGCTTTGAAGTTGATGTCAGAACCCTCTTCATGGTCATTACCATCGATCCCACTGAATTTAGTTATAGCTTGATCATTTGCAAATATGTCCATGCTAGGAGACTCTTGTTCTAGTGGTAGATCATCTATGTGTCCCATGGAGCAAGTGTCTCATTGTTGAAAGTGTCAATGTTGGAAGCTTGGAGGGGGTCATCTTCAAGTGTTTCATCATGAAGGGTATAAAGGTCAAGGAGTGGATCATTTTTGGAATTCTTCAAAAGTAGTGTCTTGATCAAATATGGGCTCAATTGGAATGACATGATTGAAAATAGGGTCTTGACCAAGGATAGGTTTGTCTTGAATGACATGGTTTTGGATGAAATCTTAACCAATGATAGGTGTCTTTGGTATGCCTTTATTGTCTAGGAGGACTTCTTGAATGGATGTAAAGATGGGGTCCAATAGAATACTTTGATCTAGACAAGATGATGATGTTATGATTTCATACTTTGAATTTTCCTCTTGACATGTATCCTCAAGTGTAGGTAAGCAGATGGGACTTTGGAGATCATGACTAGCTATGTTTTCATGAAAACATGAAGTGTCTTGGAATGGATTGGTGTATAATGGAGTAGTATATGACATGGAGGTTTGGACTTGGTTAGTGGATGAAGGACTAGGATGAGATGAAGGATTAGAATAGGAAATGGATGCATGACAAGGATATGATGTGGATGGAGGACTAGGATATGATGTGAGTGGAGGACTAGGATATGATGTGAATGAAGGACTAGGATATGACATGGATAGTTGGTTTGGATTGATGGATGGATGATTTCCCCTATCAAATTTAGGGTGGGTAGGACCAATGGAAGTTTTTTGTGACTTAGTTACATGGATGGTGTTAGGGGACTCTTGATAGTAGATGGATAGAGTACTAGCAATCATGGATTGTTGGTAAGATGGATAGATGGATGGAGGGCTAGGGGTTGTAAATTTGGACTTGGATTGGAGGTATAGTGTTTTGAATTCCCTAACAAGTTTTTCTTGACCATTACTACTGAATTGGCATTCAATTCGACTAGCAAGCATGTCATAGTGACCTGAAGACATGATGGTGGATGGAATGAGACTAAGGCTATGCAAAGTGATAATGAGGACAAAAAGGAATGTCAAATGCAAAGTGGTAATGAAGACCAAAATGAGTGTCCTATGTCAAAATATTTCTAGGAAAGAGTTACTAACCATTTGAAGTTTGGCCAATGTCTCGATTTGGATTGTCAAAGGACTGGTTTCAAGGAAAAAATGACAAGGTGAGATTTCCACACTAGAATTATGAGTTGGAAATAGCTCACAAAATGACAATGACTAAGGATTGATTTATTTTTGACTTGGTCCAATGACAATGTACGTTTTGAGACAATGGTTTGACAAAGGAAGGAAAGTTTGTCTATCCTAAAGTGTGCAAAATTAAGGACTTAAGATGTTTCCTATGTTGAAGATGATGATGGATGGATTGCAAGCTAAATGCAAACTAAAAATGCAAAAAAAAAGGATGACTCGGGCAAGTGTTCTCCTAGTTTTGGACAAAGACTGCTGGAAAAAATATGTTAAGAAAATCTATTTTTAAATGTTTGGTCTCAGGTTTCCAACAATAATAATGTTTCAAGTAAAACATATTATTAAATACCCTTGCATGTGAGGAATAATTGTACCTTTGATTTGATTATATGAAACATGTTTTTAGGGTATTTACCACTTATATAAGGTTTCCAACAATAATAATGTTTTCTGAGTTGACAGGAAAATGTGTCGTTCCAAGAAGCAATTGCGTTGCAAGAAGGAAAATGCGTTGTAGAGTAGTCAGATGCATCTCAGATTCTAGCCAATGCGTTGCAGGTTTTAGCAAGTATTGTGCAAAATGGAAAATGTGGCATTTAGGATTGCAAATATGGTGCGACAATAATTGTGGTGTTTAGTAAATCAAATGCGTTGAATGATAGGTAATTGTGGTGTTTCAACTGGCTATTGCAGCTTGACAGAGTAGATACAACTCAGGAATAGGCAATTGTGGTGCAATATGATGAATGTGGCATTTAAAATTGTGAATGCAGCTCAACAGAGTGATTACAACTCAGATTTGAGCAATTACGATTTGATAGGATGATTGCGGCTCAACAGAGCGATTGGGGCTCAAAAAAAATTTCAGCAATTTGACAAGTTTGTTTCAGATTTAGGCAAGTTTGATGTTCATGTGTTGAGTTTGTCTAAAAATAGTTGGCAAACACATGGTTGTGTAGAAAATGAAAATCAAACACATAGATGTCATTTACAAAAATCCTAAGGTTGCATGGGCATTATTCTTATGGATCCCGCCAACCACATATCCTTAGCAAATGAATTCAAAAGCTTGGCCCCATGGGCTCCCCCTTATAGTGCACTCACTTCTCAGGGCAACCAAGCTTCCAATCTCCATGAAACTCCCATGGAAGATTGATCATTTCTACTAAGAATTGCGCAGGTGTGGGTGCCTTGGCAACGACCATTGCTGCACCAAAGAATAGAAGGTTTGTGGTTTTCTACAACAAAGGATTTATTTCGGGCACCTGTTCAGAAGGTGATGCGAGAGGCATTATTATCCCAGTCTATAGAGGTTACGCTCTATAGGTTTTGACATACCACAAGGGTACTTGGGGAGTCAATTTCTGGTCAGTAGGAAGTTCTGTAATGCTAAGCTTTCCTTAACATTCAAATTTATATACCGGTTGGGTGTCACTTGGCTTTAATGCGTTCCCGGTTTGAGTCGCTTTGGGGTGAGTACTTTTTCCCACCAAAGTAGGCCCAAAATCTAAGGCTTAACAAAAGAAAGCCAACATATTCATAGTTCAAGCAATCTTTGTTTAGAAACAAAGAGAGAGCACATGAATATGCTAACTCACACTCGCATGGTGTTCTTTTTAATGCCCAAATCAAAATGTTTTTGACAAACAAAAAAAATAATGGTTCATTTTAACATTTTGTAGTATTGTCAAACATGGGGTTCATTTTAACTGTTTGTAGTGTGAGCTAATCTACAGTTAATTTTAACCCAATGCTATGAAGAGATGCAATTTTATTTTAATCCAATGAGTTATCATGCAAGATTGTGTTCTTTTTAATCCAATGAATGTGCATGCATGTTCATTTTAACTCATGAATGTAAAAAAAAGATGTAACTTTATAGTTGTTGTTAATAGCAAACCAAATTGATTATGCCTAAAAAAAGAAAAAATTGATTTTTGTTTCTACAAAAATAGTTTTTAGACTCCCTCCAAGCTGTGCCACATGCTGAAAACAAGAGATTAGTAACTCAAAAGAAAAGTTTAAAGACAACAACAAATTAAAATAGCGATAAATTTCTCAAAACTTAACGAAATTTTAAATTTTTAAATCCATGAAAATATGAAATTCATACCTTCAAAACCTAGAAAGTATTTTTTTAAGATTCTACACAAAAAATTTGTTATGAGCAAAAGAAAATGCGGGTTTTAAAAGCTAAATTTAAAAAGAAGCAAATAGTAAAATGACCATAACTTTCTCAAATCTTAATGAAATTTTAAACCATTTGAAATTATGGAAAGCTAAAAACAAGGCCTAAAAAATTTAGATAATAATTTTTTAATATTTTATTTGCCCATTTTTCTGTGCTCTAAAGAAGATGATGGGATTTTTCGCGAATTCTTGGCTATAACCTGCAAAACAACAAAAACAAACAAGAAAAACAACAAACCTGCAAAAAACGTGTTAAAGAAACTTGTCGGGTTCACCAATGTAACATAGGGTAAGTATTCAAGTTAGCGCGATTAAATGCATAACTAATAAACCTAAGTATTTCAGAAAGAAAAAATGAGGAAACAACAAAACAAAAGGGGAAGATCTCACCAAATGCCTTCAACCTCCATGAATCACCTTCCTTGCACCTTCTCTATTTGCTGCAATATGATGGATGCCCTCAAATTTGATGAGAAAATTAAATTCATGACATGACCTAGCAAATGTTGAAGGATTTTAATAAAGAAATGCAAGAATGCATGAAGGAGAAGAATTCTAGAAATTAAGAGATTCAAGAGATATTAAGAGATCAAATTAAGAGGTGTCGAAATGAGAACAAAATTGATATTTTATAGAAAATGTAATATTAGATGGATGGATGAGATTGAAGATTGAGAAATGCCCTAAAATCAATGGTCAAGATTCAAAATGACAACTCTCAATTAGAGTTATGGTAAAATTCTCAAATGAGTGGACAAGATTTAATTTAAGAAATTAAATCAAGGATGGAGAATGAATGTGATAGTGAGATGAAATTAGTAGGATTCAAGAAGATAATGTTTGAACTCAAAGATGAAATTAGTAAATAAATAATTTTGGAAATTACTTATTTAGTAGAGGAGTATTACCATTTTGAATTAAAATTAATTCAAAATATGAATTCAGTGAAATAGTAAGTAATTGATTTAAAATTAATTACTAAAAGAAGAAGTAGTTAACCATGTGAGACATTTTTAAATAAATTATTTTATTTAAAAAGAGGGAAATGTCAAATAAGGCAATTAAATAATTATGAATAATTATTTAATTAAAAGAGGATTTGAGAATTATTGACATATTAAATAAATAAATTTAAATATATTCATTTAATAATCAAGAGGACATTAATGCCATAGATTTATTAAATAAATTGAGAACTTTATTTAATTATGACTAGACTTTAGATAATTAGTGACGCATTAAATAAATAAATAAGATTTATTTATTTAATAATCAGGAAGAATAAAAAGGTCATGGATTAGTTAAATAATTATGAATTATTTAATTAACAGTTGAAGGTGGGTTAGAAACATAATTAAAATGTCATAATTATGCTAGGATGAAAAGTGGTAAAATAGTGCTTGCAGGCCTAGGTCATTTTTATGTGTCTATAGACACAAACTAAGCCAACATTTTCCAAATAAGTTATTTATACCAAATGCTTTCTCATTTCATTCCCATCATTCCATCACATTAATCTAGCTTACTTACATCACTTAAGTAAATCTTAGGTTGCATATACCTTTTTGAAAACTTTGGAATAGGGAAACTTACCATACCTTGTCATAGGCCCATTGCTATATAGAAAAATTATCCTTGGCGCTATCATTTTCCACATTAGTCCTTTTCATTTTGGTGTAACCTTTAAACGCATCAATCTAATTTAAGGCCCACCCTATCAAAATTGTCACTTATCATCCACTCACCTTGAGGATATTGTTAACGTCATTTGGAAATATTGGACTATCTTAGGTTGGCTAGTAACTCCATCCTTAAGTTTCACAATAATGGTACATAGCTCATACCATAATTATCTCAACTACATATCATATTTTTCATAACACTTTGCATTAACATAATCCCTATTTTAGAATTAGTCCTACTTTAGATTAAAGTGACATTGTCATTACCCTCATTTAGGCATATCTTATTCCCAAAATACCAAAAAATATTCTTAATTCCATATCATTTCCATTCCCCATTTTGAAAAAATATTTTTATGGTTGAAACTAATCTACAAAAGAAGCATAGAGCCATGGATTTCTTTAATGATGATGAAGATATTTAAAACTACACTACCACTTTAAATCTCAACAACACATCTAATGATCCTCATGACAATACCTTTGGAACACAAGATAACACAAATTTGGGACCTTCATCTTACGAGCAACCAAAGGTAACAAACCTTTTTGAAAAATTCCTCATTAGGGATAAATACGGAAGTGTATACATAGAAGAGGTGGATTTTATTTCTCAAAATCCTAAATCTACCTCTCTAGTGGATGAGATTGTCATGCTAGACCCTCAAATATTTTTGGCTAAACTATTGCATGAAGGAGTCAAATTACCCCAAGGATTTGATGTTGATACCTTATGTGCTACAATGCCACCAAAGGAAAACACACAAACAAGCCAAGGGAAATCTTCACCACAACTTATAGTTTCCATACTTATTGAAGTGACAAGCCAAAATACCACAACCACCAACACTTTGTCCATCCCAGTGACACAATCTATGTCACAATCCATGACACAAACCACATTACAACCATTATTAATGAAAAAACCCTTGGGCTTAGCATTTAATTCCTTTGGCTCATCATCTCAAGCCATATGAGCATACACATCTAACATTCTTGGTAAACCTAAGCCAAGAAAGGCTCTTATCCAAGGATCTCAATCAAACACAAACACCATGCCACAAGGTCCTCTTGTCAATATTAAAACCTCGCAAGAGAAAAAAGTGAACATTACATCTAGCCAAAACATAAACACTTCACATGGCTATAACCCTTTTCAACAAGGACAAGGGACACACAGATCAAACCCTTTCATTATATCATATGGATCCTCTTTTGGACATGAAAATCTACACAGACAAATAAAATACAACATGACCTCTTCACACATTCCAACATATAAATCACACGTTCATACCTATGAATATGGTCAACATCCACCCCACATGCGCCACATGTCATCTAAACATAATAAAAACATGGTACTTCAACATAGTATCACCCAAAATCCCATAATATATGTCTTCACTTCTCAAGTGGCTACTTTACAAAAATAGTGGAAGGAATGCAACTATCAAACAAGAAAACATACTTGTCGCATGACTTACATCCATATTCATATGATCCTAATTTTTACATGCCACCATTCCCTCAAGGGTACATCATACCTAACTTCACTAAATATAAGGGAAAGACAAATCCACTTGAACACATAAGATAATTTACCATGGCATGTGTAGATGTGGAATTTGAACACACTTACATGATGAGACTATTCCATAGAAGTCTTGTCAGTCCCGCACTTGAATGGTTTGCATTACTACCTAAAGGATCTATACAATCATGGGATGACTTAGCCAACAAGTTCATGGAAAACTATGCTTATAATATTGAGAATGATATCAAAATAGCCACCCTATGCCACATGACATAAGATGAGGGTGAAACTTTCATTAACTTTTTCCAAAGATGAAATACCATGGAAAGTTGATGTCCTATTGAAATTCCTAAAAAATAAAAAGTTGACATGTTTGTTGAGAATTTAATATCCATATTAAAACATCCACTGCAAGTACATTTTTGTACAAATTTTTTAGACTTGGTAGAAAATGGTATGACATTGGAAAAAGTATTAATTTCCCAAGGTGAACTTTCATATGAGAGTAAAAGTAAACAACAAAATTTCTCCAATGACAAATGTAAATATCGGGCAAGAAATAAGCATGTGACCAATGAATATGTTGTTGATGCTAAGATGGTCAATATGAATGGTCCCACTCTTACACTCTGAGGACCTTAGATACAAAAAAATCCATCACAGATCCCCACACCAATGGAAAATGCAATCCAAAAAAACCAAGAAAGAGGTCCACCAAGAGAACCCTGACAATATACTCCTTTTCCAGAACCAATAAAGTTGTCCTAAAAAATCTAATTCGATAAAATATGATACAACTTCCAAAACCTAAACCATATGATCCCAAACAATTTAAACCTTCTTGTTGGGATGGAAACACCCACTGTGATTATCACTATGTTAAAGGACATAAAACCTCATCTTGTTATCAATTGAAAAACATCATCCAAGAGCTGATAAAAATGGCACTATAGAGGTTGAGGGGTCACAACAAAAAAATTCCAATAAAGACAAAACAATTTTCAAGAATTCATTGCAAGACTAGGGAAATTCTTGTCTTCAAGTCAAAATATAGAAAATCGTGCCAATTATACCAATGCCTCTTTGGAATAAAAAAATATTAACCACCTCAGAGCTATTGGTGATCATGCTAACATGATCACCATTAAGAAACAACATAATATTTCCATCACTACCTATAGAGCTAAGGTTACCATATCTTGTCCTCCTCCAAAGCAACCACAACCCAAAGCCCAATATAACCTTCTTGACCAATCGGGTAACACACCCACACAAATTTGTATCCTTGATCTTCTGTGCATATCACCCAAACACAAAACTATCCTTGATAAGGCTCTAAAAGAAACCTCTGTCCCTAATAACCTAGACATCAATCGATTTGAAGCCATGGTTGGATACTTGGCCAACTCCCACCATGTTTCTTTTTCTAAAAAATATTACTCTACATCCAAGTCAAACCATAATGACCCATTGCACCTTGAGGTCTTTATAAACAAGGCCAAACAAGTACTACTAGATGGCAACGAAATATTGAAAATTTACACTCTACAACTGGTGAAGGAATTGGGCCTATCTGAAATATGTGTGGATAAAACTAAGAGCATTTTCATCAAAGACTATTATGACAAAGAATGTTATTCCAAGGGAATTATCATACTGCCTATGAAGATTGGACCGACATCACTAGATACCACATTCTATTTCTTGGATCTTGAATTACCATACAACCTAATCCTTGGTCAACCATGGATCCACACCATGAACGCCGTCCCATACACATACCATCAATGTGTGAAGTTTCCTTATAATGGTACTGAAATCACAATCATTGGGGATCTTAATCCCTTTTCATATTGTACCGATTTGAGAGGGGTCCCTGAACATCAAGTGCCTATAAACCATGAAGCTTCAACATCTGCTCCATCTAATTACATTGATCCTTCCACTCTGACTAAATTCTCCACCTTCACCATTCCATATGTTGATCCCAAGATTTAGATCTAGGACAAGGGGTGTGGGGAATATTGTATGACAACTTCCCATCACCAAGCTACCAAAGTCTCCAAAATCCTATGGAAAGCCTGTCTATAAGATGGAACCAAAAGTTGTCATTAAAATTCCCCCCACCACCGCATTCACAAGTTGGGGAGAGTTAAATAAAGAATATATTGATGATATTTTAGATTCAATCTACAAATATGAAGAAGATTTGTAGCAACTACCAATAGAACAATATGGTAAAGGATTTCAACTCATGAAAAAAAAAGGTTATGATGGAATCACTAGAATTACAATACATAAAAATGGAATGAGAGAATCCTTAATGACTTTTAAATGACCAAATATTTGGGGCTAGGATTTGTACCAATTAGGATTGGTGCTTCAAACTTATTAAGGTGCTTTAAAATAAGGATGTGAGTGTTTTTACAGATTTCAAGACATCTAAAAACCCTAGTGACCTCTATGATAGTGATACTGACTCTAATGAATATGAGTGGGATTCTTGTACCACCAATGACTATGAGCTTGACTATGTATTTTGTGAGTTTGATACACCCCACCCATCCTTTACCAACCTCATTAATATTAATATCTATGTTGATTCCTTTCATGAAACCGACCCACCAAAGACCACAAAAGAAAAAAACATGGATATAATCCTTTTGGGACCTTGATAATACATCCATCCTTACCCTATCTTATAATTTCCCATCCTTCAATAATCCCAATGATGGAATTTCCTTTGCTTACCCATAATTAGTTGATTGGGACTAGCAAGATCCACCCACTTTGGACATATTTCAAAATGATGAAGCCATAGCTAAATTCATGGGACTCAAAGAAGGCATACCAAAGGGGGACCATAAGGATGGATTTACTATAGATATTGATGCTACAACATATTTCAATGAGACTGTCACACCCTCCAGTCACAAAAATGATAAAAATAAAATAAAAGATAAAAAAATAAAGTAAAAGATGAAAGGTCATTAGGTGAAAAATACAAGGTGACTTCTCACCAAGAAAGAGTAAAAATAAATGACATATCCAAGGGAAAAAACCTCTCTCAGGCACCCAACGATGGAGGGTTGGAATTTCTTCCCATTAATCATGAGAGATCCTTGATGGTGATTGGAGAATTAATCAAAGTCAATATAAATAAAATAGAGAATCCTTAGATTGTTCTCTTTGCAACACCCCTAATAGAAGAAGAAAACACATAATTTCAAGACCGTTTCACAAAATGTCAAGTCAATTTTGCATGGTCTTATGTTAAAATGTCTGGGTTTGACCCCACATTGGTCCTGCATCATTTACCATTGTTTCCAAATGGAAAGCTTATCAAGCAAAATCTTAGAAAAATGCATCCTCAAATAGCTCTACTAGTCAAAGCTGAACTTAAGAAATTTTTGGATGTTGGTTTCATAAGACCTATTCACTATGCAGACTGGATCTCAAACCATGTACCAGTGAGAAAAAAAAAATGGATAAATCCATATCTACACAAATATTTTTTATTTTAACAAAGCATATGCAAAGGATGACTTCCCACTTCCTAATTGTAATGAAGATTTTGGCACCATAATACTTTCTTACGATTTTAGGGTTTTTCACCTAAAAGGAGAAAGATGGCCAAAAATTCTAATGTTACATTCAAAGATTATGTGTTAATGGGGGTGTGAATGTGTTTAACTATGATGTATAACTAAAATAAACTAAAATAAATATGACTTATTGATGCCAAATATAAAGAATATGAAATGCTGGAAAACATAGTATTTTATGGAAACATTTACAAAATGACATAAAAATGTAAACTTTAACAAAATAAAAAACTATAAATGAAAGAGGTGCACCTAGAAGTGTGTTATAGACTTGAAGGAACTTTGGAATTCTGAATATACTAAATTTTATGTCTGGTGGGACACCTGTGCCAAGCTAGGTGACCTAGTCCTTTTTCAGGGTGATTTCAGAAAACTGATCTAGGGCCTATTTCAGCCAAATGGGTATCTGAATCTGCATAAATATCTAAAAAATATGCATAGTTGGAATAGGTCACCACAACTATGGGAAGTGTCCCTTTTGCCTTATTTGAAAATCTGAAGGTGGAAATGAAGGCTCTTGATCTATACTTTATGTTCCTCCATCTGTTCAAACCAGAAACCTTGATTTTCTGCCTTTAGGTGTCTTTTTGTGTATATTCTTGACCTGTCCAACAAGGAGATTACCTAAAAAAGTATTCAACGCATTCTTAAATGATATCAGAGCTTCCAAGATACCTAAATCTGCATTCGCCACAAAGAGAAAGAGATATTGATTGTTAAGGCATAGGGGTTTTCCTTGGTCAAACCCCTTTTAGATAATTAAATCAAATGAAGAGACAATATAGTAGAACATGAAATATGGAATTATGGATTCAATACCTTTCCATGATGAATGATATTGTGTTGTTGCAACAATCAGCCCTTGAGTGCTTCAGAAAAGTGCCTTGTTGACTTAGAATAATAAAACCCTAGCTTGCTTGAGAAGAGTAGTGGATGAGTGATTGAGAAGATTGAGTGAGGAGAAAAATGAGACTTAGGAGGCTAGAGAGTGCAAAATGAGTGGGAAAACCCTTATTTATACATGGTATGCCCTAGTTTCCCTGAAAGTAACACATGATAGGCCAACCTTAGGGTTTAGGAGGCAAATTCCCAATAGAATTTTGTCTTAATTTTGAATTTTATGCCAAAAGGGACTAGGTCGCCTAAGATGGTGACCTAGTACACTTGGAAACATTCAAGTGGTGGTCAAGAATTAAGTGGTGTTTAATGATGATTAATGGGATTGTCTCTCGAAACACACTTAAGTCAGTCCTAAAGGTACATTAAGTGGTTATTATGCCATAAGAAGGGGTAAATTTAGTGATAAAAAGCCTAGGAAAGTGTGAATGTTTTACAAAACCTTACAACACCTTGACACAAGGCTTGGAAAAGGGGTAAAAAGAGGTCCAAAATCCATAGGAAAGGCCCCAAATGAGTGAAAAGTGTCAAGGCTACACTTTTTGGTGACACATTTAGCCCCCACTTTAGTGAGAGGATGAACTTGCTTCAAACTCACACTAAAGTAGCCCAATGGAGATGGTGAAGTATGGTGAAGACTGAAGAAGGAGGTGGTTAAGACCCCAAGACTTAAGATCCTAAGTTAAAATGACATCAGTGCAAGATGACACATTCAAGGGTGAATGATATGTAGCAAAATGAGATACATGATCATGCAATGACAAAAAATAGAATGGAGAAAAGAATGAAATTAAAAAGGGTTGGATCAAGCTTCGATCAGTTGTCTAGCTAGTTGTGGATCAGATCTAGGCTCTTTGTCCAAAATGATTTGTAGAAGTTGAAAGAAGTGGTTTAGTGAAAAATTCATTCTAGTGTGTCAAATTATTAGTGTATAATGAGAAAGTCATGCTAGTGTGTCACATTTCCATTATACTAACCATACCAAAGTTACCTCGCTTGATAGCTTTGATAGGGTACCACAATGCTTGTGTAAATTATTTTGAATATTATGTCAATAAATTTTGTTGAAGGGGATTTTTCTTAGTTCATGTAGGGTATTCTTCTTAGCGAGCATTGTTCCCAATGTCTCCAAGAGTGGACAAGTTAGGGTGTCATATGATTATCAATGGGATGCCTCATTCACATCAAGCCACTTTAGATGATTGTACACTCTTAGGAGGCATCAAACCCAATGAAACCACCAAGAAGAGGACACGTCACAAGAAAAAGACAAATCATGCCATGGAAAGATGTTGTCTATGTATGCCCCAACTTTAAAGAGGTTGCTATACCCTCACTATGAGAAAGTTCTTTAAAGTAGCCAAGGATAGAGGAAAGGGGACATGAGAGCTAACTTGGAAAGCCATATGCCAAGTCATATGTTTCCAAAGAGATACATCATGAAAAGGTAGTATTTCACATTTAAGTCAACTTAAGACATGTCATCCACATCCCAAGATTTTTCTTATAAGTGTATGAAAGGTTAACGATTTGTCAAAAGAGACAACAACAAGTGACATACAAGGACAAGGCTACTTAACCTATTGCCCCCACTGAGAGTAGGATAAAGGTGAGCCTGGAATGGATGATGGTATAATTCTCCTCGTGAGGGATGTAAAACATGCAATAGTAAGTATGATATGATCCTACAACTATCATAAGGCAAGGAGCAAATACTAATGTTATTCATGTGGAGAGGTAAACAAAATTTCAACAAAGTTGGCCTTGATAGTATATACTTTATTATATATGTGGGTAAGGTCATTGTAACTTGGTTGCTGGGAAGCATTTATCTTAGGTGGGTGAAGGATTAGAGGATGCTTAGGAGATCCAATAGTAAATGGGGAGCGAAAGGACAATTGCATATGCATAACCTTAGTGGGATTGGGTTGATGTATCTGTAAGAAAGGGAAATTGAGTATCATATTTTTAGCATTAACCAAGGAAGAGATATTATGATGGATTGAAAGGAGTGCAACCATGTTGTTTTTTTCTTCCACCATGATACCTTCCCTAGTAGGAGAGTTCTTAGGAGAACTACAAACAAGATGTTTAGGATATTTATTAGTTGGTTCTACACTATTGACTTCATCACAAGTAAGGGAATGACCTATGGTTGAAGTGTCTTGTGCCATAGTATCTATCCTAGGAGGAGAGATTTTTGGAAAGTGACAAACAATAGGTTTATCACATGGAATGATTAGAGTTGTTAAAGTAGCTTCATCACTCAAAGGATAGGCATTAAGAGAAGAATAACTAGGAATTAGATGGTTACCAATCATTGGAATTTTATTTTAAAATAGACCTGTTGTGCCTCTTGCACACACGCCCCATTTGGAACGAGGACCCTCTCTTTTGTTTTGGCTTGCCGAGTCCTTTTTCCTTCACCTCATTTTGTGTGCTCATTTTTGCATCCTTGATGGTCAACACATTCTCAAAAGTTCCATTTTAGGGTTGACCTAGTTTTTCCCCTTTGAAATTGCCAAGTCTTGAGCCCTTTCGGGTTTTCCTCTATCAGTTGGTCATTCTAACGTCCGTGGCACCTCCCAGGCCTGGACCCTTGGGTTTCCATTTTGGCTTCGCCATTCTCCATGACCAATAGTTGACGTCTTTCCAGCACTCAAACCCTGGCTCTCAGACTTCCATCCTTGGACCACTATCTTTGATTTGTTGTTTCAAATGGTCACCAGTAACGCGGTAACTGTCTTACTGTGCCCACCGCGGCTTAGTGAATAAGCCTCGCGGTAGGGCGGTAACCGTCGGACATCAACTGCTAACTATCTGACCGCACCCACCGTGACTCAGTGAACAAGCCTTGCGGTAGGGCGCTAATTGTCTAACCAAGATTCTATCACTCACCGCACCACCGTGCCACCAATAGAAATACCCCATAGTAGGGCGATGAGGCTTCGCTCCGCCATCGTGCCGCCAATCGTGCTATTGTGGCACCTCCGAGCAACCCCCGCGGTAAAGAGGTAGAGCTCGCTCCTTCACCCCGCTACTCACTATGCAACCACACCACCAGAGGATGACCATCATGGTGGGGTGGTAACACCGCCCAAACACCAAGCAGAGTGGCCCACGGTAAAGCAATAAACCACACAACCACGCCGCCAGAAGAAACAAGCAGTGGTAAGGCGATAAAAGATCCCCATTCCCTGTTCACTGTTTGATTTACTATGGCTGCTAGTGAATGTCTTTCCAGCCATCAGACCCCAGACCTTCCTTCACCGACCAAGAAATTTGAATCCACCTACCAAATATCCTGCTGTACTAAGAATTTACTAGGCCATTGATTATGTAGGGGGCTATTTAAATGGGTTTTTACCTGTCGTTTTCACATGATAGGAAATAATTTGAAGTGCTTGTGGACCCAAACATCCTCTACCTCCACACTCGAACTCAACCTTCGCCATTCCTCATGAATTCAGCATAAAAATTCTTCAGGATTTCAAGGTAGGTTTGCCGCCCACCTACACTTTCCTTATTTGCAAAATCATGAGTTGAAATTTAAATGAAAATAAAAAAATGAACTCAAAAACTAGTAGGATAGTTCCCTCGGCCCAAAACCCATAAGTTAGAAAATTGAAAATCAAGAGAAATGGAGGCTAAAATCAAAACCAGAATTAGTCCTCCCCATCACTATTCTCTAGATTAGGTGACCATGTCCTTCGGGCCCAGACCTCTCTGCAACCGCACACATGCAAAGTTAAAACATAGAGAAATGGACAAACGACCAAACTCACTTTGGGTACCGGCAACTGGACTTCCCTTCCTGAGTTTTTGTTGTGCCTCCGCCATTTCAAACGGCTCTCCTCCAACATCCTTCTAAACCTCAGACCTCGAGAGCATGACATCCATCGTAAATGTGCAGCCAAAATCGAGCTTCCAAGTTGTCCTCAGACCCCGGCTCACCGACTTCCATCCCCACACCGTTGTCTTTGTTTCACCATTTCAAACGGCTGCCACTGAGTGTCTTTCCGGCTTCTAGGCTCCAGTCTCCTCTCTACCATATAGAATTCGAACAAGGAAAATTGAAACGCCCAACCTTCGTTCGGATCCCCGCCTCTTGAATTCTGTCTCCAGAATTCCATTTTTCTTTCGGTGTCTCGAACGACAAAACATGTTCACCTTTCTGGACATCGAGACCCGACCCTTAATCCGCCACTGGGTTTTTTTGCCGACTGTTAAGTTGGCCTAGGGTACGACCTCTCAAAATTTTGTCCCAAGAATTCCATTCGCATTTTGCCATTTTCGCACGGCTATCCCGTAGCAACTTCCCAACCCCGACAACTCAAACTTTGGAACCTGATTCTCAGAATGCTATCTTCCCTACGCTGCTCCAAATTGCCTTCCTATAGCTAAAACTCGAATGACTAAATGGTGACTCAAATGGCCTCCAAATTGAAAATGGACTTCAACCCATGTGGGTATGTGCAGGATCATCATGGAAAAAATAAGCCCTTAAGTTGCAATAAAAAGACAAAAAATCAGAGTTAGACAACTTGATGTACGGATTTGAATAGGTTATCTATATTATTACAAAAAAATGTAAAAATGAAATCTGTAGAAAATTGAATGTAGTTTCTAAAATACTAGACCTTTATTTTATTTTTTTAAATCTATTTGGTGAAAATTTGATATTTCAATGCAGTAGTATTTGAATTTCAGGGTAAAAATAAGAAGTAGGTGTCTGTCTGACCACCCTAACCACAATAAAATGATAATATTTTTTTATAATATTTTAGATATAAGTAGAGGACTCATGTCTCAATGTGATGCATATATTTTTATAATTTTTTTCCATGTAAATAATTAATTATAAATTTTTTATTACAACTTTTAAAAAATATAAAAGCTTGTCTATCTAACCACCTTAACTTGGTAAAAAATTCATGAAATTCAATTATTATTTTTAATCCTATAGTATGCGAAGCATAGAATGTGACACATATTTTAGATTCAAAAAATGTGATACCATTTGAAAGTTATAGATGTTTTCCAATCAGCCTATCAATCAGGAATTGTTTTGTAATTCTTATAGAAAATGAATAATAATTATTTATTAAATTCAAAGTAAAGCATAATTTATATTGGTGGACAGCTGAGAATCTCCTCTAAAAACCCTTTTCATTTCATCAATTTTGGATAAAACAAAAGTCGCTAGCCACATGGGGCATCATATGGCTTACATATCGCCACTTTTTGGCCCATCATGATCTTGCACATACCCATGTGCTAAAATTTTACTTTCTCCCATGCCAAGTCTCTGTTAGACCAATCCAAGACCAAGAAAATTCATAGGGAGCACCTTGCCTTGTTTTCCCTTCCAAACAACATTCTACCAGGGGAAGTCCGACCCTTCAAGCCCGGGCCATCCATTTGCCTTCCATAATTATTTTATTGAGTCTTGGAATTTTCTTAAATGGAAATTGTGGGTCTAACCTTGATTTGCAAGAGTTTGTCCGAAGCTGTATCCACATGTTTAATGAATCCCATATTTCTATGTAGGATTTATGGAAACCGGTGCAGAAGCCTCTGGTGCCGCCAAGGAAAAAGGGAAAGGAACTGCCAAAGTGCCTTGAGGCAAGGAGGAAAAAGATCAAATGAAATAAAAATTCTAGGGAGTGCCATTACACTCTAGAGTCACAACTCTTTAGAGAGAGATCACAGACACCAATATCAGGCATGTTGATATTGATGAGTTTACACAGAGAGTAAGGATTACGCCAAAACAGATAATGCAAAATTGATCAGGAGCTGTGGACTTGCCAAGGCTGTAGGTTTCCCGCTCGCTTTGGTGGCCCCGAAGATGGTAATAGCATGTCGGGAGGTGTACCAACTCGAAACCAGAGCAATTGTGGATAGAGATGACAACATTTTGGCAAATATGTCCCCTAAAGGGATAACTAAAACCTTCCACATCCTCTCCTTTGAAAGCATGGAGACCCCAATCATAGAAGAGTGCAAAGCATTTGGGATCAGGATCCTATAAAATGCAAGAAACTAATCAACCAATACTGGTTGAAAGACAGGCTGGAGGCAATACTGGCCAGAGCTCAGATTAGTACCAAGAGGGGGATGTAAATGATAGATTTTCTGCAAACTAGAATAAAGATGTTAATCCTAATCTAAATAATCTAAAATCAAACAACAAAGAACAAATAAGTAAACTAAATAGAACTAAACAATTTAATGGAAAGCTCTCATCGAATATGAGTTCAGTCCTTTGAATTATCTCTATTGCTCTTCTCCATTTTTCCTTTTCAGTATTCTTGCCCTTAGATTTCTGTGTTTGAATGCAAGCATAACTTCGTTGAATGTCTAAGAAAAATATGATAAGTTTCTTCTCAAAAGTGTATGATTTCAAGAGGAGGAATAATGATAATGATAGGTCATTTTATAGATTTTGGGTTTTTGAACGATCAACTCAGATTGAAAGAGAGATCGATAGATGAGATTGATGAATGCCATGTGATGTGAGTTCTGTCTCAAATAGAATGTGAGTTAGAATATGAGTTCAGGAAAGACTGAAGATGGAGACTAAGTTAGAATGTGAGTTAGAACACGAGTTCAGGATCTTAATCTTCACAAATAAAAGAAATAGAATTTGTATGTAAAAGCCAAAGTTAGAACTCGAAGACTAATGCATTTGAATGCAAACATGAGTTAGAACTAGTTAATCGACTAGTTGTGATGGAGAGTCTTCTCGTAGAGATAAACGAATGTTAGATTCAGAGATAACTGGAGAACTAAAAATAGATCTTGACTCAGAAGGTGAGTGAATGACTTAGATAACTGAATGAAGAATGTGACATAATTAATTAAGTATTAATTAAATTCAACATTCAAAAATGAAAGACTTTAATTATATAAATAAAGTAATTTATTTAATTTGACTATTTGAAAAGGATAATATAAATAATTAAATAATAAATATTTAATTATAGATAAAGGGGGTTAAATGAATAACTAAATAAAGATATTTAATTATAGTTGAAAAATTATGATAAAGGGGTAATTAAATAATGAATTATTTAATTAAGAAGGAAGAATTAATTAGTTCACAACATAATTAAATAAATATGATTTATTTAATTAATCAAGTTGAATAAAGGTTATTAATGAATTAATTAAAAATGGGTATTTAATTAATAGAGGAAATATGTGTTAGAAAGGTTAATTAAATAATTAACATTATTTAATCAAGACCACAGACTATAGAAAATTATGTTGAATGTGTACTCGCAAGCCTAGACCAATTTTTGGTATCTACAGTTTGCTCCTCTTTGATACAATGTTGGTACGACATTGTGTCAAAGAAAATATGCCCCGATCATGCCCTAGTATGAAATAGGTTAAGGTATGCCCCCTCAGGGAAATTGATAATATAAAATTATGTTGAATGTGTACTCACAGGCCTAGACCAATTTTCGGTGTCTACAGAGGCTACAAGAAAGGCATGTCATCACAAAAAGTCACAAGGCATACTTATTCTATCAAACTAATAAAACATTCGGGAAATAATCATGGAAAGATTTATCATATTAAAATTATTGTATTTAAGCATAAAAGTCCATGTCTTGTTCCCATAATTACCACTAAATGTTTGTCTCATCATAATAAAAAGTAGAAAAGTGTTTTAAAAACATAGTCTAAATATGCCAAAAACTAGGCTCATCAGGCCTTGTTCCAATAAAGGACTAGGTTGGAAATGCGCAAAGCCTTAATTTTGGCTCAGCGGTCAAACCATCTTTTGAATATGCCTTGATGTTTGGAAATTTTTTCTATTGCACAATCTCGTGCTTCTTCCAGGTGCAGCAGCTCGGTGAGGCAAGCTTCTCTATGGTCTCCCCCTTCATAAAAATCATTGATAAATTGGAGGGTAGGGATTTTCAAATGTATGGGAAAAATGGGCTCCAAGCTATAAATGAGATGGTACAGGGAATCTCCAAGGGAAGCTTTGTGATGGGTACGGTCTGCCCAAAGGGAAAAACGAAGTTGGGTATGCCAATCTTTGGGATTCCTATCTAGTAATTTCTTGATCATAGTGATCAAGTTCTTGTTGGTTGACTTAGCAAGACCATTGCCTTGAGGATAATAATTTGAAGAAAACTTGAGGGCAATACCATAATCAAATTCCCAACCTACAAATTTCAATGAAGTAAATGCGGGGCCATTATTGCATACCAAAGCATAAGAACAACCAAAGTGATTTAAAATGAAACTTTCTAGGAAATTAGTGACTACTTCAGTTGTACATTTCTTACATACAATTGCTTCCATCCATCTAGTACAATAATTAGAGGCAATTAGAATGTACTTGTGTCCAACAAATGATGGAGGGATTACCAGACCAATGAAGTCAAGACCGCACTGCGCGAACGACCTTACCTCCAAAATAGGTTGCAATAGGATAGCAACATTCCTTTCTCTAGCGGATGTAGTTTGGCATATGTGATAGGTACGGACGTGAGTATGGGCCTCCTTTAAAACTATTGGCCAATAGTACCCAACTCTTAGTATTTGATGTGTAGTAGACATACTAGAATCGTGACCAGTCCCGAACCTATCATGGAACCCCCTGAGGACACGATCAACTTCCTCTTTACCAAGGCATCTTAGGTAGATACCTTCATGATTTCTCTTGTATAAGATGACCCCCTACAACATGTAACTGCTGATTTTAAATCTAAGGGCTCACCTTTGGACTCCTTGTAAATGAGGCAGACATTTATGATTCAACAAGTAATTTACTATGTCATTGTACCATTCCCTTGAAGAGACATCTTCCAGCTGGTACTGCTACACTGTGAGTTCAGAACTAGCCTCAATAACCACTTTTTCCATTGTTTTGGCAAGTACCTGCCCTCTCACTAGCCTCATTGGTTGGATTTCCATATCATACTCCTACAACAATGCAATCCATTTTTCCCTTCGCTCCCCTAGCTCGTTCTGTATGAGTAATTTCTTCACTACGGGGTCAGAAACTATAGCAAACACTTTGTTGCACAAGATATAATGCTTGAACTTCTTGAACCCATTAACAATGGAATAGGATTGTTTTTTGATGTCCTGATAGTGCAACTCATTATCTTTCAAAGGGGCAGTCATGAAAGTGATCGAATGTTTGCTCCCCTCGTCATCCTTCTGTGTCAAGATACTGGCACGCGAGTGGTTTGAAGCAAATGAATACACATAGAAGGGATTCTAATAGTTAGGGCTGACCAGCAAAGGGGCATCAACGATTGATTTCTTAATTTATTCAAAATCTTGCTTTGCTTCCGAAGTCCACTCAACCTTGGCATCCTATTTTAGCATAGAATTGAGTGGTTTGATGATTTCCACGAAGCCTGTGATAAACTTGTGGACAAAGTTGATCTTTCTAAAAAAATATTTCAATTCCTTTTTGCTGCCTAGCAGCTAAATCTTCATGATTCATTGGATATGCTTGGGGTTGATAGAAATTCCCCTCTCTAAGAGGACATGTCCAAGGAGCTTCCCTTCAGTGACACCGAAGATACACTTCTTCAGATTAAGGGAAACCCATAATTCGCGGAATCTCTGAAAGACTTTGCATAAGTCGACAACATGATTACCCCACTACTTTGAGAACACTATCAAATCATCCATGTAGATGATTATGCACTTTCTGATCAGGTCCTTTAAAGAAATATACATGGCATGCTGGAAAGTGGCACCGACATTGATTAGTTTGAACGACATTCGTCTATAAGCGAAGGTTCCCCATTTGGCGGTGAATTTTGTTTTGTGTCAATCTTCGTACTGTACCATGACCTGATTGTACCTCAAATATCCATCTAGGAAGGACATAATTTGAGAGTCATTTACTATCTAAAACACCTCATCTAATGAAGGTATAGGATAGTTATCCTTTTTTGAGGCTTGGTTCAGGTTGCAAAAGTCGACGCACAATCTGATTTCCCCATTTTTCTTTCTAACTGGGACCAAATTCGCCACCCATGTGGAATGTCTAACCGAAAAAATGATCCTGGCTAACAACAACTTTTGTACTTCCTTGTATATTACTGGTTCTAGCAAAGCAATGATAGGGTGTTGCCGCTGTCAAAATGGGTTCGCATCTGGTCTAAGATGGATGGTGTGGGTGATAATCGATGTATCATACATTTTGAGATCCTTATAGCTCTAGGTGATGATGTCGTGATACTTCTGCAGAGCCTGAAGTATACCCCTTCTTTCCTCATGGGTGCACACCTTACCAATAAAAACACTCTTAGCATCCCTAGTCGTTCTGAGGTTGTAGGTGTCACACTAGCCACTGATGTAATCTTTCTTAGCCTGATGATCATGATCTCTTATCTAATCCAAGTCAAAGATCCACTCTAATTGGACCATCCCCCTAGGGATGGTATTGGTCTTTAGGTTGATGATCCCCTCTATATCTAGGCCAGTCTCTTGAGGTTCAACCTCATTGATTATCTGGGTAAAAAACACATTTGAAATGGTGATAACATCTAGGTTGTGTTTATCATCATTGAATACCTGGAATTTGGCTATGTTGTCCAGCATGTAAGGAACATAAGTGAGTTCCACAGTGAATCTTTTGAGGCCTGACAAGGATAACAGTTGCAGCGTGTTGGTCACCTGCACTAGGGCATTGGCAGTATGATTCTGAGAGCGTGGGATCAATTGGATATTGAATGCATCCAACCCTTCCAGTAGATCCCATACCTGGTGCTTGTAGTTTGTGAGTCTTCGGTCTTAGAAGGAATAAAGCTTCCTGACTTGCTTAATGACTAATTCTGAATCCTTGAACACTTGGAGCATTTTGACACCTTTTCTTACTACCATCAGGAGGCCTAGGACTAAAGCCTCATATTCTGCTATGTTATTGGTGTAATAAAACTGAAGTCTATGAGCAAAAAAGTATGAATTACCTCTAGGGGTGATTAATTTGAAGCCAGCTCCAACCCCATGCTTGGATTTGGATCCGTCAAAGTGCAATGTCCAGAATCTAGGAGTATCCTTGAACGTAGGATCAACAAACCCGACCTTCATCTTTGATGGGGCCCTCGTCTTAGTAAAATTTTGGGGAGGCGTAGGGGCGAAAAATGCTTGTGCAGGTGGTGCTGACCCAACCTTATCCTTTGGAGTGATTTTTCTTTTAACATGCTCAATTGCTGTTTGGCACAAACATCAATAAAAATATGAATGGACAACATTATGCACCCTGCACCAATTAGGCAGCAAGAGTTCCTAAGAGTTAATTCGTGCTCCCAAATTAAGCTGGTCATGTATGCACTTTTCCATGAAATTTTGGAAACCATCCAACAATCCAAGGTTGTCATCCTTTCCTGACTCCTCGTCATCGGATTCTATCAAAATTTCAATGCTTTGAGAGGTATTGGCTAGATTAGCAGGTGGGCTCCATAATACGAGGAAAACCTCACTTGTTTCCTCTTCTTCAAGGAATTCTTACTTGTTTAGATATGATACTAGGGAATAATTATCCAAATTTGTTTAAGCAAACAACACCTCATTAGTGTTGTTGTATTTAGTGATCATGAATCTCATCTATGGCTCTCGATTGATCTGAATCTAATTCGGCATTCCTTTCCATGGCAACCACATGTGCGAGTAGTCAGTCGCAACATACCTGTTCAATGCCCTTGTGAAATCCCTTTCTACGATTATACCATATGTATCCAGGATATCAACTACCTGAATATCTATGGTTTGTTGGATCTGGGGATCGGCAACAATTTGCATAGGTATTCTGTTAATTTCCCCCACTATGCTAGTCATAGTTTTGTCAAGTTGTGTTTCCTTCCACTAGGAGGAGTTGGCATTATTCCAAGCACCTTGCACACGCTCAAGGGCATGACATTGGAAAAAAATCTTGAATCTAGTAGGTAGTTATGGAGGTTCTTCCCAAACACATAGATGGTGGTCAGGAAGGGAGGAGTTTCAAATTTCCCCTAAAACAATCCGCCGGAAATGTCCACTTGGGAAACTTGGCCCTTGTCTTTATCATTGCCCCTACTTTGGATTGGTGTCTGACTAGTTACTTTGTCAGACTTCTTATTTGCTTGCTGCCCTGCGGGCGGGTCAACCTTACTATTGAAGATTTGTCTAATGACTGACTCACTTTGCTGATCATTGAAGGAGACCCTCTTAACCGGAGTTTCTAGAGTCAACCCGACTAGTGGGGTCCCAAATATCATTTTGAAAAAGGAATTCTTGACCACATGCACCTTTAATAGCTCAAAGGAAAACACACTCAACTTCACCTTTTTAAATTCCTCAGTAATGTACTCCCCCATATGCTCGACTTCCTGATCATAGGAAATGTTTTGGGAGGAGCTAGTGGGTTGGCTTTGGCTATGGCTTTGTTGTTTGTTTTTGTTGAGGTACCGTGTAGGTGTATGGGGAAATCCTAGGTTATTACTCGCATTTGGGTCAGGAGGGGTGTTGAAGTTATTCGACAAAGTGGAGGTTGTGAAAGGACCTCCAGCATAACCACCGACCTGTCTATTCCTGAGGTTGTAAGGGGTAGTTCACTGGTGAAACATTTGGACTATCCTCCCTAGGGTCTTCTTCATTCTCTTTAGGATCATTATCTACTGAATTGAAAAGCTGAGCTAAAGGACTTTCAGAACTTATCTCTTTCGCTTTATCATTGTTGCTGGAGTTGACACCCTCTTGCTCTGGTGTGTTGCACTCAACTTTTAAGAAAGGATCCTGATTCACCACCAGCATTGAAGAGTCATACGGGTTGGACGAGATCATTTCTTTGCACCCCAAATCATCCACAATATTTTGGACTTCGACTTGGAAGATGTCGGTAGCAGTTTGGAACTCCGGACAATCTAGCTCAGAGTGCCGACTTGTTTTGTGTATGTGACACCAACCCAACAAAGCGGCCTCAACCAAGTAAATTCTGCTTGTACTGTTCTGATTGTTTTTAGGCTGATCAAGGGGTGTGGGGGTTCCACCATTGTTGGGTCTTGTGTTCCACATTCAATTTTTCCTTTGGAAGGGCCTTCTGTCAAAGTTCTGACCTGAATTCTGATTTCTGTCATAATTTTGCCCGGATGACGTGGTGGCATCCTGACTATCCCAGATTTCATGATGATATTGATTATCACGATTAAGGTTAGCTTGGATGCTCTTTTGTGATGCTTGTAGCTGGTTATTCTGATTCCTCAAGTGTGTCATTTCCGTGGACATCTTCTTGATCATCTTTGTGAGCTCATCAATCCTATCATTTTCGACATTGTTTGGTTGTGACGCTAAATTCTGTAGAAACACAAGTTGTGCAACCAGCTAATTTTGATGAGCGGGTGGGAATTTCGCTACTTGGAGATATGTCGACACCTGGGATGGCTAAGGATGGATTTGTTTCTGCTGGGGTAGCAAGTAGTGAGGGACCGAATGTTCCTTATTCATTGCCTTCCTAGGGTGTGGGACCATAGGTAGCTGTGGTACTAGATGCAGTAGGGGTGTATGATGCTGCAAGGTTTGAGTAAGCCCTTGAATCTGTGCTAAATGCGTCATTTGCCCGAAAGAAGGAAGCAAACCAAAAATGTTCTACCCCAAATATGTGCTAGCAATAATGGCCTCAGTTTATGCATCGACCAACCTGGCGAGCAATGGTCACATCCTTTTTACCAATGTTGAAGTCAGGTTATCCAATGTTGCATAATAAACAGGAAAAATAGTAGCGTCTTTGAAAACATACGGAGCCTGCAACCATGTGTATGCTTTGTGGAAGAAATAATTAAATGAGTTGATCAGTTCATTGATCTCCCTTTGAATCAAAATGAAGTGTCGGTATGAGTCTGCAGGGTTGACCAGTGTCTTGAATTTCTACAAGAACACATTCTTCAAAAGGTCCCACGTATTGATAGTTCCTATTGGCAAGTTGACATACTAGTAGAATGCCTCCTCTCTGAGAGATTAGGAGAAGAGCTTGCAATCCACATCCTGGTATATAATCTACATAGTCTTCAGGGCGATTTCAAAAATCCTTACATGTTCCTCTGCAGTCCTCTGTGGGTCTCAAGCATTGAATTTCATGTAGAAGCTTTCAAGATTCTTTGGCATATCATGATAAAAATTGAAGGCCAAAGGGGATGGCTTAGTGCCCAGGAATGCCATGGATGGAGGCGGTGGAGGCTGTTGTGCCATAGAGACTAGCAGCTATATAGGGACAACAACAGGGTTTGATGCTGTGTTTGGCTGAAAAGCAGCGTTCAACCTAGATGGAGTGGCAACCTGGAAGGCTGTTTAGGTTAGATGAGTGGAAGGTGGTACTTCCAATGATAATGGAGAAGGCAGAGGTAAAAGAGAAGTGATCTAGTCTGGTAAATCAGAGATGAATGGTTCCCTTCATTTAGCTCTTTTAGCTTTGATAGGGGGCTATAATTCCCAAAATTCCCTTTTATTCAGTGTAGACCACAAGACTTGATGAAATATATCAAGGGAGAAAGACTCGATTTGATCCATATTTATCTCCAAAAAATCCCTCCTTCTAGTGCTAGTTCTGTTGATTTTTTTTATGCACTTCTCAACATAGGTGATGCACAAGTTCATCACCTCTCTTGAAAGACAATCTTCCACAATCAAATTGCAGAACACTATCCCAAGGTCTCTCGAATGTCAAGTCATGATGATGATTAGCATATATTAGTTAATGAATTATGTGATTTTCTAGAATCACAAGGTGGTCCTATGTGATTCAAAGCTGTAGGAGAATTAGGTATGTGAACAAAGTTCTTTGGATAGGAAATTACTGCACTTTTTTTGCAAGTTCAAACAACAGTCTTGAACTCCATATTATCGTTGAATTTGGCTTTACAATGTGCAATGAACCTTAGCATAGTTTATTTCTTTGAAAAAAGGAAAAAGGGAAGGGAAGAGAGAAGGTTCCTAGACCTGCAACTACTGATGAACAATGATCATGGAGGTTCCTATTGTTGACAGTTTCCTTAAAATAGAATCTCACTAAATGAGAAATTTCACAATTTCATGAAATCTATGCTATCTTCTAAGGACTACATATATTTCATCTTTCATTCACCATATAGATGTTAATAAAGATAAAGTTTAAAGAGAAGTTGTAAAATCATAGTCCATACTAACTTTGCATAGTCACTTACCAACAACAAATGACTAAAAGTATGAACAGGAAAAGCATAGACACAACAAAAATCTTCACAACCAAAGGCAACATTACTAAATCTACCAAGGAAAGCTAAAAGGGAACTAAGAACAACAAAATAACTTAAACTAGAATCTTAACTTATCAAAGAAGAATCATGAAACATGTGAAGAAATCCATAATACACCAAGAAATGACTGTATTTCTATTGTAATTTTTGTACCATTCATTTACAACAACTCAAATCTCTTAAAATGAGAGGAGGAGACCCCTATTTATAGTTTTCAAAAAGTAAAATGAGTGGCCAAGATTTAATTCCATCATGTGGCCAAGATTCACTTTACAACAGGGTCCTTTTGTGAATTTCTCTTTGTTGAAGCTATTCTTTTAGGAATTCTTCATCGATGATAGGGTTTCCCTCCCATTTCTTCAAAGCTACATACTTCACGAATCTCAGGATCACTAACCAAAGCTTGTCGACCTCAATGATGTTAGATCTTAGCACTTGGTAACTGCATTCCTTGGAATTGTTAACAAGATTTTTCCAATCTTCATCATACTTGACAGCCTTGTCCTTGAAAAGCTCAGATTTTGTTAAAGCTCAAGTAGCAAAGCTCATAAAGTCCATGGTAACCTCGGTTGACATCCCCTTCTCCATCCTCCTTTGGAAGTGAGGCTTTATGCTTTCCGAATGGATCCTAAAAACATGCATCTCATACCCTATCATCGACTTGAGGTACTTAGCACAATCCCCTTTGGCTTCCTTAGCCCATTCAATATCCAAAATTACTCGTTCAAGGATCTTCTCCAGCCTCTCCTTCTGGTGGTTGAACTCTCGCTTCCACACATCCGTTAACCACTGGTCACCATCCTTTAAAACCAACTCCTTTTCCCAAGCTTCAATTGGTAGCATTAGGATGGCCTCAATTTTGAGGTAGGCCATTACATACTTCTTTAGGAACTCAATACAGATCCACCTCGTGCCTTCAAGAGATGTTTTTACTTTAATGAATTTTTCTGCTATTCAGACAACCAAATTGATGCTCATATTCCCAATGTCCAAGATCTGTCGGAACCATTTTTCCGTGGTCTTATCCAAATTCCTTCTTCTTTACATCTTGTTGATCTGGTCCTAGGACAGTAACTGAGGCGAGGTTGATGATGTGGTAGGCTGCTCCTTTGTAGATGATCATTGTTGAATATAGGTCGTCAAATCAGCCACCTCTGCCTTGAGCTCTTCCTTTGAAACCTTATCCTGCTGGATGAGGTGCACCACTATGGCAATAGATTCCTGGAGATGGTCAACCTTTTGTTCCCTGGTGGCCACTCCCAAGTCAATGGTGGAGACGTTATAGCTTACTCCTTGTTCTCCAACCACTGGCATAGCTATTTGTACTGCCATGGATTCAGAGACATCCATCATTACCTTTGATTTGATTCTTGGATTCTTCCCCTCTAGATACCAAAAATTGGTCTAGGCCTACGAGTACACATTTGACATAATTTTCTATAGTCTGTGGTCTTGATTAAATAATGTTCATTATTTAATTAACCTTTCTAACACATATTTACTCTATTAATTAAATACCCCTTTTTAATTAATTCATTAATAACCTTTATTCAACTTGATTAATTAAATAAATCATATTTATTTAATTATGTTGCGAACTAATTAATTCTTCCTTCTTAATTAAATAATTCATTATTTCACTACCCCTTTATCATACTTTTTCAACTATAATTAAATATCTTTATTTAATTATTCATTTAACCCCCTTTATCTATAGTTAAATATTTATTATTTAATTATTTATATTATCCTTTTCAAACAGTCAAATTAAATAAATTACTTTATTTATTTAATTAAAGTCTTTCATTTTTGAATGTTGAATTAAATCAATATTTAATTTATATTTAGTTAATTATGTCACATTCTTCATTCGGTTATCTAAGTCATTCACTCACCTTCTGACTCGAGATCTAGTTTTAGTTCTCTAGTTATCTCTGAATTTTACATTTGTTTATCTCTGCGAGAAGACTCTCCATCACAACTAGTCGATTAACTAGTTCTAACTCCTGTTTCATTTCAAATGCATTAGTCTTCAATTTCTAACTTTGGCTTTTGAATACAAATTCTATTTCTTCTATTTTTGAAGATTAAGATCCCGAACTCGTGTTCTAACTTAATCTCCATCTTCAGTCTTTCTTGAACTCATGTTCTAACTCATGTTCTAACTGACCTTCTATCTGAGATAGAACTCACATCGCATGGCATTCATCAATCTCATCCGTCGATCTCTCTTTCAATCTGAGTCGATTGTTCGAAAACCCAAAATCTATAAAATGACTTGTCATTATCATTATTCCTCTTCCTGAAATCATACACTTTTGAGAAGAAACTTATCTTTGACATTTTTCTTAGAAATTTGAAAAAGTTATGCTTGCATTCAAACACATAAATCTGAAGGAAAGAATACTGAAAAGGAAAAATGGAGAAGAGCAATAGAGATAATTCGAAGAAGTGAATACATATTTAGTGAGAGCTTTCCATTAAATTGTTTAGTTTTATTTAGTTTACTTATTCATTCTTTGTTGTTTGATTTTAGATTATTTAGATTAGTATTAACATATTTATTCTAGTTTGTAGGAAAATATATCATTTACATTTTGTGAACCCAATGTGAACATGCTTCAAAATTCACACATATTTTCATCTCTCTGTTTTTCCATTTTTCGTTCTTTTTTTGCAGGTTTTTCATACGGCGCATTACATCTGGTCAGGGAAATGACGCATCTGTATCCGTGAGCCACATCTGCTAAAATAGCGATGCATCCACCATCATAAATCGCATCCACGAAGTCACGAACCGTATCCACCTGTCAACAAAATTCGCGAACCGCATCCGCTTGTCAACATTGAACCACATATGTGGCTCCAAAAGCCGCATCTGGCTGGTAAATTTTTTTCACTTTTTTTAAAGTCATTTCCGTACATTCATCTTTCCATTTTCTTTTTTTTTGGTTGTTTCGATTTTCGCTAATTTTTGTTTGAGTTGTGTTAAGGTGGAATAACATAGTGTTTGCAGGACGAAGCATAGAAGACCATTAAAAAACCTGAGACAATTTTTCGTAGGACAAAAGCCAAAGAACAATGAACTATTAATAAATTTGCATGTAGGACATAATGCCTTTGTGTTAATTTATTTATTTTAAGCAAGATTTTTTTTGGTAGATAGATAATCGTCATGTGGATTAAAAAGAATCTTCTAATTGATAGATAAACAATTATCATTTGGATTAAAAAGAACCACTGTCTTCTTTGTCTGGTGCTTTGCACATATTTGTCACCCTTACGATTTAGTAATCGAAGTATCCTCTCCCCTTGCACAGTCATGCGATCATGGGTATAAGAGAAATAGTTACTGACTCTAGAACTTGGGCCTGTCTTGGTGGGAAAAAGTACTCACCCCAAGACGACTCAGACCAGTAGCACACTAAAGCCAAGTGACTTCCAACTGGTATATAAAAGTGGATTCTTGGGGAAAGCCCAAGAATCATGCGCACTATTCTGACAAGATGGACATAAATGGACTCTCGCCAATGTTGGATAGTGTCCCACGAATGGAATGCCCTTATTAAGCACCTTGTTGTAGAGTTACCAAAATCCTACCTACTTGTTGGCGCAACAGGGTCGACCTTGTGAAGCCGTCTTACATATTTACAGTTTATGTGTGGAAATGAAATGTATGCCATGAGATTTTCATGGATACAGTAGCTTGTTTGCCCTATATAAGTGAGTGCCATGGAGGGGAGCCAATGGGGTCAAGCTACTATAAATTCACCATAAATATACGTAGCTGGAGAAATCCAAGTAAGAATTCAAAAAGTATTGTCCTAAAAGCCTAGGTTGTGAATGTTTTTTGAGTCTTAACAGTCCTTTCATCAAAAAACTTAAAATACTTTGATTACTATGTTTGTTTTATGCTATATTCATCAAAATATTGATCAACAAACTAAGTCATCAAAATCAACTTTCGGGAAAATTTTCAACTATTAGAAAATTGAGTTGCAACTATCAGTTTAAATGCCACATCTATCATAGAGAGTCACATCTGTTAGGGGAAAGAATGCATGTGTCTATCAAAACTTTCAATATTGATATTCTGCATATCATGAGCTGAAACTGTCACATTCTAAGTCGCATGTGTACATGCAAACCACATCTATCATTTTTTTAACCACATGTGTCTTGGTCAACCGCATTTGTTAGAGGAAAAACAACATCTATCAAAATTTGAACCACAACTGTTAGGTGAACCACATTTTCCTGTCAATAGAAAACATGAAAAACCACAAGTTGAGTCCAAAACGTCACGGTCATTATTTTCTTTAGGTTCTTAAGATCAACCTTGGACATAAACTGTTAAATTTTTTCTCAAAAACCTTGCATCATTAGGTGTCATATACGTCTTTGTCATAGTCATCCTAAGATGCATGCATATAGATACTTCCTAGGAAATTGCATATCACAGAATAGATAAATTTCCTCGTCATTGGAAATGTTCATGTTTCGGTTTGTCACAATCATTGAACCTTGTCACTTTAGTCCCATTTAGTGGATCTTTTCAGCTCAACAGTCTAGTTTGAAAAATTCACCTTGTCAACTGTCCTTGTCATACAATTAGGTTCCTTGGTCAAAAAAAAATCTTTGCATGCATTCATTCCATAGGTGGTAGGTTATACCCATCTTAGACTCATTTATCATCATTAGTCAACTCAAAATTTTGCATATTGTCCATCCTATCCTATGTCATCTTAGAATACGTCTTTTTAGAAACCATTTTAGCAACGTCATTTAGTGTCAAATTAACCCAAAAACATAGACATAGGTCATATCAATTTTTAGACAATCTGCATTACCCCATTTTGAGAAAAATTTCATTGTCGAAACAAGGTCTCAAAAGAAACACAAAGCAATGACAGACCCCAAAAAATTCATCAATCCATTCGAAAATCAACCATCAAGAAGTAAACGCCCACACAAACCTTTGCTCATAAAACATGTCACTAGAGACACACATGGGCAGATTTATATAGAAAACATAGACGCAGTAGTACAAGATCATGAATTTGCATCCTTTATGGATGAAAGTTTGCTAAATGATCCCCAATGATATCTAGCAAATATGCTAGCAGAAGGTGCCAAACTACCACTAGGATTTGATATTCGTACTTTGCAAACACAGTCTACTCAAACAATACAAACTGCAATGTCAACTGTCTCTATTCCCCAAACAACTGCAGCAATACCAACTGGTATACCAAATCAAACATTTTCAATTGTAAACACAACCCCTTTCAAAATAACACAAGGTTTACAATTTACTATGGGGGCAGCTTCCTCCAACCCCTTTGGCACAACCACTATAGATAGGAGATCCAAAGTTGGTAGAAATATACCTATACCAAATCAGATCCTTCAAACAGGAAACATTCCTATACCAACTCAGCCCATTCAAATGGGAAGCATTCCTATACCAAATCAGACCATTTAGATAGGAAGAATTCCTATACCAACTCAGACCATTCAGACAAAGAATATCCCTATACCAAATCAAAACATTCTAACAGGATATATTCCCTCACCAAATCACAACCGGTCATAGAACATGGCATATCAGAACACCTACATTGATCCAAACAATGCAAACAACATGTCCTTGATGCAAGTGGATTTCCTTCAAAACCAAATGCAAACCCTTCAACATCAGATGGACAACATGTCTATGTCAGGCAAATGAACTATCTCAGTGCAAGACCTATGACCATGTCCATTTGACAACGTGCTTTATATGACACCTTCCCCCCATGGATACATTATACCAATTTTGTCTAAGTATAATGGGAGAAAGAATCCTTTAGAGCACATTAGATAATTCTCAATAGCATGCATGGACATATTGTATGACCCCACATAATTGATGAGACTATTTCCACGAACCCTTGTCGGGATAGGACTGGAATGGTTTTCTAAATTACCATATGGCATACGATCCTAGGGTGAATTAGCCGAGAAGTTTGTCGAACATTTTTCCTTTAACATAGAAAATGAGGTAACAATAGAAACCTTGTGCCACATGACACAAGAAGATGGAAAAACCTTCACCACTTTCTTCTAGAGATGGAGAAGTCTAGCTAGCAGATGTCTAGTTGAAATACCCGAAAAGAAAAAGGTCACAATATTCTTAGAAAACATCAACCCAAAACTACAAAGTGACTTAAGGGTACACTGTTGTACTTCATTCTCAGACTTGGTACAAAAGGGCATTATCCTTGAGAAAGGCCTTATAGACAAAGGAGAAATTAAGGTACCAGGCAGGAATCCGGTTGTCCAACATCATAATGTTCCAAATGATAGAAACAAATTCTGGTCTAGAAATAAAAATGTTACAAATGACGGAATTGTTGATGCTAAAAACATACATAAGGGACCAGTTATCATACTTAGAGGTTACAATTCCAATCAAGACATGATGAATAGTCCAGATCAAATAGCCAACTATGTCCAAAATTCACAACAACAAAGACCACAATGAAGATTTCCTACATGCGAATTTACACCTTTAAGACAACCAATCAAGAAAATTTTCAAAGAGTTGATTAAACACAATCTTATCAAACATTTGGAACCAAGAGAGTATGATACTGGATAGTTCAATCCTTAATGGTGGGATGATATCTCTTTTTGTGACTATCATCGAATGAAAGGACACAACCTACAATAATGTCGCCAACTCAAAATATTATACAAGACTTTGTTGAGAACAGAACCATAGAGGTCGGTGGGCAGAAAAATACCAAGAACAGTGATCATAAGGTCTTCACAGACCCATTACATGACCACACAAAAGGAAAAGCCTCCAGTTCGGGACCCAAGAATCCATCAGCCATTTATAACAATACCAATTATGACTATGGTAAAGGAACGATCATAAATCACCTCCAAGCCACAAATGAGAATGTCAATACCTTCACCATTAAGAAGCATCCAAAATGTAATGTGAACACATGTAGAACTAAGATTACTATTCCTGGTCATTCTTCCGAGCCACCTACACAAGCTTCCAAGTTTAAGTACAATATTCTTGATCAATTGAGTAAAACCCCCATGCAAATATCTATCTTTGAATTGTTGACCTTATCACCTGAGCATCGAGCCATTCTAGAGAAAGCTCTATAGAACACAATTGTTCCTACAGACTTAGATGTCAATCATTTCAAAGAAATGGTGGGATATTTGACCAACTCGCATCATGCCACATTTTCCCAACAAGATTATTTGACTGAAAAATTTGATCATAATGACCCCTTACATCTTGAAGTCTTGGTCCATCAAAACAAAGTCTGATGAGTCTTGGTAGACGAAGGAGCAGGTTTGAACCTGTGTACCCTAAAATTGGTTAAGGCATTAGGATTCTTAGAAGACTACGTAGACACCTCTAAAAGTATAGTCATCAAGGCTTACGATGATGAGGAAAGATTGTCCAAAGGAGTTGTCACACTCCCTATCAAAATTGGCTCATCAATCATGAATACTAGCTTCCAAGTCTTGGATCTCACCCTTCCATACAACTTGTTTTTAGGTAGGCCTTGGATACATGCAATGAAATATGTACCTTCAAGATATCACCAATGTCTCATGTTCCTGTATAATGGCACAAAAGTCACCATTGATGGTGATCTAGATCCTTTTCAATATTGTACAAGCGTAAGGGATATTCCACAACGACAAGTACGAGCTAACCAAGAAGTTTCATCATCCACTTTATCCCTATACGTTGACCCATCAAACCTCACTAAGTCCATTTCATTCAAACCACCATCATCCACTCCTAAACTCAAGATCCAAGACAAGGGTTGTGGTGAATATAATATAAAGGCATCATACTACATCAGTCAACAGATTCCACCTAAGGCATATGGCCTACCCATGGTAGATAGAAGACAGTCAGTGGTCAAATTTCACGTTCCCCCTACAATGACATTAACCAGATGGGGAGAGTTAAGTGAAGAAATTGTGGATCAAGGTTATTCCTGGTTGTATCAAGAAGAACATGAATACCCCTCCCCATCTATTCAAATAGCTAAGGAATAGTATGGAAAATGCTTTAAGATAATGCAAAATGAAGGCTATGACAGACACAATGGGTTAGGACTATATCAAAATGGAAGGATGGAACCGATCACTGTCTACCCATGACCGAAATACTTAGGGCTAGGGTGTCAACCACTTAGAATTGGTTTTCTTGGTACTTCGTCATCTTTCCAAGAAGAAGCGAGTGCTTGCACACACATCAAGATATCTCATGAACCACTTCCCCCAGTTTATGACAAACCCCCAATTTACGACAAACCTGTAGTTTTTGATGAATCCCCTTACTCAAGCGATGGTGAATGGGAGTCCCTTTCATCTATCGATACCATGAACATAGATGCCCTATTTGGGGAATTAGACCTCAACATGAAACCTATACCAAAACCATCTAGTCCTCGTCTTAAGAAGCACTTATCCAAAAAAGAATGGCAAGAGAACTATTATTGGGAAACCCTTGATCATGCATCTTGGGCACCTGATAAACCATCTTCTGATGACTCAGCCCTAACTATAGTCCCACATCAGAGTATACCTACCCCTAGGAAGAAAAACAAGGAGTTAGTCCAAAAATTCTGTGACCATGTCAACCATTTTATATTCACCTTGTCAGCAGCTACCTTTAAAAACTCCGATGATGACATTCCCCTTATATATCTCAAACTTATCGACTAGGATCAACAAGGTACACCTATCATAGATACATTCAAGAATGACGAAGAAATTGCTGAGTTCATGGGACTTAGAGAAGGCATACCAAGAGGGGATCATAAAGTAGGTTTTACCATAGAATTGGATGATAAAGAATATTTTGGGGAGTCTATTTACACCTCTAGTCGCAAAAATGAGAATAAAAAGAAAAAAGACAATGAAAAATAAAATGATGAGTCCCTATGTGAAACAAAAAGGCACCTTTGGATGAAGAAAAAGTTGAAATAAAGGACAAATCTGAGGGCGAAAACCTCTTAGAGGCACCCAAGGATAGAGGTTTAAATATTCTCCCTGTTGAATAGGAAAAGTCACTGATGTTAGTAGAAGAATCTGTTGAAGTCAACATAGGTACAAAAGAGAATCCTCAGAAAGTATATTTTGTAGCGTCTTTAACAGAGATAGAAAAACTCGAGTTTAAGGACTTCTTCACAAAGACATAGATAAACTTTGGATGGTCGTATGCTGACATGCCTAGGCTGGATCCAAACCTAATATTGCACCATTTACCACTACAACTAGGTATTAATCTAGTCAAACAAAAGTTAAGAAAAATGCATCCACAAATTTCTCTATTGGTCAAGGCAGAACTTAAGAAGCTCTTGGATGTAGGATTCATAAGGACAATAAACTATGAAAATTGGATATCAAATCTTGTACCAGTGACTAAACCAACTGGGGGCATTCACATTTGCATAGACTTTAGAGACATCAATAAGGCATGTCCTAAGGATGACTTTCCTTTGCCAAATATTGACATGATAGTAGATCTTACAATAGGATACGAGATGCTATCCCTCATGGATGGTTTCTTTGGATATAACTAGATTAAAATAGTAGCTGAAGACCAACACAAGACAAATTTCACATGTCCATGGGGCACATATTGTTGGAATTTTATGCTATTTGGCCTTAAGAATGCAAGAGCTACCTATCAATGGGAAATGACTATAATTTTCCATGACTTTGTACATACTCTCATGGAAGATTATGTAGATGACATTATAGCTAAATCAGAAACAAGGGAAGATCATTGATACTGTACATTTCAGGAACTCAATCGACATTAATGCCACCTACAAAGGGAAAACCATTGATACTATACATCTCAGCAACTCAATCGACATTAGGATCTCTTCTCGCACAACACGATGATCAAGGTCATGAGAGAGCATTCTATTATATCAATCGTACCTTAGTGGGCTATGAATTGAATTACAAAAACATAGAATGTGCATATCTGGAGGTAGTTTTTGCTACCCAAAAAATTTGGCACTATATGCTCAATTGATAAACAAGGTCAATTGCAAAGATTGATCCACTTAAATACCTCCTAAGTAAGGCAACTTTAATAGGCCGGTTGGCTAAATGGGTTATGATACTTAGTGAGTATGACATTTAGTATGTTGAAAGGAAGGCTATAAAAGGACAGGTGATTGCAGATTAGTTAGCTGATGCACCTATAAAGGTAGACCATCCCTTAGTGGCAGATTTTCTTGATAAATTTCTCTTCAACATCCACATTAAAACTGAAAGGAAACTGTACTTTGATGGGTCACATACAAATCGTGGTTCAAGAGCTGGTATCTTATTTGTTACACCTCAAGGTGATACAATTACCAAATCATTTAGGATTGCTTTCCCTTGTACCAACAATATTGCAGAATATGAAGCCTCAGTGACTGGGTTAAAAATGACAGCTCAATGGAAAATTAAGAGCCTACATTTTTTTGGCGACTCTCAACTGGTAATCTGATAGGTAAATGATGATTACAAGACTAAGGATGAGAAGCTTGCACCTTACAAGAGAATGGCTGATAGTTTCAAGTAGTATTTCAATAAGATTACTTTTCAACAAATACAACGTATCCATAATAGAGCTGTAGATGCTATGGCAACCATGGGTTCCTTGTTGGATATTTCGAGTAATGTGCCTAAGTTTGAGTTTCTGGTTGAACAACTGTTGGTCCCCGCATATGATGTCCCTGATATTGCGATGGTGTGTACCATTTTTGGTCCTACGTCTCCTTGGTATAAAGACATATTCGACTATCTCACTGACCAAACCTTACCCCAAGACTTATCCAATAACCAACGTCGAACCTTCATCCAAAAGTCAACTAAGTACACCATCATTAGTGAAACCTTGTATAGACGTACCTTAGATAACACCTTAATGAGATGTATCGATGCTGAGGAAGCACAAACAACTTTGCGTGTGGTACATGAGGGTATATGCAGATCTCATTGAGTGGTCCTACTCTAGCCAATAAGATTATGAGACTAGGTTACTATTGGCCTACAATGGAGAAAGACTCATACGTCTTTGTAAAGAAATGTAGATAATGTCAAATAAATGGAGACTTGATAAGAGCGCCAGCATAGAATCTTCGTCCAATTACTTCACCATGGCCCTTCACCCAATGGGGACTTGAACTCATAGGTAAGATACACCCTCCATCATCCAACGACCATAAATTCATCATCATCGCCACCGAATACTTCACCAAATGGATTGAAGCTATTCCCATGACATACATAACCAACACACAAATATCTAAGTTTATCCTAAACTATATCATTTGTCGGTATGATGTGCCCCAATCCATAATCACAGACAATGGCCACCCATTCAAGAACCAAGAAGTACACCATTTATGTGAGTAATTCCACATCAAACACCATTTCTCCACCCCATATTGCCCACAAGGTAATGGCCAAGCCAAGACATCTAATAAAACCATTTTTAGAATCCTTAAGAAGACTATTAATGACACTGGTCGTGATAGGACCTACAACTTAATCTTGCCTTATGGGCTTATCGCACAAAAATCCGTACTCCCACCGGTGCCACTCCATATTCCCTCGTATTCAGGTTCGAAGCTATCTTACCTATCGAGGTTGAAATACCTTCTCTAAGAGTATCCTTGAAGGGTCATATTGACGATGAAGAATACCATGTCTCTAGGTTACAAGAGCTAGAATTGTTGGATGAGCGAAGATAGAAAGCATTAGATCATTTGCAAGCATATCAGAATCGTCTTTGTTGTAGCTACAATAGAGAGGTTCTCAATAGACACTTTGAAATTGGTGACTTGGTATTAATGGAGAACCCTAAGAACCAAGCAGAACGAGATAAACCAGGTAAGTTTGAACCTAACTGGTTGGGGCCTTATATTGTCACAGAAGCTTTTGGGCCAGGAGTGTACCAACTCTCTAATCTTGAAGGAGAGCCATTTTTGTCACCTATCAACAGTCTGCACCTAAAGAGGTTCTATGCTTAGTTTCTGAGAATCCGTGTCTTAATCTAGAAAAATACAAAAAAAAATGAAAAAACAAAAAAATGGTTACCTTGATGAAAACATGGCAAATAGGCATCTTTGTAACACCAAAAAAATTGAGAAAATAAAAAAAGTAAAGAGAAATAAATTCATCCAATAGTGAAAACCACTTCGGTGGCGCTATGGATAAGTACCATGGTGAAAACCTGGCAAACAGGCGCCATGTGTAGTCAAGCTTGCTCTTTCATCTACCATCATTCTAATCAAAAATTTTCACCATCACCCATAATAAATGGTTGTCTTATCCATTCCTTGGAACGATTGACATCTAACATCCATTTCGTCACATTACCCACTCCATCTTCCTAATCTTATTCCCGACTAGGGGAAAATCATTGTTCTATGCCCTAGCACCGTGTACATAATGTCACACCATCAAAAATGTCTTGAAAATCCCCAAAACAATAGAAAAATTCAAAAATCCAAAAAAATAAAATAAAAAATGTCAGAAAATACCAAAAAATAGAGTCAAGTCAGTCATGTCTAGTCAGTCATAGTCGAACTACATTGCCTTTGTGACTAGGACGTAGGCAAGGCCATCAATCAATGTGCCCCCGAGGCATTAGGTCAGTTAGTCTAGGTTTGTCATGTATCACACACCACATTTAAATCATGATGCTTTGTACATTCAAAGTCATTGGTCATGTCAAATTGTGAGGTCTCTACGTGTACAACGCAGGAAAGGCTAATCAATTGATGAGCTCCCGAGACCGCACTAGGTCAATCCAATAGGGTTCATTCACAATCACTATCACACAAGTTGCATATCATAGTTTAAGGTATAATCTCATGCCATATACTGTCTACACTCACACACTTTTATCAGTCAAGGAATAAAAAAATGTCATGCACCAACAAGGAAACATCTCAAACAGTCATCAAGTCAATATCAAACACATTGTCAAAGCGATCAACCTATGTCTTAAGCAAGATATGTCTTTCTTGTCAACGAACATCGTCATCAAATTGTCATAGTCTCATGTAGCTTGTCATATCAATGTCATAGGCTTCAACATCTTATACATGTGTCTTTCTAAAACCAGGCTTTGTCATGGCTTATATAGAAGTCACCAAGTTGAAACCAGACTCAACGTCTTATGTGGTATGTGTCATTCTCTCACATTACGATATGTCAAACATCAAACATCAAATAATCCCACAAGATCAAGTTTTGGCGAATACATTTATTTTTCTTTATGACTTTATATCTTATTTTGTCTTATCTTATTATCGATTTGTGAATTAGTCCGGTTACTAGCTTTCTCGAGGATGTCCCTTGAAGGATTTAGAGAAGCAAGGATGTCTCAGGACTCTTTTTCTTTGGCTGCTGTCTGTTAAGTGTCTTTTTAAACATTGGTTTTTGAGTCATGTTACTAGTTTCCTCAAGGATGTCCTATCAAGGATTTAGAGGAGCAATGCCGTCTCATGACCCGTCTCTAATTTGTCTGCGGTGTGTGGTTTTTCCCGACAAAACGACTGGGGAAATACTGTCCTTAGTATGAGTTAAGACACTCCTTGTCTGTGACTATCTATTTTTTGCAGATGGATGACTTTGTACACTATGGTCTATCTTATATCATAGTGTGTACTATCAATCTATGTCATGTCCCACCCAATGATGATAACAAGAAAGCATAACATATTTGGCAATATATCGAAGATTATGTCTTTTTCTCAATCGATCAACCTTCATTATATCTTTTTTTCTCAATCAATCAACCTCAATTATTTCTTACTAACATTCTGAATTCATTTCATCCTAACACTTCTCTTCTTCCCCATAATGATAAAGTCCTATGACACGCAACAAAAACATTAGGTCATTTGCATTAGCATACATTCCATAAGAATTTCACATAGTTGCATTGCATTAGTAACATTAACATATTCATTGCATACATCCAAAATCATGACATAATAGGAATTTCATCATCATAACATATATAATGTAAACATTGCATGTACATATCACCATCACATATAAATAAGCATCATATAGAACATTGCATCCATTATCATAGGTAAATTAAGATATCCGTAACATAATTTAAATGCATAACTCATTACATATAGAAACATTAATTCATAACACATGTATATATATCATCTAGGAAACATAATCATATAGAAATAATGCATCATCCATAAAATAAAACTGCATATCATGTAGAAGCTGCCAAAGTCATATATATATATATATCGCTCAAAAATAGTGTCACAGTACAATGTCTGAATGTAACCATAAATAAAACATGAGCTCGTAGGCTCTCAGATCAAAGTACTATGTCTACATAAATATATCCCTGTCATCGTGTCCCACTACCCCTACTATCACATGCTGAAGGTGGTGGAAAAATACTTGAAGGTGCTCTCTGCAAGGTGGAAGGCCTCTCATATGGACCTGACCTCGATGGTCCTACCAACCCCTCAGTACTCTGCATCCTCTGATTCCTAGTATGACCCCTTCTCTAACTACACACCTCTAAAAATGTAGGAGCTTGTCTGTCTGCTGGCACTACTACCTCATATAGATCCTTGTAGTGCATAGCTCTCTCCACCAATCTGACCAACTCTCGTACCATGCCATCAAATGAAGACCCACTGCAAAGGAGTCTAACCTCTATGAGCTGCTGATCTATCTCATGTCTCCGTGCTATAGCCTGATCTCTCTCCATAAGTGCACTGTCCCTCTTTGAATGGGAGCTGTCTCTCTTGACATATGCACTGTCCCTCTCTAAACAGGCACTGTCCCTCTCAGCATATGCACTATCCCTTTCTGTGTAGATACTATCTCTCTCTAAACTCATAGAATCAAACTTTACCATCATAAATCTTTGTCTCTCCTCCAAAGCCTCCCTCTCACCATCCCTAAGAGCATCCTCCTCCTGTCTCCCCTCCACAATCCAATCTTAGATCTCTCTCTCCTGCTCCTCCATCAGTGCATCATCCTCAACATCATCCTCATCATCATCCTCTTCATATCCTACCAAAAAACCTAGAGGATCTATATCCATGTCCACATCTAAATCCTCTACAACATCCTCTACTCTGACATCTACCTCTGCCCACTCCTCTACTACTACCTCCACTATAGCATGCTCACCCCCAACCTGTACATCCACTCTCCCTCTGATGTCTACCATCGGTACATCCTCTATTGCTGCCTCATAGATAGGTGATAGTGCACCTACCCGACCCCCTCTCGGTCCTCTTTGACCTTGTCTGCCACCTCTACCATCACCGTCTCTCCCACCATCTCTCCCCACTCTAGCACCTCCACCTCTCTGCCATCATCTAGGTCCAGTCCCTCATCTCTCAATAGGTGTCGGCTGATCCAGATCTGTATAAGGAATAGGTCGATGCTCTATCCACCATGCATCATACGCAATTGTAGTCCTTGGGTCAGCTACTCCATATCTCCAACCCCACTGTACTAGCTGTAATGCCTATATCTATGCCTTAGCTATAGCTACTAGTATCATAGGTCCTCAATACAAAACCTCTTTGGACAAACGAGCAAACTCTGCTCTACTCCGAGGCTCATCCAGAACCTCGCCGAACTGTCTCAAAACTCTGTCTGGCAAGTGTCGCTCAATGATGTGTACACTAGAAACAGTCCTCCCAATAAGGTACTGTCCATCTGCAAAATACCAAATGTACCTCCTCATCCACCCACTCCTCAAAATCCATGTAAGGTCTCCATGTAAAATGATCAAGGATATCCAATGCATGTCTCCAATATCCTGTGTCTCTGACATTAGTTTGCGTGATGTGTCTTGTATATCAGAACACATAAGGGTATCTCTCTGGTCTCTATACTGTAACTGGAGGATGAAAAAAAATTATCCTCTCCCAACCCCATACCATTAGCAATGTAGTCCCACAACTCAATGACTGTGCATCTCTGAAAGTAATATCGTGTAAATGAAAGTATAACATCCTAAGCAGACATGGACCCCATGCATACCTCGTCTCACTCTCCAACATACCAACCAACATAGTTCCCCATCTCACTTGACCCCATCTATCAGGTAGAACTATCCCCCTAATCAATGTACATAAAATACAATCAATCCTATCATATCTATCTACTAACATTGGCCATTTGATCTCATAGTGCTCGATGCCGAGCCTACTGATGTCGTCAACCTGATAAAACCTCGCCAAATCAGTCAGTCCTCGTTGGGTATCATACATGACCCACTCTCCCCTAATAGGCAGTCTCAAAATACTATACACATCCTCCAATGTGATAGTGGCCTCTCCAATTAGTAAATGAAACGATGATGTCTCTGAATGCCATCGCTCGCATAGTGCCATTAACATACCCCTGTTCGCTCGAATAGTGAGCATCAACAAATAGTGGCATAGACCCAGTTTCCATAATAGCCGAATCTCTGCAATAGTCAAACGATCTCTAAGATGGAATGTATCTGGTCATGACTCCCGCATATAAATAGGATCTAGGACCACCTACATTTAAACCATGATGTCAAAAATTTTCAAGTTTTCCTTAGAATTTTTTTTGAAAATTTTACCAGTCAAATGCGGCTCACATTTATAGATGCGGTGCATTTTTACAAATGCAATGCATAGAGCCCCACTTGCGGTGCATATTACATATGCATCGCATATTTTCCATAACCCCTATCAACCTACTGCACATGCGGTTCACTAAACCACATGCGGTGCATTTTTAACAAATGCGGTACAATTTCATCAACCCACCTATCTACAACATATGCATTTCACAAATGCATATGCGGCTCATAACCCCACATGCATCTATTCCTAATGCAAATACGTTGCATAACTACACATGCAGTGTATTATACTTCAAATGCGGTTATTCCCTAAATTGCCTAATCTAGCCTAGACGTGCTTACACACATGTGTCGTTTCGCAGTCAGATGCAATGAATACAATGACATATGCATCATTTACAAAGCACCTCATTTGCTTAATTTCTTTTCAAACACCTAAAACTATGTGCAAAAATAACTTTCAAGAGTTCATTTTTGGGTACATACTGGTGGTCATGCGTTGGCTGGCCTCCTGAACATCTGAATCTGATAACCTCGATGTGCAGCGTATGGAATGGGTGCCATTTTCATCAGCTGGTCAGAGAAAATCTCCTCTTTTTCTATCTTCTCCAGGTGCAAATGATTAGGTTTAGACCTAATTCCTATTTATAGGTAGGGTTCGAATGGCATTTTCTCAGCCCTAGTCTATTGGCCATGTAACCTTTCAACTTCAAATGACCCGTATTCGTCTATATTAACTCCAGATTCAATTCTATCAACTCCATAGCATTTTTGACTATCAAATTGACTTATCAAGAATATTTCCTGATATTTCTAATTTTTTTAAAAAATTGTCAATTTTCTCGAGGGGGCATACCTTAACCTAATTCATGTTGGGGCACGATTGGGGCATATTTTCTTTGACACAACTCCGTACCAACATTGTATGGAAGAGGGGAAAACTGTAGATACCAAAAATTGGTCTAGGCCTGCGAGTACACATTCGACATAATTTTCTATAGTTCGTGGTCTTGATTAAATAATGTTAATTATTTAATTAACCTTTCTAACACATATTTCCTCTATTAATTAAATACCCCTTTTTAATTAATTCATTAATAACCTTTATTCAACTTGATTAATTAAATAAATCATATTTATTTAATTATGTTGTGAACTAATTAATTCTTCCTTCTTAATTAAATAATTCATTATTTAATTACTCCTTTATCAATCTTTTTCAACTATAATTAAATATCTTTATTTAATTATTCATTTAACCCCCTTTATCTATAATTAAATATTTATTATTTAATTATTTATATTATCCTTTTCAAATAATCAAATTAAATAAATTACTTTATTTATTTAATTAAAGTCTTTCATTTTTGAATGTTGAATTAAATTAATATTTAATTAATTATGTCACATTCTTCATTCAGTTATCTAATTCATTCACTCACCTTCTGACTCGAGATATATTTTTAGTTCTCCAGTTATCTCCGAATTTAACATCTGTTTATCTCTACGAGAAGACTCTCCGTTACAACTAGTCGATTAACTAGTTCTAACTCCTGTTAGCATTCAAATGCATTAGTCTTCGAGTTCTAACTTTGTATTTTGCATACAAAGTCTATTTCTTCTATTTTTGAAGATTAAGATCCTGAACTCGTGTTCTAGCTCACGTTATAACTTAATATCCATCTTCAGTCTTTCTTGAAATCATGTTCTAACTTGTGTTCTAACTCACTTTCTATCTGAGACATAACTCACATCACATGGCATTCATCAATCTCATCCGTCGATCTCTCTTTCAATTTGAGCCGATTGTTCGAAAACCCAAAATCTGTAAAATGACCTGTCATTATCATTATTTCTCCTCCCAAAATCATACACTTTTGAGAAGAAGCTTATCTTTGATATTTTTCTTAGACATTCGACGAAGTTATGCTTGCATTCAAAGACATTAATCTGAGGGCAAGAATACAAAAAAGGCAAAATGGAGAAGAGAAATAGAGATAATTTGAAGGAGTGAACACATATTCGGTGAGAGCTTTCCATTAAATTGTTTAGTTTTATTTAGTTTACTTATTCATTCTTTGTTGTTTGATTTTATATTATTTAGATTAGTATTAACATCTTTATTCTAGTTTGCAGGAAAATCTATCATTTACAGCCTCTACTATTGAACTTCCTGCAGCCATATCTGAAATATTGTTTTCTCTAAATTAATGCCTAATGAATGTATAAATGAGGTAATGGATCATCTTAATGGTTGAATGTGTTGAGCTAAATTTCTGCCACAAGAGTAGCTATTAAGTTATTTACAGGTACCACGTTGTAAGGAGGAAATTCAATTTTCACTTGATTACTGAATAGACTAATTCAATGAAGACTGATTCAGAAGCAAATAATAAGGAGGCAACTTCAAGTCATCCACCATGCAAGGAAAGTGTTCCAAGAATCTAGCTTAGGCATCTTGATGGCACATAAATCGAGGATGGTGATGCTTTAAATCTTCAGAGCTGATTTGACTCAGTTCTTCCTTTTTGTATCCACCTCTTCACTTAGTTAGTTATGATGTAATAAAGACTTCCAATTTTATGAGGGAAGGGTTAGTTAGTGATTAGATTCAACTTTTAATAAATAGCCCATTCTCCTTTAGAGAAAGGGCCGAAAGATTATTGTTGTAATACATTTTGAGTTTTTAGAAATACAGTTGAAGATTGTGATCCATGTACTTGTTAATCTCAAATCAATAAAGGTGTTTATGAAGTTTACAGTCTAATCTGTTGTTTATCTTTGGAACTACCTAAGGGGGCCCACTTAGGGAGTTGTCCATATTATTATTCTTCAAGTTAGAATAGCTGCACTTCCTTTTATAGAGCTTAGTGTGACTATTCCTACAACTGGCATAAATACAAAACTGTCAACTGTTCTTGCAACCACTAGATGCATAATAGTTTTGTCTTTCAATTTTCATTCCAAGCAAGTTTAGCCAGTTAAAGTTGTTTCCAGTAACTTCAATTCTTAATGTAGAATCTATAGTGTCTGAAAGAGGTGATTAGTGCATATATTGTGCTGAACCATTTCAAGTCTACTTCCCTACGTTGATAATTAAATGAGGTCCTTTAGTAGGTTATGACTGCCGGTTGTGATGTTCAATCCCTGAGTAGAGGAATTCATGTTCCTAGTTATTAAGCTGATTAAAGGAAACTACATTTTTTGCGCCATTTTTGGGGATGGTGTCAAACTAAAGACCTGTTGCAGGCATGCTAATAGAAAGTTTGAATTTCATTCCAAGTATTTAGATTAGAATTCTGCATTCCAACATTTCCCATAGTTAGATTTAATTTTTTCTGTATGCATAGAAGAAGAGACCAATTTGGAAGATCCTTCTTGGAAAAATAGATACCCAAGAAATTTACCTAGAGCTTTTCCAAGAAGAACCATATTTGGATGTTGGCCAGGACCTAATTACCTCATCCTCTTCCTCAAAGATAAGTTTAAACCTGTTTGATGAGCCTGACAACTTTGATCCACTCACCGAGCAATTGAATAATCTGCACACTTGCAATAACCCACTTGCCCTTGTAGTCTATCAGCCAGGAGCTAACCTAGGAACACCACCAAGGATGGAAAGACCTACTTTTCCATTTCCACTTCTTGAACTACATGACAATAATATCCTCAAGAATATCCCTGCCTCATTACTCCCAAACTTCTATGGAATTATTACAAAGGACCCTCATACCTTCTTGTTTGAGTTTGACATCCTATGTAGGAGTTATGAATACACTCCTGAAGCACATAAGATGAAATTGTTTCCCTCTACCTTAAAGGAGTCATCCTTAAGATGGATCATGGGATTAGGAGGCAATGCAAAAACCACTTGGGATGAGTTGAAGGAGTTATTTCTAGGAAAGTATAAAGAATACTGTAGGGGGAATGATATGAGAGGAGATGACATCTTCAAGATGTCACAAAAAGAGGATGAAACCTTGGAAGACTATGTGTCCAGGTTTCTATTCAGTGTGCAGAAAAACACTTAGCATCAATAGAATGAGGAGTCTAAAAAACTTCTCTTCCTAAGAGGACTTAATGATACTTGCATGGAAGCACTAGACCTCATGGCTAGAGAAGATATCACCCAAAGCGAATGGGATGATATAAAAAAGATTTGTCTCAATTACTCTAGAGAAAATGCGAAGAAAGGCAGAGGGTTCAGACTCTCTATTGCAAAAGGAAATGGATTAGGCATGTCCAAGGGGGAGATTTCTAATCTCTTGTCTAACTTCAAGCAAAATATTATCAATGATGTAGCTACTCAACTAGACACTATGCAAGCTAGGAGGAAGAAATATGAAGCCGAGGCAATGCTAGCTGAATATTGCCCTCACTGTAGACAAAGGAAGAAGGATTGCAGATGCAAAGTGGTGGCTAATTTGGAGGTGCAACATCTTACCAGTGAGTTCAAAACAATAGAAGGAGATGAAGAAGTGTTCTTTGTTGCTCAATGTAGGCCTTGGGCCCCAAGACAAGGTATGCATCAGGACCCTTTGCAAAATTTTGGTTCATACAATAATCATTGGTAGAACCAGTACCCTCCAAATTATGGCCCATATTCCCAACCTCAGTGGAATAATCCTTGGCCAAATGCTCAACAAAACTACTGGTGACCCCCACAAGGGAATTGTCAGTCACCACAACAAAATTAGTGGCAACCTCCACAAGGGAATTGGCAGCAGTCTTACCAGTGGAGAGGAGGCCAAAAATGGTCAAGTCAACCCACTGGTTTCCTACAACAACCCCAACCACATTCAATCATGCCACCTCCTGTAGCTAATTAGAGCCAAAATCCTAAACCAATCTAATTACCTGCTCAAGCAACACCTAATCCAAATAATCAGACTCAGCAATAGCAACAAGTTTATTTCACTGATCCTAATCATCATCCTACTTATGCTCTCAACTTGAACAATATTAACTTGCGGTCAGGAAAAATGCTACCTATACCATCTCCTCCCATAATCTTAGAATTTCCATCTGAGGAGAATGAGCAAGAAGATACCAATGACCAAGTTCAATCCAATGAGTCCTTGTAAAATCCATCATTGCCTAAAGTATCCAATAAACCCTCACCTCCTTTTCCACAAAGGTTGGAAGGTGAAGTTGTTCTAAAGTAAGAAGAGCCTACCTTTGACATTCTTGACTAGCTAAATCACATATGTGTAAAAATTCCTTTGTTCCAAGCAATTAAGGAAGTACTTATCTATAGCAAGGCTATTAAAGAAGCATGTTTAAAGAAGCCGAGTAGGAAAAAGAAAGACCCTCAAACTATTTATGTCTTAGGTCAACTCTCTGATTTGATGCTAGGGAAGCTTACCATCCCAAAATATTCAAATACTGGCATCCCTATTATAGAAATCATTATTAATGGGGTTCAAATTAAAAATACTTTAGTAGATCTTGGAGCAACTATCAATGTCATGACAAAGGACCTTGTACTATCGCTAAGTATTTCAGACCTAAGGCCTACACCTATAGTCTTACAACTCGTCAATAGTTCAACTATCAAAACCTGATGGAGTAGTTGAAGACCTAGTAGTCACCCTAGATTCATGAGAATATCCTATTGATTTTATGATTTTATCTCCAAAAGCATCACTAGGAGGTTATCCTGTAATTCTAGGAAGGACTTGGTTAGCCACTGCAGATGCTTATGTAGGATGTAGGTCTGGTAACATGACCATCTCTGATGGGTATAACACCAAGAATCTCACCCTTTATGCTCCATCCCAACCTCAACTTGAATTAGGATAGGCGGTCTAGCCAGATTCGGGAGAAGATGTGGAAGATATGAATTCTATGGAAAATATGATGATGATTACAAGAGAGCCTTTTATTGAAAAACAAGAAGAGGAAGATATACTATCTAATGTCCTTCTAAACAATTATGGTATTGAATACCCCCTTTGTGAAAAAGTTCCATGTTCTTTGTAGACAATTCTCCCTCTGCCCACTTGAGTGCATTATCCTGCAACAATTGACTATTTTCACACCTTATTACCCCATGAGGTAGAAATGCCTTTTCTTCCTAAAGTATCTATGCTTGAATTGACTTCCCAAGTGGAAGTGGCTATAGGATTTTTTTTTGAATATCAATAATAAACTTACCAGTGAGCAACAAGAGTCAATGGTCTAGATTCTTACTACCTATAAACCAGCTTTTGCTTGGGATTATGGTGACATGAAAGGACTTGATCCAAAGCTATGTAAACACTGAATTTTCATCAATAGTGAGTTCAAACCTGTTAGATAGCCCCAAAGGAGAATCAACCCAGCCTTGAGAGAAATTGTTAAAGAAGAATTGTAGAAGATTTTGAATGCTGGCTTTATCTACCGAATCTCAGATAGCCAGTGGGTTTCTCCACTGGTTATTGTTCCTAAGAAAGGAGGAAAATGGAGAGTGTGTGTGGATTACAGGGAGCTCAACTCAACAACAAAGAAATATTGCTTTCCTCTTCCATTCATTGATCAAGTCCTGAATAATTTATCAAGGAAAAAATACTTCTCCTTCCTTGATGGCTTATAATCAGATAAAGATTTCTCCAGAGGATCAAGAAAATACTACTTTCACATACCCCTAGGGAACATTTTCCTATTCAGTCTTTCCTTTCGGTCTCTGTAATGCAGCTGCAAATTTCCAAAGAGTTGTATTTAGTATTTTCTCAGATATTTCATATGATTGTATGGAAATATACATGATGACTTTATTGTTTATGGTGCAACATTTGAGGAGGCCCAAGAAAATTTGAAAAAGGTACTATAGATGTGTGAAGATCATAACTTGTCACTAAATAGTCAGAAGTGCTTCATGATGATGCAAGAAGGCATAATGCTTGGTCACTATATTTCTGCTGCAGGAATACAGGTAGATCCTTCTAAAATTGAAGTCATCTCTAGTCTAATCTTTCCTACAAAGAAAAAGGAACTTAGAAGCTTTCTAGGACATGTCAGCTATTATAGGAGATTTATTAAAGATTTCAGTCAGACAACAGGGCCTCTAAACAGTTTATTAAAGAAAGATGCAGAGTTTTCTTAGACAACAAAATATGAAAACACATTCCTTGATATGAAGATTTCCCTTAATCAAGCACCTGTATTGAAAGGACCTGATTGGTCACTTCCATTCCATATTCATACGGATGCATCAAATTATGCTATTGGTGTTGTTCTAAGACAAAAGGCTGGTTCAACTGAGCATGCACTTTATTATATGAGAATGAACTTGCAAGGAGCTAGACTCAACTACACTGTTACAAAAACAATAAATGTTAGCAATCATCTATGCCCTCAACAAGTTCAGGCATTATATCACAGGCTATCAAATATTTATCCATATTGATCATGCAAGAATCAGGTATCTCATGAACAAGAGCTCAATTGTAGGGAGACTAGCTAGGTGCTTGTTGCTAATGCAAGAATTTGTGTTACAATTGTGGATAAACTAGGAAAAACCAATGTGGTTGCTGATTTCCTATCTAGAATTCAAAGGCAAGATGATTATGCTTTCATAGAGGATTCCTTCCCTGATGAACATTTATTTTTCGTGAAAGTCATTCATCCATGGTATGCAGATATAACAAATTATTTGGCTGTAGGAAGAACTCCTCCTCATCTCTCACCTAAGGAAAAGAGATTGTTAGTTGAGAAAAGATTTAACTTCTCTTGGATTTCAGATTTCATGTTTTATACATGACCTGATAAGTAATGAGGAGATGTGTGAGAGAGGAAGATACTCATGACATACTGCATGCAATCCATGATGAGCCTTGTGGTGGAAATTTTGTTGCTAAGAGAACAACCATGAAAATATTGAATACTAGCTATTATTGGCCAAAGTTACATAGAGATGCAGAAAAATATACCAGGAGGTGTGACAGATGTGAAAGGATGGGGAGGCCAACCGGATTAGATGAAATGCCTCTATTTCCACAAGTTATTGTTACACCCTTTGACAAATGGGGACTAGACTTCGTAGGGCCAATTGATCCACCTTCAAACGGTAAGTATTACATTCTTGTATGCACATATTATGTAACAAAATGGGTAGAGGATAGACCTATGAAGCATGCTAGAGATAATAAAGTAGCAGAATTCCTCTATGAAGAAATTTGCACCAAATTTGGTGTTCCTAGAGAAATAGTGACATACCAAGGAGCACAATTTAACTCTATTCTTATTACAGCCTTAGTAAATGAATACAACATAAGGAACATAAAATCAACTCCTTATCATCCACAGGCTAATGGCCAAGTTGAGATCACTAATAGGGACATAGAGGCAATTTTGACGAAAACTATAGATTTGCATAGAAAGGATTGGGTTGTAAGGTTACCTGAGGCTATATGGGCCTACAAAACTACATGGAAGACTAATACAAGATGTACACCTTTTGATATGGTGTATGGTTAGAAATTTGTGATTGCAATAGAGTTTGAACATAGAACACTCAAAAAAACTTCAGAAATGAACATGGACTTAAAAAATGCACAAAGGGAAAGAGTTATGTAGCTCAATGCTTTGGATGAGCTCAAAAAGAATGCCCTGCAACATACTGAAATGATATAGAATCAGCGAATCATGTGCCATGATAAGTATATCAAGGAGAAGAAATTCAAAGCAAGATATTGGACTCTACTTTATGACTCAAGGTATAAGGACAGTCAAGGGAAATTGTAGACTAGATAGTTGGGCCCATACAAAATAGAAGAGGTATTTGAAAATGGTGCCATAAAATTGAGGACCATTGATGAGGTTAGGTTTAAGTTATTGGTCAATGGGAATTGCCTAAAGCTTTACTTCAAGTCCATTAACAAGGAAGAATTTATAAAACAGTTTGAATTTGAGCACAAAACTATTGATCCTGTAGCCAAAAGAATTGAGTCTGAGCTCGATTCCCTAGGCCATGCATGAAAGTGCAAAAAAATATCATAATAAAGGGGTTATCCACAAGGATCCCCATTCCATCCAATCATCCCATCCACAATCTATACAATCTCTTTTATGCCACCTCATCCACCTATTGTAAACCACACCATCCATGTCTCTCAAGATCACATTTGACAATGAGGAAGATGAGTCACATCAAGCAATAACGGTGGATCATTCTAGGTAAGCTCCACTTCACTTAAAGATTGATTAGTTATTTCATTCATTATGTTTATTTAAGTATTAATTAAAGCAAACTAATTTCCTATATGGCTGCCATATCCTTCGGCCTTTTTTACACATTTGAGCACATTTTTCTAATTCATGACTGTTAGCCATGTCATTGTTTTCACTGCCACAAAGCCTTGTCACATTAGCTGTCACTGTCCTTTCGGCTTAAGCTCCAGATTTTTAAAAATTTGCAATAAATGAACAAAAACCCATTACCTCCTACAATAATAACATGGCATGTATTTTTCTCCTCCATGATTACTCTTTTCTTTCTGTCTACAACATAAGTTAAGATGTTCAAATTCATTGTTCTATTTTTCTGCATCTTTTGAAAAGTGGTTCAAAAGTTTCGGTTGAGGGGAGGGAAGAGAGCAAAGAAATTGGTTTGAAGTTGCAGGAAGTCAAATTTGGGGGTATAAATTTAAATAGCCAGGTTGAATTCTCACCTGAAGCGTTGAGTTGCAGAAACAATAGAAAAATGGGAGGCCAACCAATTCGGCATGAACCAACAGACCATAACGTCCTGCTATAGGATGTGCAACATTTTCCACCATTTAGATAGTACGGGTGGCTTAATTATTTTCTTAAGCTTGAGAATTTTGATGAGAAAATTGTAGAAGAACTCATAAGGACATTTCATGAAGGAAAGGAAAAATTTAGGTGAGTAAGAATTGATGCATCAGTAGATAGAATTATAGAAATAACAGGATTGCCACAGGTTGGTGAACTATTTCCTCGAGCAAGGGATGCACAAAGTGCTAGGGCAGAGTTTAGTCGGCCTAGTGATCCTCCTTTATGTGTGGATAAGCAAGGCACCCAAAGAATGAGTTTTCCATAGGACTGGATACCACGGGCAGGTTATATAATCAAATATATAACATGTGAAGGTCAGTTTTCCATTTTATATTCTCATCATTTTAAACTCTTATCTCATTTACGCCATGGCCTATTAATGAACATTCGTGATTTCCTGTACAATCTGCTCTATAATAGTGCTGTTGAGTTTAAAAAGGGTAGAATTAACTCTATCTCCCACCATTGCCTCATAAAGTTGCTTGTTGAAAAATCTATTAGGGATGTATCAGGGATGACTTGGGAAGAGTTTGTTTTTAACTTTAACCCTAGGGTTCAAAATGTTGGACCCAAAGAGAAGCCTCTCACCTTCAAAAAACAAGCCTCTCAATCCATAGGTTAGTCCTCTATTGCCGCATCTCCTATTCCAGAATCATTTGATTCATAGGACGAAGCTCCCCTTTCTGAGAAATTTTCCAAACAACCAATATAAACCCTTGTTTTAGACCCTGAGCCTTCCTCCAAAAATAAAAAAGGGGAAGTCACCCATGGTGGCGCCCACTCATAAATATGTTAAGAGGAAGTACACAGGGGAATCACCTGATCCTGCAACCAAAATGCCAAAGAAAAACAAGGAAATTCCTACTCCCTTATGAAGAAGCTCTAGACTCCAGAATCAGGTAGCTCAACAATCACTCGATGCTTCTCAGGTCACACCATCAACCTCAGACCCTTCTAGTCCTATAATTGAGGAGGAGGAACCTATTGATGATGAGCTAAGAGTATTCTTGAAGGATATGGCCTTGATGAGCTAGCAACCATTGCGGAACAAATACAAGTGGGGATGGCAGATAAGCTATAGGAAGAAGTGGAATGTATTGAGAAGGAGGGAATGACAATTGTAATTCAATCAGAAGAGGAAAATAAAAAAAATGAAATGACAGATGAATCGCCTACTATTCAGGGAGATATACTGGAGCATCATGTGCCTCAAGAAGAATAAGAAAATTGGAAATTGGATGATAAAATAGAATAAGAAATCTCTTGGCAATCCAATTACATAGAAATAATTGAGGAAGCAGAGAAAGAAAATGTTTTTTCACCTGAAGAAATTCAGAGGCCACCTGCAACAAATTATAACCACAGGCCTCCACTCCATGTTACAAATTTTGTTGTAGGAATGACATGTTTTGTAGAACTTCAACATCAATGGACTACCTCTGAACTGGAAATTGAGAGATTGTAGAGGATAATCCAGAACAAGAATCTTTAAATTTCTAATCTAATAGACACTCTCAATTAAGTAGTTAAACTTGTTCCAAAGCTAATGCAATGTAGATCACCCTCACTTATTTATGAAATGTACCTAAAAGTGTTATATTTGAACTTCCAATTGATCAGGATCTGGAAAGGTAAAATCCCTTCCTTGAATACCCCAAAAGAATTTTATGATGTGTATAGAGGCTCCCCTCTACATATCAGGAACCTTCTATGTGAATTTTATTTGCACAGTTTGGCTATACCTCATGATAAGAAGTGGAACCCACTGTGCTATGTTGGTGACATACACATCAGTGCTCTGATCTCCTAGATTGGAAATGAAATAAGTAGGGGAGAAATATTTGATAGCTACAAACATGATGAGGTTAACATGCCACCAACAGTGAGGAATGAATCTAAAATAGGGATGGGTATTTATTTTGATTGGAAGAAGTTATGGGCAGATGAGAGAGCTAGGCCACTAATTGAGACATTGAGATAGGAAGTGTTTATTCAGTACTCCTAGATTGCAAAGAAAGATCTCGATGCTTCCACCCAGTATATTCAAACAAGATGGGAGCACTTACCATTTTAATTAAGAAAGGAAAATCCGCTCACCCCAAATACCCTGTATGCTGCCACTCAGAGGGCACAAAGATATATGAGAAATTCCAGAACAAAGAAAGAGAATTTGTTTCCATTAGTCATGCAACCACCTATTCTCTTATGGCCACTACTAACCATGCAGAGGGAAAACAACACCTACAACAGGAACTCTGAGGATAGCAGATGGCAGTGACTGGAAGCTATGTGAGCTCAATTTTGGAGTTTTCAGCATAGGGAATATGGACAATAGCAAAATTCTGATTTGAGGGAGTTTGCTCAAAGAAAGAATGAAAGACTTGCTGAAGGGACCAACAAGTAGTTGGTTGAGGGGAAATGATGAGCCTAGATTTTGACATATTTAGACTATGTTTTTAAAACACTTTTCTACTTTTTATTATGCTGAGACAAACATTTAGTGGTAATAATGGGAACAAGATATGGAATTTTATGCTTAAATACAATAAATTTATTATGATAAGTCTTTCCATGATTATTGACTGAATGTTTTATTAGTTTGATAAAATAGGTATGCCTTGTGAGTTTTTGTGATGACATGCCTTTCCTGCAACCTCTATTGTTGAACTTCCTACAGCCATATCTGAAATATTGTTTTCTCTAAATTAATGCCTAATGAATGCATAAATGAGGTAATGGATCATCTTCATGGTTAAATGTGTTGAGCTAAATTTCTGCCACAAGAGTAGCTGTTAAGTTATTTGCACGTACCATGCCGTAGGGAGGAAATTTAGTTTTCACTTGATTACTGAAAAGACTAATTCAATGAAGACCGATTCAACAACAAAGAATAAGGAGGAAACTTCAAGTCATTCACCATGCAAGGAAAGTGTTCCAAGAATCTAGCTTAGGCATCTTGAATGCACCTAAATCTAGGATGGTGGTGCTTTAAATATTCAGAACTAATTTGACTCAGTTCTTCCTTTTTGTATCCACCTCTTCAGTTAGTTAGTTATGATGTAATAAAGACTTCCCATTTTATGAGGGAAGGGTTAGTTAGTTGTTAGATTCAGTTTTTAATAAATAGCCCATTCTCCTTCAGAGAAAGGGCCGAAAGATTACTGTTGTAATAAATTTTGAGTTTTCAGAAATATAGTTGAAGATTGTGAGCCATGTACTTGTTAATCTCAAATAAATAAAGGTGTTTATAAAGTTTACAATCTAATCTGTTGTTTATTTTTGGCACTACCTAAGGGGGCCCACTTAGGGAGTTGTCCATGTTTTTATTCTGCAAGTTAGAATAGCTGCACTTCCTTTTATAGAGCTTAGTGTGACTATTCCTGCAACTGGCAGAAATAGAGAAGTATCAACTGTTCCTGCAACCACTAGATGCAAAATAGTTTTTTCTTTCAGTTTTCATTCCAAGCAAGTTTAGCCAGTTAAAGTTGTTTCCAGTAATTTCAATTCTAAGTATAGCATCTATATGAAGTTATACATGTCTAAAAGGGGTGATTAGTGCATATATTGTGCTGACCCATTTCAAATCTACATCCCTAGGTTGATAATTAAATGAGGTCCTTTAGCAGGTTATGACTGTTGGTTGTGATGTTCAATCCCTGAGTAGAGGAATTCATGTTCCTAGTTATTAAGCTAATTAAAGGACACTACAAGGCCCACATAAAGAAGGGGAGACATAACAAATTTGAAAAGCTTTGGCTTGGCCCCTTTTAGATTGCGAAAATTGTTGGTGATAATGCTTTTCGCTTAAAGACCTTAACAGGTGAAGATATCCCATTACCCATCAACAGGCAACACCTTAAACATTACTTCTAGGCCTGAGTTGTTGTAGAGTTGTTTGTGTAAATACCTGTACATAGGTTAGGATAGGTTTCCCTGCTTTATCCTTTTGTTTGCTCTATTTTGAGTGTTTCTCGGTTGTTCGTGTTTTGGCCTTGAAAGAGTCTCCATGTTCTACTGTGGTGGCCGTGCTTGGCTCAATAAATGGTTGGACCTGCTGCCTGATCTTGTGTTGTTCTCTAGATAAGCCTTCATTCCCTATTGCTAACCTCTAAAACCCCCTAAGCATTGGTTTTCAACTTTCAAACTCTGAACTAACCTAGAATGGTGTCCCGATTGAATTTCTTGCATCTATCATGGAACACATAGAAACACATTTTAAAATTTCCAAAGAATAGTATGGTGATTACTAAGAAGGCTGGATAAGTGAAAAATCTAAAGTCTTCTCTAGTGACCACTATGGTTCCCAAACCCATAGTGAGCTTCATTTCTTACATAGTTGAACATAAAGGAAAAAGAAAAAATACTGAAAAGAAAATATCAAAATGAGAAGAAGTGATAATATAAAGAAAAAAAACCATATGGGTGTGTGAATATCTCTACTGAGGCTATGGATGCCTAGCTAGTAGTAGAGCTATGTTCATGGGGCCACACCAACAACTTTGTCGAGGCTATGGACGCCTGACTGGCAGCAGAGGAATGTCCAGGTTACTTTTGGGGTCAGGCGAACTACGTAGCTTGTCCTTCCTGATTAGTGGTTGCCCATGCTATCTCTGAGGAAAGGAAATGAACTCATCAAGCACACACCTCCATGATGATGTCGCGTCGTGCTTCAATTTTTCTTTCCTTAACTTGCTCTTAATTCAATTTTGAAAATCAGTTTTGGCATATGAAACCAAAGATCATGGGTTTAGAATGAATATTTATCTCTAGAACATTAGGAGCATTCTCCCAATGGATTCACCATTTGTTGTGCCTCTTGCACACACGCACCATTCGGAACAGGGACCCTCTCTTTTGTTTTGGCTTGCCGGGTCCTTTTTTCTTTTCCTCATTTTGCATGCCCATTTTTGCATCTTTGATGGTCAACACATTCTCAAAACTTCCATTTTAGGGTTGACCTATTTTTGCCTCTTTGAAATTGCCAAGTCTTGAGCCCTTTTGGGTTTTCTTTTGTCAGTTAGTCATTCTAACATCCGTCGCACCTCGTGGGCCCAGACCCTCAAGTTTCCCCTCTGGGGTTTCCCTTTGTGGGTTTCCATTTCGGCTTCATCGTTATCCATGGCCAACGGTTGACGTCTTTTTGGCACTCGAACCCCGACTCTCGGACTTCCATCATCGGACCACTATCTCCGGTTTTCCATTTCAAATGGCCGCCAGTAAGGTGGTAAATGTCTTACCATGCCCACCGCAGCTTAGTGAATAAGCCTTGCGGTATGGCAGTAATCGCCAACCATCAACCACTAACTAACTGACCGCGCCCATCGTGGCTTAGTGAACAAGCCTCGTGGTAGGGTGAAAAACCATTTGACCAAGCTATTTCCGCTCACTGTGCTACCTCGCCACCAACATAAATACCTCATAGTAGAGCGGTGAGCCTTTGCTCTGCCATCATGCCACCAACTACGCTACCGTGCCACCTCCGAGCAACCCTCGCGATAAAGAGGTATACCTCACTGCTTCACCCCGCTGCTCACCGCACCACGGTAGGGAAGTAACACCACCCAAACACTAAGCAGAGTGGCTTGCAGTAAAGCGGTAAAGCACACAACTGCGCCGCCAAAAGAAACAAGCAGTGTAAGGCAATAAAAGACCCCCATTCCTTGTTTGTTGTTCGATTTACTACGATGGCCAATGAATGTCTTTCCACTTACCAAATTTTCCACCGTACCAAGCATTGACTAGGGCATTGATTGCATAGGGGGTCTATTTAAATGGGTTTTGACCTATCATATTCACATGATAGGAAAGAATTTGAAGTGCTCACCCACCCCAACATCCTCTACATCCATGCCCGAACTCAACCTTTGTCATTCCTCACGAATTTGACATAAAAATTCTTTGGGATTTTGAGGTAGGTTCGTCACCCGCCTACCCTTTCCTTATTCAAAAAATCATGAGTCGAAATTTAAATGAAAATAAATAATGAACTCAAAAACTGGTAGGATAGTGCCCTCGGCCCAAAACCCATAAGTTAGAAAATTGAAAATCAAGAGAAATGGAGGCTAAAATTGAAACCTGAATCAGTCCTCCCCATCGCTGTTCTCTAGAGTAGGTGACCACGTCCTTCGGGCCCGAAACTCTCCGCAATCGCGCATGCGTAAAGTTAAAACTTAGAGAAATGGACAGATGACCAAACTCACTTCAGGTCCCGACCTTTGGACTTCCCTTCCTAGGTTTCTATTGTGCCTCCACTATTTCAAACAGCTCTCCTCCAGCGTCCTTCTGGACCTCAGACCCCAAGCGCATGACGTTCATCACAAATGTGGAGCCAAAATCGAGCTTCCAAGTTGTCCTTGGACCCTGACTCCCCAAGTTCTGTCCTCACACTGCTGTCTCTATTTCTCCATTTCAAACGATTGCCACTAAGCGTCTTTTCGACTCCCGGGCTCCAGTCTCCTCTCCCCCTTGCAAAATTCAAACAAGGAAAATTGAAACACCCAACCTTTGTTCAGATCTCAGCCTCCAAAATTCTGTCGCCAGAATTCCATTTTTCTTTCGCCATCCCGAACAGCAAAACTTGTCCACCTTTCTAGACACCGAGACCCGACCCTTAATCCGTTGCTGGGTTTTTTTTGCCAACTATTAAGTTGGCCTCAGGTACGACCTCTCGAACTTTCGTCTACGAACTTTTCCATTTTCACATGGCTATTCCATAGCAGCTTCCCAACCCCGACAACTCGAACTCTGGAACCCGATTCCCAAAATGTTGTCTTCCCTAGGCTACTCCAAATGACCTTATAGTAGTTAAAACCCAAATGACTAAATGGTGACTCAAATGGCCTCCAAATTAAAAATGAACTTCGACCCATGTGCTAAAATTTGACTTTCTCCTATGCCAAGCCTTTGTTAGACCAATCCAAGACCTAGAAAAGTCATTGGGAGTGCCTTGCCTTGTTTTCCCTTCCAAACAACATTCTGCTAGGGGAAGTCCAACCCTTCAGGCCCGGGCCATTCGTTTTCCTTCCAAAATTATTTTATCAGTTGTTGGAATTTTCTTAAATGGAAATTGTGAGTCGAACCTTGATTTGTAGGAGTTTGTCTAAAGCTGCATCCATATGTTTAATGACTCCCATATTTCCTTGTAGGATTTATGGAAACTGGTGCAGAAGCCTTCAGTGCTGCTAAGGAAAAAGGGAAAGGAACTACCAAAGTGCCTTAGGCAAGGAGGATAAGATCAAATGAGGTACAAATTCTAGGGGTTCCATTACACTCTAGAGTCACAACTCTTTGGAGAGAGATCACAGAGACCAATATCAGGCATGTTGATATTGATGACTTTACACGGAGAGTCATGATTGATCCCAAAACAAATAATGCAAAATTGATTAGGAGTTGCGGACTTGCCAAGGCTATAGGTTTGCCGCCCGCTTTGGTGCCCCCCAAGCTGGTAATAGCATGTCAGGAGGCGTACCAACTAGAAACCAGAACAATTGTGGACATAGACAACAACATTCTGGCCAATATGTCCCCTAAAGTGATAACTAAAACCTTCCACATCCCCACCTTTGAAAGCATGGAGACCCCAACCATAGAAGAGTGCAAAGAATTATGGGAACGAGATCCTATAAAATTCAAGAAACTAATCAACTGATACTGGTTGAAAGATAGGCTGGAGGCAATACTAGCCAGAGCTCAGATTATTACCAAGAAGGGGAAGAAGCCATGAATCAGATCAAAGGTAACGATGGATGTCTCCAGATCTAGGGCAATAGAAATAGCTACGCTAGTGGTTGGAGAACAAGGAGTAAGCTATAATGTCTCCACCATTGACTTGGGAGTGGCCACCAAGGAAAAAAAGGTTAACCATCTCCAAGAATATGTCGTCACAATGGTGCACCTAATCCAATAGGATAAGGTTTCAAAGGAAGAGCTCAAGGCATAGGTGGCTGATTTGATGACCTATATTCAACAATGGTCATCCGCAGAGGAGCAACCTACCACATTATCAACCCCACCTCAGTTACCATCCTAGGAATAGATCAAAAAGATGGAAAGAAGAAGGAATTTCGATAAGACCATGAAAAAATGGTTCCGATAGATCTTGGACATTGGGAATACGGGCATCAATTTGGTTATCTGAATAGTAGACAAATTCCTTGAAGTACAAACATCTCTTGAAGGCACGAGGGGGATCTGTATTGAGCTCCCGAAGAAGTATGTAATGGCCTACCCAAAAATTGAGGCCATCCTAACATTGCCAAGTGAATTTTGGCAAAACAAATTGGATTTCAAGGGTGGTGGCGATTGGTTAATGGATGTGTGGAAGCGAGACTTCAACCACTAGAAGGAGAGGGTGGAGCAGATCCATGAATGAGTAATTCCAGATATTAAATGAACCAAGGAAGCCAAAGGGGATTCTGCTAAGTACCTCAAGCTAATGATAGAGTACGAGATGCCTGCTATTAGGATCAATTCAAAAAGCATAAAGCCTCACTTCCAAAGGAGGATGGAGAAGGGGATGTCAGTCGAGGTTGCCACAAAATTTATGAGCTTTGCTGCTTGAGCTTTTGCCCAGTCTGAGCTTTTCAAGGACAACATTTCCAAGTATGACAAAGACTAGGAAAAGCTCGTTAACAATTCCAAGGAATGGATTTACCAAGTGATAAGATCTGACATCATTGAGGTCGACAAGCTTCAATTAGTAATCCTAAGATTCATGGAGTATGCAACTTTGAAGAAACGAGAGGGAAACCCTATCATCGATGAAGAATTCCTTAAAAAATAGCTCTAGAAAAGAGAAATTAGCAAAAGGATGAAAATGCTATAGTGCTGCCACTAGAAGACAAAATAGGGAAAAGACAAAAGATATTTTAAAAATGTAATATATTTGGGGGTAGGTGAGACCCTATTGTAAAGTGAATCTTGGTCAAACAATGGAATTGAATCTTGGCCACTCATTTTTATTTCTGAAAACTATAAATAGGGGGACCTCCTGTCATTTTAAGAGAGTTGAGTTGTTGTAAAGGCATGCTGTAGAAATTGCAATAGAAATATAGTCGTTTCTTGGTGTATTTTGGATTTCTTCACATGTTTCATGATTCTTCTCCAATAAGTTAAGATTCTAGTTTAAGTTATTTTTCTATTCTTAGTTCCTTTTAGCTATCCTTGGTAGATTTAGTAATGTTTCCTTTGGTTGTGAAGATTCTTGCTGTGTGTATGCTTTTCTTGTCCATACTTTTAGTCATTTGCTACTGGTAAGTGATTGTGTAAAGTTTGTCTGGACTATGATTTTACAACTAATCTTTAAACTTTATCTTTATTCACATCTATATGGCGAATGAAAGATGAAATATCTATAGTCCTTAGAAGATAGCATAGATTTCATGACATTGTGAAATTTCTGATTTAGTGAAATTCAATTTTAAGGAAACTATCCACAACAGGAACCTCCATGATCACTGTTCATCGGTAGTTGCAAGTCCAGTAACCTTCTCTCTTCCTTTCCCTTTTTCCTTTTTTTTAAAAGAAATAACCTATGCTAAGGTTCATTGCACATTGTAAAGCAAAATTTAATGATAAGATGGAGTTCAAGAATGTTGTTTGAACCTGCATCAAAAGTAGAGTAATTTCCTATCCAAAGAACTCTGTTCGCAGACCCGATTCTCCTACAACTTTGACTCATGTAAGACTGCCTTGTGATTCCAACAAATCACATCATACATCAAATGATATATTCCAAGCATCGTCATGACCTGACATCCGAGAGACCTTGGGATAGTGTTCTACAATTTGATTGTCAAAAATTGTCTTTCAAGAGAGGTGATACACTTGTGCATCGCCTGTGTTGAGAAGTGCATAAAAAAAACCATCAACAAGACCCTTCCAAATGTGAGGGACAGTAGGATGTAGAGAAATAATGGTATAACTCTCAATCATAGGGTGGCTTGATACCAACATATCCTTATTTATTAAAGAATGATAAAAAATATGGGAGGTGTTGGGAGATGATTGAAGACTAGGTAAGGTAGTAACCATGATTTTAGCTTCGTGTGTTATTAGGTATTTGAAAGAGGGAAGAGAAGGAAGACAATAAAGAGTATCATGATCTTTAATGATTTTTTCTTCTTTCGACAAGATACCTTCATCACAAATGGGAGAGATATTAGGAGAACAACAATTATGATTATCAATGTTTGCATCCTCTTTTGGAAAAGATTTAGTGGATAAGTGAGGAGAGATGAAGTCATCAAGGGATTCATCTAACATGTCCAGTTCATCACTACTAAAGGGCTTAAGAAGGGTGTGAGTGGGTATTTGTGATGCTGTTAATGTTGTGTTTGCATTTTTTGAAGAATCGGATTTAAATGATCTAGGAACTAATGTTGAAAATGAAAATTGCCAAATTCTAATTGCCATGAATCCTATTTCTAATAAATAAAATATAATGGAAGCTATGAAAAAGTAAAATTCAATGTAAAGATATAGGATGAAATGCAACTTTCTGATTTTAAACAAGGTGATTTACTGATTAACTTAAAATAAAGTGATTTTAATACAAAATGGAATCTAAGCAATGCATGAAATGGACCAATTTAAGCTAGATTGAGTAAAATGCATGTAACAGAAAGACATCCCACTAATACAAATAGATAATGGCACACAACAAAATCTTAAAAACAAGGTTTACAACCCTGTAGATGGCAATTTCAGGGGCCTAAAGGGGCTAAGTCGCCCAAGGTGGTGAATTAGTCTAGGTAGTGATTTTTTTCAAAATTTGCAGATTTTTCTATTTTATTTTGATGGTGTCTAGGTTGTATCATGTAAACCTATGATGAAAATGCATAATTTTGATGTTTTTGAATGATATGCAATGCAAAAATGCAAGCTAGATGAGCTTTTCACTAATGCAAAATTATAAAACCCTAGAATATAAAGTAAATAATGCAAAATGCAATGCAATGAAAATAGAGGATGGTAAAGAACTCCAAATCATTGAAAAGGGGATTCAAAAGTTAGGTTCACCAAAATGTAATGAATATTTTGGCACCTTAATACTTTCTTACGCTTCTAGGGTTTTTCACCTAAAAGGAGAAAGATGGGCCAAAATGCTAATGTTACATTCAAAGATTATGTGTTAATGGGGGTGTGAATGTGTTTAAATATGATTTCTAAGTGGTGTAAACTAAAAGAAATATGAAATATTGATGCCAAATATAAAGAATGTGAAATTCTAGAAAACATAGTATTGTATGCAAACATTTAAAAAATGACCTAAAAATGTAAACTTCAACAAAATAGAAAACTATAAATGAAAGAGGTGCACCTAGAAGTGTGTTACAGACTTGAAGGAACTCTAAAATTCTAAAAATACTAATTTTTATGTCGAGCAGGACACTTGTGCCAAGTTGGGCGATCTAGTCCTTTTTTAGGGTGATTTCAAAAAAATGCTTTGAGGCTTGTTTCAACCAAATGGGTATTCAAATCTACAAAAATATCTGAAAAATATACACAATGGGAGTTAGGTCACCACAACTAGGGCAAGTGTCCCCTTTGCCTTTTTTGAAATTCTGAAGGTGGAATTAGAGGCTCTTGATCTATACTTTCTATTCCTCCAAGTGTCTCGACTAGAAACCTTGATTTTTGACCTGTAGGTGTCTTTTTGTGTAGATTCTTGACCTATCCAACAAGGAGATGCCCTAAAAAATTCTTCAACTCATTTTTGAATGATCTCCAAGCTTCTAAGATACCTAGATCTACAACCGCACACAAAGAGAAAGAGAGATTGATTGCTAAGGCATAAGGGGTTTGCCTTTGTCAAACCCCTATTAGATAATTAAATAAAATGAAGAGACAAGATAATAGAACATGAAATATGGAATGATGGACTCAATACCTTTACATCATGACTGATCTTGTGTTGTTGTAGTAATTGGCCCTTGAGTGCTTATGAAAAGTGTCTTGTTGACTTAGAATACTAAAACCCTAGCTTGCTTTAGAAGAGTAGTGGACGAGTGATTGAGAAGATTGAGTGAGGAGAAAAATGAGACTTAGGAGGTTAGAGAGTGCGAAATGAGTGGGAAAACCCTTATTTATACATGGTATGCCCTAGTTTCCTTGAAAGTAACACATGATAGGCCAACCTTAGGGTTTAGGAGGCAAATTCCCATTAGAATTTTGTCTTAATTTTGAATTTTATGCCAAAAGGGACTAGGTCACCTAAGGTTGTGACCTAGTACACTTGGAAAAATTCAAGTGGTGGCCGAGAATTAAATGGTGTTCAGTGATGATTACCGAGCTTGTCTCTCGAAAAACACTTAAGCCGGTCCTAAAAGTACATTAAGTGGTTAATATGCCATAAGAAGGGGTAAATTTAGTGATAACAAGCCTAGGAAAGAGTGAAATTTTTTTACAACACCTTGAAACAAGGATTGGAAAGGGTAAAAAGAGGTCCAAAATCCATAGGAAAGGCCCCAAATAAGTGAAAAGTACTAAGGCTACACATTTAGCCCCCACTTTAGTGAGAGGATGAACTTGCTTCAAACTCACACTAAAGTATCCCAATGGAGATGGTGAAGTATGGTGAATAAGGAAGAAGGAGGTGGTCAAGCTCCCAAGATTTAAGATCCTAAATTAAAACGACATTAGTGCAAAAGGACACATTCAAGGGTGAATGATATGTAGCAAAATGAGTTAAATGATCATGCAATGACAAAAAATAGAATGGGGAAAAGAATGAAAGTAAAAAGGGTTGAATCAAGCTTCGATCATTTTTCTAGCTAGTTGTGGATCAAATCTAGGCTCTTTGTCCAAAAATATTTGTAGAAGTCGAAAGAAGTGGTATAGTGAGAAATTCATGCTAGCGTGTTAGCTTCTTAGTGTATAATGAGAAAGTCATGCTCGTGTGTCGCCTTCCCATTATAGCATTGTCTTAATTTTTAATTTTATGCCAAAAGGAACTAGGTAACCCAAGGGGGCGACCTAGTCCACTTGAAAAAATTCAAGTGGTGGTCAAGAATTAAGTTGTGTTTAATGATAATTAACGATCTTGTCTCTCGAAACACACTTAAGTCGGGCCTAAAAGTACATTAAGGGGTCATTATGCCATAAGAAGGGGTTAATTTAGAGATAAAATTCCTAAGAAAGTGTGAAATTTTTTGACAACACCTTACAAAACCTTGACACAAGGCTTGGAAAGGGGATAAAAAGAGGTCCAAAATCCATAGGAAAGGCCCCAAAAGAGTCAAAAGTGTCAAGGCTACACTTTTTGGTGACACACTAATATAGACATCATAGTAGATCTAATAGTAGGTTACAAGATGTTGTACCTTATGGATGGATTCTTGGGGTACAATGAGATTTGTATCGCTCATGAAGATCAAGATAATTCCACAATAGTGGTTTACAATTTTTGGCCAAGCTAGACACTGAAATTATTAGTTTTAATTAAATCTTCACATTCGGGCACCTATAAGAACTAAACCATGAGGAATTTGAAGATGATTCAAAATAAAGTCTTGTCACATTTTTTTTGTAGATTCTAGAAGTATATTTTTAAAATTTTTTGGAATTGGATTGCACTTCTTTTTCCATCTCCCATGAAAACTGGTTTTTTTTTAGAAAACAACATTTTTAAAAAGTAATGCACACCGTATAACACATAATTTTTTTTCATGAAGGATAAAATTCTAATTCTTTAAAATTTAGATTTTTAACTCCGATATCTAGTGCTTCCACTTGGTTAGATAGTTTTTTATTTAATATATTTTCTTTAATCAAGTTTTGAAGTCAAACCAATTACAATTCAAACATAGCGCACCTGTATAATGCGTAACTTTTTTTGTATATATCGAAATTCAATTTTTTTTTTTGTTGGATCAAAGACTTCAATATCTAATGCACTCATATTTTTCAATTTTTTTTTCATAATCTACTATTTTTCCACTTGTGCAGAACATAGACCTTCATTTTCGATGAAAAACCTATGTTTAATAAAACTAAAAAAACAAATACATAATAAAACCAAAACATATTAAAATTATATTAGTTTGATAGCTCATTTTGAGGAATACCATAATCATTTGAAATAAATTTTAAGGGTATGTGCAAGATCATGATGGGCCAAAAAGTGACGATATGTAAGTGATATGATGGCCCATGTGGTTGATGACTTTTTTTTACCAAAATTTGATGAAACGAAAAGGGTTTTTAAAGGAAATTCTCAGATTTCCACCAATATAAATTATGCTTTACTTTTAATTTAGTAAATAATTATTATTCATTTTCTATTTGAATTACAACTAAAGTCCTGATTGATAGGCTATTTGAAAAACATCTATAACTTTCAAACGATGTCACATTTTTTGAATTTGAAACATGTATCACATTCTATGATTCACATAATATAGGATTTAAAAAATAAAAAATGAATTTCATGAAGTTTTGACTAAGTTAGGGTGGTCAGACATACACATTTTTATATTTTTTAAAAGTTAAAATAAAAAATTCATAATTAATTATTTACTTGGAAAAAAATTACAAAAAAATATGCATCACATCGACACATGAGTCCTCTACTTATATCTAAAATCTTATAAAAAATATTACCATTTTATTGTGGTTAGGGTGTTCAGACAAACACCTACTTCTTATTTTTTCCCTGAAAATTAAGTACTAATGCATTGAAATTTCAAATTTTCATGAAATAATTTTTTATTTTTTAAAATAAACCTAGTAGTTTAGAAACTAAATTCAATTTTCTACAAATTCTATTCTTACATTTTTTTGAAATAATATAGATAACTTATTCAATGTTTTATATCAAGTTTCATAACTCCGATTTCATGAATTTTCATTGCCACTTAAGGGCATGTTTTTTCCATGATGATCCTACACATACCCTTAAATGAATTCATTTGATCCCACAAAAGGTAAATCAAAAGTGATTTTTTATCAGTATTTTGATAGGTGTAAAGGAGACTCATTTATAGGCATGGTTCAAAACTAGTGAGGTTCTATCCAAGGTGGTTTGTTCAAACCCTCTTCAATTGGAATCCTTAAAATGGAATTTTTTAAGGCTTAAATCATTATATTTTCTAAAAATATGTGATTGTAGCAAAAATCAATTCCTCTCAGAAATTGTAAACTAGCTTTGTGGGATCACCCATCAACATAAAACAAAATTCACTTGCCCATGGGGTACATATTGTTGGAATGTCATGCCCTTCGGCCTTAAAAATGCAAGCACAACCTATCAAAGAGCTATGACCACTATATTTCATGATATCATACACACATTGATGGAAGATTATGCTCATGACCTTTTAGTGAAATCCTTGACATGTGGTAATCCTTTACGGGTCCTAGACAAAATTTTCATAAGACTTGAAGAATATAAAGTCTACCTAAATCCAAAAAAATGCATCTTCAATGTGACATCAAGAAAAATCTTAGGATACATAGTTTCTCATAGAGGCATTGAAGTGGACATGGAAAAAGTAAAATCTATATTAGAGATATGTCTCCCCCAACAATAATCAGTCAACTCAAGACATTGCAAGGGAAACTTCAGTCCATTAGATGTTTCAGTGCACAACTTGCAGGTAAATTTTAGCCTTTTTAGTATTTGTTACATAAGGGAGTTCCTTTTATATGGATATACAAGTGTGAAAAATCCTTTCAACAAATCAAAGAGTACCTTTTGACACCTCTTGTTTTGATGCCACCAATAGATGGTAAGCCCCTACTCCTCTAAATATCAACTACCACTTCTACACTAGGTGCATTTCTTGCATAAAATGATCATGATGAGAAAGAACAAGTGATCTATTACATTAGCTGCACACTAGTTGGGTATGAACTCAACTATAGTCTTATTGAATGTGTTTTTCTCACTGTGGTTTTCACTACTCAGGACTAAGACATTACCTGCTAAATCATTAGACAAGAACAGTGACTAAGATAGATCCTCTCAAATACCTACTCAACAAGGCAACATTGATAGGATGGTTGGCTAAGTGGGTCATGATACTCAGTGAGTATGAAATACAATATCAGGAATGAAAAACAATAAAAGGACATGTTATTGCAGACCAACTTGTTGATGCACCCACAAAAGATGGTCACCCTATGATTTCTGATTTCCCAAATGAATCAATATTTACATTAGACACTAGTACAACATGGAAATTATAATTTGATGGCTCATATAGTAGGCATGGATCAGGTGCAAGGATAATATTCATCACCCCTCAAGGTGACACTATACCCAAATCCTTTAGAATAGCCTTCTTGTGTACAAATGTAAGACCCTACTTTGTATGTACTTAATACAACCATAAATTGTTATATGTTTTTCTTGAATTGATGATTAAATGTATTGTGAATAATAAATAAGGTGATCTTTTGGCAATATTCTTGCATATCATTTTGACATTATGTTTTATTTTCATTACCATGTAAGTGGATTGCACTCGTATACCATGGAATGCAAATTAGATTCTAAATGGATTATTATATAGTTAAAGCTTAGAATGTTCAACTAATAGATTAGTGTAATATAGAATTGATAGTTACAACCACGTCGGTAATGTGTAGGAAGGCAATGATGTTAGCATGAGAAAGGAGAACCATCAAGAGTGAATCAAAAGACTACTTCGTGAGGATATAAATTTGACCCCATTCGAGGCCTAGAAATAGGTGGAGTTAATGTATTGGAGGACTAAGGGTGTGAGGGCTTTTTGTTGGGATTAGGTCTTGGAAACCCCTAGCTAAGTTTGAAACTCGGATGGAACCTTGAGTGGGCTTTTAATGAGAGTTGTCTGTCAAATTTTTGGGTTAGGGTGCAAAAATAAACCCCCTAAGGTCTATACCATAGTGGTAAGGGTTAAGTAGGCATACAATAGTGCTCCAAAGACATGATTTGACCCTTGAAAAGTCCTCATAATGATGACTGACGAATTTTGAGGAGAGGATGGGGTGGAAAGATGGAGGGGTTGTCCAAGTGCATGTATTTTATTTGATAAGGAAAAGACCCTCATTTATGAAGGCAGGTACACTCCACACATCCCCATCCAAGAGTTGCAAGTTGAAACTTCTATATATTTGGAAGAAGAAGAATGAGTGAGGTGTTACCCACTTCTCCTCTTGGAGAACTTTAGTGGAGATTGTGAGAAGAGGAGATGGGTATCTTTTGGGGAAGATTGTGCTCAAGATGGCTAGATTTGGAGAGGAAAAGAGGAATAGTTTAATTTTGCCCCCCCTCACCTAAAGAAAAGAGATAAGTATTGCCTACTTTCACTTCCCTTGTTTTATTGTTGTAGTATGTGAGTATGTTTATATGAATCATTGTTGAAAATGGTGAGTAGGGAGCCACAGGCATGTAATTTGATATTATAATAATTTAGCTTTTTGTAATATTTGAGAAAACCCCATTTTTCATCTTGGGGTTAAAAGAATTTTCTTGCTCGGGGGCATGGTTAGAGCCCACAAGGCTCCATGACACCATTATGGTAGGGTGGAGAGCAAGCCCAGATCAACTGTATTTCAGTCTTTAAATTTCTTAAAATTAGTGTAATATGGTAAGCTAGTGACTATTGCAACATGAAGAAAATGGAGAGAGCAAGTTGCATTGATTTCCATGGAGAAATACTTCTCTTAAATATTGGTTGTAACCTTCTAAGTTTAAGATATGGATTTCGTATTCATCGTTGTATTACAAATATTTTGTGAAAGAATGGACATAGGTGCATGGTAAATGTTTTGTTAATGTATAGCCACTGAATATTTAATTCCCAGAAATCTCTCATTGAGGGACACAGACACTGCATTATCATACACAAAGATAGTATTGTTTTCCCTTATAAAAAAATTAAAATAAAAGCAGTGAAGGTTGGATAGTATATTTGTTTAGAATTCTAGCCTTTATATTTTAATTTGGGTAAAGGTAATGGAAAAAAAAGAAGAGGTTACTGATGTAACCAAGAAGTGTGCCTGTCCAAACATATATTCTAGGAGCGTTATGAGGAAGGTCATTGAGATTTAACACTCGCAGGATAAATACCTGAATCTATCCTTTACGAACGTATAGTTAGAGCTCAGTATCCTTTATATATACTAAATTATCCTTTGTAATTTACCTGTAGAATGCTTGCGTATTTTCGTCAAGTATGGAAGTGATCAAGCAACTTGTATTGAACTTATCTAATTGTTATTTTTTTTTAAAAAAGAGAAGAAAAGGAATGGGTTACTCATTATGATAAATAAATAGTATATATATAATTTTCAGTTCTGGCTGTAAAACAACTATATCTTCGGTACCGAAAATCTTCTCAGTAGACACCTGTTAGGAGCAAGATTACCCTTTTTCCCATGAATCTGCTACAAAAGTTTCAAATCCTTCAAATGCCTTTCGCGGGCCGAAGGCACTCCAATTAAAGAGTCGGTTTCCATGGGCTACGCCATTTCCTTCAATCTATGAATAATAATAATATCAGTATTTCTTAGCACCTTTTTATCACGAGGTGAAACAATGACAATACTATCTTTGTTCTGAGGAAGAGAGCTCCTAGTTGCTTTCAAATCTTCAAAAAGTTCTCGAGGAACTAACCTTGCAGACATGGCAATATCAGTATCTAGCATAAAACCCAACAGAATCATTACAACAAATAGAATATCTATAAGGAAGAACTAGCGCTAGAAGGGTTGTAGTTCAAACCAGCGGATCCCCTGACTTGCTTAGCCTGCAAGTCCTTCTCTAGCCATGGTGATGTCGCTAGGGTTCAAGGCAGTAACAATATTCTTAGGGGGCGTATATTATAAGTTTCAATCTGCACTAAATGGCTGGAGAAAAGATGCGTGAATGTTTAGCGTGCCCATGCTGCAACCACAAAACCTGGTGCGACAACCTTCATGTTCTTGTGACGCCTTAATTGTCTTCTGTTGTTCCTTCATCTAAATGGAAATGATAGCCTTTGAAGGAAGTAGACCCTTACGTCGATGCTGGGCGCCAACTTGTTCAGAGAGAAAATAACATAAAGAAAAAGGATTCAGAGAGATGATAATTGAAAACACAGTATTGATAGTGGGCTTAGCTATAGTGACAACTCTTTCTGGGATGCTAATCCTGTAGCTAATTTAATGTTAGAAAAATAAAAATCATATATGATATTATGGATCAACTTCTTCTGCACATAGTAGACGTAGACATTAAATGTTTGGATCGACCAAATCTTGTGGCAGTATGAGATATCGTAGTAAATGCGCCTTCATTGAATCTAGTAGGAACGATGTGAAGATTGGATCTCAATTTTATTATTTGCTGGGGTGCAGTACCACCGAAGAAAGAGGGTGAAAGGGGGCGAAAATCCTAGCTGTCAGGGTCATTGCGCCCTATTTTTCAGTGCCAAAAAGGTCAAAAGTTGACAGTCCCTGTCCTTGCTCCTTTTGGAGTCCATGCTTCGAGGGATCCGAATTAAATAGGGCATGGTAGAAGATCCACATTGTCCGATCTGCCAGTAAACTCCTACCATTACTGTTAGTATTAAAGACATTAGAGGGGTTGCATTACTTCAGACGCCTCCCTCTGTAAAGCAATTATTATTGCCAGCCGAACGCAGTGGCTCCCATCCCTCTCGACACCCAATCTATCAGAAGTAGTCACATTTGAGTGAGATTCTAGCCATAATCCCTACTTTTCATATTTGTAATAATATTCCTAGATGCATCTAGTTTCTCTTCACTGAAGCGACCGGGAAAGATAAAGTCCATCCTGTTATTAATGGGGCGTCGTTAGTATTTTTAGGTCGTTCAATGAAAGTTGCGGGTGTTAGCATCCCGATGTTTTAGCAATATTCCCTGATCTTTCTCTGCGAATTTCTGTGATACCATGCCTTCATCGGGTCACCATTATTTAAACTTATCCTGCGCTTAGCTTAGTAATACAATTACTCTCGTAGCTAAATCTCGGTGGACTTTAATAAATATGATAATGATCGTTGCTTTAATGATTATGTTCGATGTGCTTTGGCTAATTAAATTAGCAGCCAAGATGTAAAGCTGAAGGATAAAGCATGAGTACTCCATAGTTGCATATCCCTATTCGGCAGTTGGTACCTTGAAACTTAGTAAAAGCAATAGTATATGTGAAATAATATTACTCTTATGAAGTACATCGATGTAGGAGATAATGCCACGGATATAAATCTCACATAGGTGTAAGTATTAGAAGTGTTATCTTATGAACTAAGGTTTCCTATCCATTATATTGAAAGCATTATTGTTTTAAACTTAAAATCTTCTTAAAAAAAAAAACACAGTGGAGTGAATAGGGGCTCCAAGTTTGTTTCCATGTGAAGCCCTATATTTTAAACATAGTTCCCTTAATATCTTAAGGGAAAATAGAAACTACTTTTCTTGGGGAGAGTATTAATTTTAAATGAAAATAAAACCAATTAGATATTTAGAAATACCACTTGCTTTTTTTTAAAAGAGGAGGCATCTTTTTATTTGGGTTATTTTATCTTTTCTTAAAAGTAAATAAATGTAATCTATAATGAATATATATTTATTCATTTAATTTATTTATGTAATTATTATGTTTTTTTTTATTAAAGATGAATTTTTAATAAATAAATATTTATATAAGAATTAAGTGAATGGAATATAAATAAATAATAAATAATAATAAATAATGATATTATTATGGAGGGTAGTATTAATTGGAACAATAATAATATTATTGATGTTAACACTATTACTTCAACAAAGGGAAGTCACATTGATTATTAATCGTCTATTATGGATAATAATAATATACTTGTTACTATGAGAGGTAATAATATTACCAAGGCTATTAATAATGTTATTTACTTAGTTCACTGCAAGTGATATTAATAAACCAAGACCCACAATTTATTCTAAATGGGAATCTAAATATCAACTCGCTCTTATTCTAGAGTTCTTGTAGGATTGTCATGAAATAATATTGATATCAATGCAAGACTAGTATTACTATTTCTAAGTTCCATAGAAAAAGTGACTACCGTATATAGTTATGGGGCTCTAATATTAGTATTATTAGGAACATGGATGTTCACAAGTATGGGATATCTTTAATGAAGGATGTATCTCTTCATGGTGTATTACGTATATAAATACTCAACAATAATAATGTTGGTAACTCTTATATCTTAAAATTTATCAAGAACAATAGTATAACATTGTCGTTGCCCAAGTTGTTGCTCCTAATAGTGACATCCTAGTGTGTGTGTGTGTGTGTACTAAGTGGATAAGATTATTTATGGCATATGAAGTATATAGGATGCTACCTTATTTCCTCGAATTGGCATACCACTAGTGCTACACCACAAACACTCGAACCATGTTAATTAGTTTAATGCTTGTTTGGTCTATTTTTATAAGTGAAAATTTGGGCATGGAAATATTATTATCAGATAGAAAGAGACTTTATAAGTTGTGTTGTGTAGTGGAGGCATGATGTGTAAGTGTTAGGTTTCTAATGTATGTTAAAAAAAAAAAGTAGGGGGTTTTCCTAGCGAAAAATTATGGGCATGACAACAAACAACATTGCAGAATATGAGGCCTTATCAACAAGATTATGCATGGCTATAAAATAGAAAATTACAAGTCTACAAGTTATTGGTGATTCATAATTGGTCATCTGATAGGTCAATGATGACCATGATACTAAAGATGAGAAATTGAACCCCTACAAAAGAATGGTTGATATTTTTAAGCTATATTTTTTATATATCACTTTTTGTTAGATTCCACAAATTTAGAACAAAGTAGTTGATTACATGACAACCATTACATCTCTCTTGGACATTCCCAACAATATGTTAATGTATGAGTTTTTAGTTGAATAGTTGTTGGTCACCACCTTTAATGTCTCTAAACCTGAGATGGTACGTGAGATTGTTGGTCCTAATTCCCCAAGGTATTAGACCATTTATGACTATCTACATTCCCAAACATTGCCCCCTAGCCTATCCAATAACCAACACAAATCCTTCCTTTTCAAAGCCACTCACTATGCCATCATCGGTGACACCCTATATAGACGTGGCTTAGACAATACCTTACTTAGATGTCTTGACACTAACGAATCAAAAACTACCTTATGTGAAGTACACAAAAGTATATGCGGAGGCCACTATAATGGTCCAAATCTAGCTAAAAAGATCATGTGACTAGGATATTACTAGCCTACAATGGAGCAATATGCCTATCACTTTGGGGTAAAAGCACAAAGTTGTGTCACATTTTAGCCAAATTATCAACATAATTGAACTTAAGTATTTTTAAATAATTTTTTTTTGGTCAAACATATGGTCTAGTAAGATTCATTCTAGCTAAGTTAGATACTTCCACAAATTTTTCAACTAAGATTTTTGGCTAAAAATATATGGAGCACCACTTTGAGTCCAATTTACCAAAAAAATAAAATTATTTGAAAAAATTGAAGTTTCAATAACTCCTGGTAATGTAAATAACATTAAAAGATAAATACAAGTACCCTTTTGTAGATCCTTCAGTGTAGTTTTCAAAAATATATTTATTTTAATAGTTTAATTATTATTTATATTTAATTTTTTATTTTTACTAAAAGGAAGTTATCAACACAAAATATTAGGTTGATTACCATGCCAAGAAAAATACTAAAACTTATTTAAAAAAAATGAAAAAATAATGATGCACTAGATAAAAGAATCTATTTCAAGATGATATATTTTTTTTTCATTTTAGATTAATATTTAATAGGAAAGTTGATGTTCGATGGAAACAACTATTTTTTTATTCACACACATTTTAATATTTATTTAAAAATATATATTTATCAAAATTTGAAAAAAAAAATTCATGCTCTAAAGTTTCAAGTTATAAATACACACAAAAAAAATGAAAGAAAAAATAAAAATTTCTATAAAAATTTTGACATCCCATGCAACTTCATTTTTCAACATTTTGTCAACAACTAAATTATAGTGTTTATTTATTAAAAACTAGTTTAATTTTTATTTTATTTTATTTTAAAATAAAAACATAAAATATACTAAAACATACACATTTTGCTAGCTTACATCATTTCAAAACTCAAAACATATATGCCACCTTTTAGTGATTCAAGTTTAAAAGTTTGAGTAGCATTGGCCATTTCCTTTATAAAGTGTGACACAACTTTGTGCTTTTACCCTTTGTGAAGAAATGTCAATAGTGCCAAATAAATAGTGAACTCATCCATGCATTTTCACAAGAGTTGCAGCCAATCACTTCGCCATGTCCCTTTTCCCAATGGGGACTTGACCTCATAGGAAAAATTCATCCCACCTCATCTAATGGCCACAAATTTGTTATCACTACAACTGAATATTTCATGAAATGGATTGAAGCTATTCCCTTGACATATATAACAGGTAAACAAATCTCCAAGTTCATCCTCAATTATATCATATGTCGGTATGGTGTCCCACAATCCATTATCATTGATAATGGTCATCCCTTCAAAATTAGGATGTCCATGTGTTATGTCAAAAGTTCCACATCCAACACTGTTTTTTGATGCCATATTACCCACAAGGTAATGACCAAGCTGAGGTGTCCAATAAGACTATAATAATTTTTAAAAAAGAAGACTATCAATGACATTGGTCGTGACTGACACATTCATCTTAACCCCACCCTATGGGAATATCGTACAAGCATCCACACACCCACTAGAGCCACTCCATTTGCCCTAGTCTTCGGTGCCAAGGCTATCCTTCTTGTAGAGGTCAAAGTTCTCTCCTTGTGGGTCTCCATGAAATGGCTCATTGATGATGAGGAGTACTATATATCTTGACTACATGAATTAGATCTACTTGATGAACACAGAAAGAAGGCCTTGACACATCTATAGGCATACCAGAATCGTCATTGCCACAATTACAATAAAAGAGTTTTGGTAAGAAATTTTTACATTAGTGACTTAGTATTGATGCAAAATCCAAAAAAACAAGTAGAAAGTGAGAAAATTGAAAAATTTGATCCTAATTGGTTGGGTCCATATGTTATAATAACATCCTTTGGTTCCAATTCTTATCAATTATTTATGCTTGAAGGCAAAGCCTTTTTTCGAGCCCATCAAAGACTTGCACCAATCCAAGTTCTATACCTAGCTTCAGAGAACTAGGAAAATTTCCTGAAAGAAAAGTCCTGAAAAAATACAAAGAAATGAGAAGAATTCTTTAAAAAATTAAAAAAATGAGAAAAATTCTTCAAAAAAATACAAAAAAGAAAAAAAAGAAAAAGAAATAGTAAAGAGAAAAATTTCATCCAACAATGAAAACCTGGTAAACATGCACCTTAGATAAGTACCATGGTGAAAACTTGGCAAACAAGCACCATTTGTTGCCAATCTTTGCTCGGTCATCTACCATCACTCTATCTGGTCTTTCACCCTGATTCATACTAAGGCCTTTACTTTCCATCACCTCCCATTTAACATCCATTGTCACACCTTGTCATACTTATCATGACTTCCAAACGGTTGACGTCTTCCATCCTTCTCCTGCACCTTTCATCCATAATAAAAATTTCCCCATCCCATTCCTATTGGTTCATCTTATACACAACTGGGGAAACATCCTTGACCTACACTAGATTCTACATTTATCATTCGAAGTCACTATATTGAAAAAAAAAGCCTTAAAAAAGTCATAAAACATCCTGAAAAAAGACAAAAAGTCATAAAATGTCATGAAAAAAGCCATAAAAAATTCATAAAACGTCTTGAAAAAATCCATAAAAAAATCATAAAACGTCCTTAAAAAAGCCATAAAAATCATAAAATGTCCTAAAAAAAGCCATAAAAAATCATATAATGTCTTAAAAAAGCCATAAAAATTATAAAATGTCCTGAAAAGCCCTAAAAATCATAAAATGTCTTGAAAAATTCCATAAAAATCATAAAATGTCTCTAAAAAATCCCCAAAAAATCAAAACATTCAAAATCCCAAAAAATCAAATATTCCCAAAATCCAAAAATTCAAATATTCCAAAATCCCAAAAATTCAAAACATTTCAAAATCCAAAAAAAAAAACATCATAAAACTTCAAAATCTGAAAAAATCGAAACATATCAAAACACAAAAAAATTGAGATAACTTTCAACAAAATCCCAAAAATGGAGCGAAAGTCGGTCATGTCAATCTTTGTGGATGTAGGCAAGGGCAGCGATCGATGTGCCCCTGAGCCATTAGGTCAGTCTTTAGGTGTTTTCAAATAAAATCATGATTCGACCCTTTGTCATTGAAACAAACTTAAGGGTCATGTCAAACTACGAGGTCTCTATGCATTGCTACATAAGCAAGGCCATCTATCGATTAGCCCCTGAGGCCCCCTAGGTTAGTCTTTTAGGGTTCATCGAGTCAGTCAAAATACATAAGACATAGTCAACTCAGACGTGACATAATCATCTACACTCAAACACAAAAATCCCGAATCAACTATACAAGCAATTCAAAAAGTCTTCAAGTCAAAATGGTTATTTTTCAAATCAATCAAACAATTCAAATGGATCAATCAAAACAAAAGGTCTTATACAAGATGTGTCCTTCCTGAAACCAGACCTTGTCATTGCCACACTTTTTCATTTTCCATATATAGGTAGTTACATGATTGAAACTAGACTTGACGTCTTATACAACATGTTTCTTCTCTTGAAACCAAGCCTTGTCAAAAAATTCCACCTATTGCTCACTTCACCCCTTAACAAACTGACACACACTTATTGTCAAACAATCTAAATGGTTGTTGACCTTGTTGGTCTATTTTATCTTATCTTTTGGATTTTCTTTAGTCATGCTACTAGCCACCTCTAGGATGTCCCATGAACGATTTAGAGGAGTGATGATGTTTCATGACTCTTCTTTTATTTGAACTTTGTTTGAGGTTTATCTTGACAAAAAGACTGGGGTAACTTTGTCTTTAATATGAGTTAGGACATTCCTTGTCTATGACTACTATTTTACAAATGGATGACTTTGCACACCTTGGTCTATGTCATACCAAGGTGTTTGTTGTCCATTTGTCATATTTTACCACTCTATGATGATAAAGCACTATGACATGCAAAAGAGGTTTCATCACCTTCATTTCCTTCATATCTCTTTTTCTTCTATCATTTCTTCCATCATACATTTCCTTCATCACTTCCTTCATCATTTCATTATTTTCTTCATCATCCTCATCTATTTTCCTCTATCATTTTTTGGTATCATCTTTTAATCCTCTCATCCATTTCAAGAGCACACTCATATTCTTTGAACCCACATGTCCTCTCAAGGGGGCATACCAATACCTCCTCATCATCCTCATCATTCTTCCTTATGCTGGGGCATATCTTTTTATTTGAAACAATGCGACAAGATGTATTGTCTCAAAGAGGGGCAAAAAGAAGATGTATACAAATTATTTAATAATCATTTCCATATATTGCATGACTTATTCCATTATTTGTATAATCATATCTCTCATTGCATGCTTCATGTGATCATTTGCATATTTCCATATTCATAAAACCATTTTCATATCTCATCGATCCATTTAATTTAAATATATTTAAACAATCATTAAATATGTCTTTCATAAACACAATCACATAAGAATTCAACCATTTCATAAGATTTTATCATCATCCATAATTTGTTTCATTAAAAAATTTAAATAATAGTTTATAATCACCATTTGCATAGTCATTTTCATTAATTTAATTCACATAGTCATTAAAAATCTCATATTTTCTATGTATTTATCAAAATTCATAAAAAATGCCACCTAATCCTTTATCCCACATTCTTCCCAAATTTTGGACTCATCCCATGAATTCATCTATCAGAGCATGCTTCCTCCTCACATTTCAACACACACAAATTCTCAATCTTATTATGCTCTCATCCAATTTTGCATAGCTTCTTGTGCTTTCACTCGTAAAATCTGAGAGAAAATGCAAGATATTGTGGAGGAGGATAATAATGGTGTGAATTTCTTGTGAATGCATATGGATTTTTCATAGTTTAGTTTTTGTTATTGCATATGTTCTCATTTTAAAGAAAATTCATTCATGTCATGTTGAAAGGTTGATTTAGATTTACAGATTAAATCACTTAGCTTTTCATTTTCAACATGCACAATTTTTATTGATTTTTTTCATTCTATTTGTTTAATAGTTTATTAGAAATTAAGTTTGTTATTTAGGTGTGTGAAAATACCCCAAAGTGGAAGGATTTTTAATTTTTAGATTTGAACTGTTGATTTCTAGCATTTTAAATTTAATTTATGCATCCTATTTGATGTAATTTCGCAATTTATTTGATATTAGGTTTATTATTTAGGTGTGCAAAGTCTACTAAATTTTTGCATACATTATCTTCTTAGATATTCCTTGAGGATGAAAGGATATTTTATTTTTACTTAATTTCTTTGGGGCCTGCAAGATTTTGGTTTTATTGTTTCCTGCAATAATTTCGTATCTTTTCCCATTCATTTGATCTTCAATTTTAAAGGTAGTCTTTTTGCAATGTTGCTCTAGGTCAATTGTGTGGGTTGTTTGGATTCACTGTGTTTTGTTTTCATCATTTACAATTCCACTATTATGTACCATTTGATGTAGTTTTAGGAGTTTCTTATGTTACATTTTTTATTTGGAATACTTCCCCTTTTTGTTTTTTTTATTTGAAATACATCAACATGACAATATGAACTGTGTAATGTATTGGTTAGGAATTTGAAAAGATGAATTGCTCACCAATAATGGTGGCCTAAAATTTAAACCCTACAAGAACTCTATGGATTAATTTTATATGGCATAGGTCCACTATGGTGAGAACAATAGTAACTCTCCCATATTTGTGCAATAGATTCTCCTGGGCTGTGATTTTTTTCTTATTGGTTCAATCTAAGTCATTAAGAAACTAAATGGAGTGCCAAATCCATTAAAAAAATCCAACTAACATTATGTAAAACTGATTATACTTATTAGTGATTTTGCTAGCAATAGATTTAGTGCTACCATTTGAATCAACATTTAGGTGATTCTATTTATGTAATAACATTTGAGGTTGTTTAGGCTATGTACAAACATGGGACTTAACCTTATTGATGGTGCCTGAAACCATAGAAGAATTTTTAAAGTCATGTAACAAATTGCATACATATGACCTAACTAAATTGATGGAGTATGAGACCATAATTTTTTGGAAAGAGTCACTAACAGTAAGAATGATTTTTTTAAATTCAGATATTGGTGAATCTACATTGCTCTTGTTAGATCATTTATATTTCCCTCCATTTTGGCGAAAAAAAGTATATCTACTTTTGTAGGATCAAGTTTTGTTGTCTATTAAGTAGGGGATAAGCATTATAAAGTTCAACACTGGTTTGCAAAAAATCTAATTGAACAAAGGAAGAAGAGGGGATTGTAGATGGAGAGAGATATTCTTACAAATAGAACTTCTTGTAGGATGGTCATAGTCTTTGAAACAATGTCTTCACCAACAACTATGTGGACCATATTTTGAGCAGTGCATGATGCCTGATCAATTATCATTTATTCTATTAGATTGGATTAGTTCTCATAATCTGGAGCACTCTTATCATAATTTCTTACATTAGATTTGGTTGTTTCTCAATCTAAATGCCTATAGTTTGTTCAAGAGTATCAAAATGGTTGACAAGGATTTACTCAAGACTCTTATTTCTTGCTAATTCTTATGACCATATCCTGATAGCTTTTGGAGGTATTAAGGATCAGATCTAGGATTAGGAAAGATGATCCACCAAGTACTAGAAATTTGAAGAATATTTTTTGATTGTACACAAATGGTTTTGATTGGACACCTCTGCTAGGGGAAGCTTAACTACAAGGTAAGCAACTCAATGACTAGAACACTGATCTAGATTCAAGAAGCTACAACTTGGTATGAGATTTTAGTGTCAATATGATGAACCCTATCACTTAAGTAACTTCCAACATTAGAAGTTTGGAAAATAGAATAGATCTAATGGAAGGTAAAAGATAGGAATCCTAAAGGAGACTATATTGAGTGCCTTTATTGAGAGAAACTTAATGTTTTTAGATATGGTAAGGACAAATGAAGGAAACTCTTGAGAGGATTGGATCTAAAGGAAATGATCAAGAGGTTTTGATATCAAATTTTATAAACTAAAGGAAGATATTTGCAACAACAAGAAGAGATTGAATACAATGTACATGTATAATTTTCTCTATTATGTTTCTATAGATTAGAAAGAATGTTTAAGGAATCTTACAAATGAAGCATTTATATATAGTAATAATAATCAAAGGATATTTTTAAAACTATAATCAATTTGTTTATATATATATATTAAAGAGATATTTTGACATTATTTATATAAATTATAATATAAGATAGATATAAAATTTTAGCTTTTTATGTTCAGTGGGTTAAGCACTTCCAAATATTTGTCTTCATTTATTTTATATTATTATAAAATTCTCCATTAATATAATATAATAATCATTAAATATATTATTACAAACAAGCAAATTAGTATAATAAATATATTATTACAAAAAAAAAAAAGTATACTAACAATAAATATAGTAATGTTAAATAAATTATATTTACATTATATTAAATAATATAATAAAAAATAAATGTTGGAAGAAGGATATATCTCGTTATATACATAGATTATTTAATAAGATAGATAAGCTAGTTTAAAGTGGGAGATAGGTCTATTCAATTTAAAATTGAATTAAATCCCATTAAACACATTTTCAAGCAAACAATTATTCTTATAAGTTGAATTAAAGTTGATTAAACATATTTTCAAGAAAACAATTATTCTTATAATTTTAATTAAACTTACCCTTTCACAAGGATCTAGACATCTTGAATTAACTTAACAATATCAGATGCGATTAATAATATTTATCTTTGAATTGTATTTGTTTTATTATGCCGAAGGCATGTCCCTATTTGAGCTTGTGAAGCTCACTTTTCCCATCAACAGTTCACAAGACCCGAGAGGCCCTGCAAGGGGGTTCAATGAATCTCAGTTGTGCATCATTTTTTATCATAGCTCACCTCTAGCTTATAGTTCTCTTTCATTGCGTGCAAGTAAAATGACTGGATAGACCTCTACTATGACCAGATTCTTGTAGCATATTCAAATGTGGAAATAAGAAAACCTAAAAGCTTTAAATGCATGTATGCCTTTTCAAACTAAAGCTCTTGGAATTTGAGAATAGAAGTGAAAGGTGTTGATTAATTCCAAAGAGTTTGGGGGATATATACATTGTCTACTATGACCTTGTGAGGTTTGTTATCATTCTTAGTACTATGCACTAGATTGCAAGCACACTGGTCATTTAATAATTTATTACACTTTCAACATTTTTATTTAAAAGGTCATACAAAAGTGAATAGGAATGGCTCGTTATATAAAATATAAATTATAATTTTTATATAAATTAATAAATCTAATAATATTAAAATAAAAATAAATTATATAATTTTTCCTCATGTAGTTGACCTAAAACTGATATGTCTTTGTTTACCTTTGCTCCTCCCTTCTCATTTTTTTTTATGTAGAACTGAGTTAGAGACATGATGCAACATTTTACTTCTCATTTTGTTTATGCAGAACTGAGTTAGAGGCATGATGCAACCTTTTACCATAACCTATAAACTTGACAAAAGTTGCAAGAACAACCCAGACCCATTTTGGAAGCCATAGTGGGTATGATGCAATCCATTAGCAAGGGCATGCTACCACATTGGCATACCCACAAGCTCTTGGGGTTGCATTCCTAGTATCTATACCCACTCAACTGACTGAGGTCTAAGGTCTACTCATACTCATTTATTTTAATTTGTACCTATCTATTATTATATTATTTGGACAAAATAAACCTTCAAAGATAAAGGCACATGCTTCATACAGACCCCTATATTTTTTGTCCTATTATTTTGTTAATCTTTATCTTGTGTGAGGGTTAGCTTTGCTTCTAGAAAAAACTTTTATTTAACTTTTCAATAGTTAGCACTATTAATAGTGCCATCAAAACCTTTGATTCTAAGTGGTTGTTTTCTTTTTCCTTACCTCATTTTTGTTGCCTTGCTTGTAGGTAAAGTCTTATTGGGTTTATGATGAGAGCATGAAATTTCATACATATAATATTCTTTCATAGACATTGTTAATTAAATTATAACTTTGGGTAACATACCACTAAATTTAGATTCACTTCTTTATATTTAGTTTGGGAGAACCATTTTGAAAACTAATAGGCTAAAACTTGAATGCCTTGATGGAAAATAATTTTATATACAGTTATTGGTGGAGGGAACTTGCTCAAACAATATATATATATATCATCCAACCGACTCACCCACCTTATTATCTCTAGACCTATAGGATAAACCTAGGCCAACAACTCAGAGGAGCTCCTCTCACTACCTGTTATTGAAAAATAAAATTTGGATCAAATAGGTCACAAAGGAGCCAGGTTGGACAAAGCACACAACAAGCCCTTTTGAAGTCATAGATCGAGTCAAAGATATAGTCACCAATTGATCCATTAGATCCTATAGGGCCAAGACCAAGTACTACTACCCTAGCTTATTCACCAGCACCAACACCATTAGTGGTTTTAGTAGTTTACCCCCCTAGCTGCAACCCTACCTATATTAGGTCTAGGACAAGCATACTCACTAGTAATTGAATCTCCTTAGCCAATAGTATTAGAACATATATATATATTCACCCTCATATGTACAAACCCAAAAAAACAGCTTCACTTAGAAATTAAAAAAATTTAACTATAAAACTCTCTATCAAAAATTTTAACTACAAAACTCTTCATCAATGGAACAAAATTTCTAATATAATTGATTAATACAAACAATATTATCTTAAAATCTTCATTTAGATAAAAATAAATTATTTAAAGAATATGGGTATTTGAATTTTTACATACATGAAGTTTCATAGACCACTTACATTACCAAAAGATTGCAAGAGGGAGGCTCTTGAATGTTATTCCTACCACTCTTAGCCAAATAGACAATACGTTCTTCTCAGAAATATATATTTTATTAATACACAAAATATTATCCTAAAGTATTCACCGAGATGAAAAAGTATTTTTTTAAAGAATATGGGTATCTAAATTTATGCATACATAAGTTTCATAGGCCACTTACATTACTAGAACATTGTAAGAGGGCAGCTCTCAAATGTTATTCCTACTAATCTTAGCCAAATAGACAATATGTTCTACTCTCAAATGTTATTCCTACTAATCTTAGCCAAATAGACAATACATTCTACTCTCAAATGTTATTACTACTACTCTTAGCCAAATAGACAGTGGAATGATGCTTTCCACTTAACCTTAATGGGTCCTTGAACCCTAAAGCCCTAATCATTCCCCCAAGCCAAGAAGATCATTGAAGCCTAGATAAGTCAGAAGGGTACACAAAGGAAATCCACATAACTCAAGCCTTTTCTTTCACCCACCGATAAGACTAAATAGACCCCATGCCAATACCTTAGTTTAAAAAGAATAGGACAACACCTCGGGTTCAAGTTTCAGAAAAATATGGAAGCATAAGGTATACCCAATCTATCACCATCCATAGAGCTTCTTTTCCCCTATTCTACACAAAGGTCTTCCCATAAAATTCAGGAGGATGAAAAAAAAGGTAAGTAGACTTACTCCCTCTCCCCATAAATCAGCTAACCCTCCCCCCTCTATACCGATTTCCACACCTACCCTCCTCTCCACACATAATAAACATGATAATCATGACATTATTTTACAATCCTCTCCCCACATAATAAACATCATAATCATCACATTATTTTACAAAATGGTATAAGGTAACTAGGGTCATGGTGATCTTGTTTCATCCATTGGCCATTTTCATACCCACACATTTCCTACACAATTTGAAAATTTCAATACCCCATGAAATGATTAATGAAAGTGGTATCTTCATAATTACATTATAAATTTGATGTTAACAAAATTGGCGTACCTCGAACTTGCTTTTCATTGGTTTGGTACCATTTGGATGGTCATAACCTACTCTTAAAAATTGAAGTGCCCAATCCTTGGGCTACACATTGTTAGTAAATTTATGATCCTAACTATTGAAATGAATAAAACATATTTATTTGAATTCAACCTTAACCTAATATTCAAACAATTTATTCAAAAATTTAAACATCCAAATCACACTTATCTTTATCATTTACATATTTATACCTTGCATCTCATAGAAGTTATTCAATCTAACATGATATGAATAACTCACATATATAAAATTTACTAGAAATTAATACATCTACCAATTTGAGTCATATCTCCTTGTTCATGAACGAGCAAATACCAATAATTATTAAACATCCACTACACAAGGAATTATATTAATAAAACTTCTTCCTGATGAAGTTTAGGATGATGGCTCATATTTAGGGTAACCATTTACCTATACTTATAGGTTCACTTACCTTGGTAATGTATCAAGAGATAAATAAGTTTGAACCTTATGGTGATTAAAGTACAATTAACATCTTACCCAGTAAAAATGATAATTGTAAGGATTGAAAAACCTTTAAAATTCCATCCCTAAGGGTATACAATCATAAGGAATGTATGAGGTATCTCCTCTATGATACAAGCGATAACAATATAATGGTACCATTTCATGTGTTATTACATCATCATATGTGTTCTAGTTTGTAAGGGGAAACTATAACACCTTTCAATAGGAGTCTACATATCATTACCGGTCACTATGTAAGAACAATTGCCTACTATAATCTATTAGGTTCTAAATTTACCAATTAATTCTAAATTGAGTTTATTTACCAAAAGCATCATTTAAATTTATAACATTTCAATATTGTGCCAAATTCCTACTTAATTTGCAATTGTTATTGATTTAGCTCAAAATGTAGTTCACATTCAACTCACATGGTTTGTTCTACTAGTATCACTCATAATACCTCATACTTCTAATATTACATCATTCCAAATACTTTATTAGTTGACTTGCCTAATTATTTAATGATAGGCTTACTTAAGGTAGGATAAAAAGTGGTAATTGATGCACACAAGGTTGGTACCTTACAAATAATAACCCTTCCACTTGTACATATTAACTACTTGCATAATGAGGTAATAGAATTTGAAGTTATCTTAGACAACTCCCAACATAATAATGCAACATGAATTCATTTATACTCAAGATTAGCCTAGAGTACTAATATTTCTTCTTAAACTAAACATGATATGGGATTTCAAAGATAAAATAAATTAAAATAAATTAAATTACATCCATAACATGACTATATTTGTAAACTTTGAGGTTAAGTCGAACATATAGCTTTTATTATTTACTCATGTCTATTTTATATTCTTATTATATTCAACCTAAATTATATTGGTTGATAGCCTACAGTCTTTGAACCAAGCTCACTAATTTACTTACATGAAATTAGGTTTTCTTATGAACATAGATCAAACATAGGATCCATTTTGTTATAAATTAATTCAATCATAAATATGAAGAGTTAGGTGAGAGACTCTTCATCATGTGAGACATTACCCATGTTGTGGACATGATTACACATAGTGACATAGGATAATCTTGTTGGCCAACATTTTTCATTGCATTAAATATCGATCTATCAATGCCAAATACAAATGATAGAGGCATGGATCACACGATAGGCAGTTAGTCCCTTGCCACAAATCCTGATGGGAGCATCGACCATTTTTCAACAATATCCCCCTCAGCATTACCCAAGGGGATTCAAACTTGTGACCCAACACTCTGATACCAATTTTTGGACCACATTTATTGTTTCATCAAAATATCAATCTATCAATGCCTAATACAAATGATAGAGACATGGATCGCATGGGAAGCAGTTAGTCCCTTGTCATGAATCTTGAGGGAAGAATTGACCATAATCTTTCATCTACATCTAAATTTTATTCAATATGCATTGTTATGAAACCACACACATCAGTTTTTTCTTTTCCTTTCTTGAGTCATGGCGGTACCAAATATAGGTATAGCTTCCTACACCTCTATTTTATATGCTCATATTTATCATAATGGTAATAATGATAATCACCATTACCATTACAATTCAAAATAATAGCGATGCTAGAATTTTTTATCTCTTACCTTTTCTATTATCTCTATTCTTTTTAGAACAAATCAACTACTCTTCACCATACCGTTTGTGCTTATAAGAGGGGTAGAAAATATTATATAACATATATTAATGGGATTGAGAAAGAGCCTCACTGGTTTTTTCATAAGGATAAGCCTCTTTAGGTGACTAAATAACTATCTATTTTATTAAGATCCACAATCAATGACATATTTACCCCATTTTATTTCACTCTTTCTAAATTCAATTGTTTAACATTGGACACTTTTTCCATTCCCTTGCCCACAAATAATTCCACTATATTAGCCTTTTCTCTTCATGAAAATAAGGTAAAGTAGTTTGTAGTAATATTATAAAATCATCCTATTTAGAAATTAGTTGTTATTTTATAATTTTTATTGAACATGCCTAGTTTTTATATCATGTAATAGTATGCATCAACAACTACAACATTGTGAAAGAGATTTATTGATGTGGATAAATTTTATGGTAGCTAAATTAATATTTAATTTTGAGACCCACTAATCAAGTGTCTTTGCACTAATATTTTTATCATAGGGTTGAATATCATTTTTTAGCAAATTTGAATAATCTCTTAGGTGGGCACTCTATTTAGTCTCAAAATTCTTAGGTGTTCTAGGAGCTCCTATTTAACTTTAGGCTTTCAATTTGAAAATATGTAAACCTTGGTACTGGAAGAAAGAAATGTGTCTTGAAACACTTCCTAACACTAGTCTAAGAGGAGATATGTATAGTTTTAATTCTTTGTACTTATTACGAGAGATTTCAAAAAGACTACTTCCAAAGCTTCCTCCACCTTCCAAAACATGCTTTTGTATATATTTCAACCAAAAACATATATTGACAAGGTGAAATAGAAATTTGTAAAAATTTCAAACACCAAAAATATCACACTAGAAAATGCTGGAAAAAAAAATTCTCTATCTCATCAATTCACTGATAAAAAATCTTAGAATCAGAAGGAGGTGCAAGAAGATCGCAGTGATACTATGTTGGTGTTAAACACCTCTTAGGGGAAAAAATTGCAGATAAAAACCTTCACAATATGAGAGAAGCACTAGGCTATTTCACAAGAATGATCAAAATATATTGAGATATGAGATGTGTAACACCCCTCCGTTTTGATTTTTGTTCAAGTTGCTTTATGCTATGTTTGGTTGCAGTTACTTTGATACTGGATACATTTTGTTATGATGTTTTGATTGTTACTATTGAGTGACAAATATTATTGTGGGATGTAGTTATCTGATTATTGTTTCACATGTATTATAGATTAATGTTGTTGTAGAGTTAACATGAGATGTTATTATGAGATTACTAGATTATGATGGAAGTGTCAGTTTCGATGAGTGTATTGGTGAAGAGGACGGTTTCGCATCACTCGCTTGCGAGCGCCCTACGAATCCGTAATTTCTTCTTCACGGTGTGTATTATATGCTGGATATATTGTACGATGTTGTTTACTTGGTTGCAGGATTGCAGGTACATGACATCGACTCCATCTAGTTTCACAGGTTTGAGCGTGTCGATCCAACGGTTAAGTTGAACGAGAGATAGTAGCTAGGTAACATGTGTCAAGTCTATACCCTAGCCTTAGTGTGTCATCAGTTGTGTGTGTTGAGTCATTGTCTGTCTTGCTTTGATGTTATTTAATTCTGAAGCATTCTTGATGAGAAATAGATATTTAGAATAATTGCATTTAAATCATGTTGATGGTTATTTAATTTAAATAATGCAATGTGAATAAAAGTTTATATTTAAATTAATTAATTATATTTAATTTATTTAATTAATTAAGTTTAATCCAAGGGGTTGAATTTAGTTATTAAATAATTAAATTAATTAATTAAACGTGATGCAAGAGAATGGAAGGAAATAAAAGAATTAAAATTAATTTTGGAATTTAATTCCAACGTGTGAGAATTAAATTAGAAATTGTAATTAAATGTTTATTTGGGAAATTGGTTGCAACTTTGGAAATTAATTTATTATTTGAAATTTCATTTTAAATTGAAACTGGGTTTTGAAAATTGAAATTAAAATTGAAATTGAAAGTGAAATCGAAATTGAAAAATTGAAATTGAAATTGAAATATCCAATTTGCATGTAATGTGAATTAGGGTTGTAAATATTGAAATTGAAATATCTAATTTGCATGTAATGTGAATTAGGGTTGAATTAGGTATTTTTGTTTTATAAGAATATATGTTTTTAATTTTAGGGAAGGGAGTTTTTAAAAAAATACATTTTTACAGCAGGGAAGAAATTTTGGAAAATTTGCATAAGGGTTTGAAGAAAGTTTGATTGTAGAATGGATTGAAGGAAAGATTGTTTGCATTTGTTGGATTTTGGATTGGATTCATTGGAGGATTGAAGAAAATTCAGGAAATCTTTGGAGGAGGCTTGCATCAAAAATTCATCTCTTCCTGTAGCTTCTTGTACCAGGTTTTCCTCTTTGTATTTTATTGTTCTTGATTGTTTTTTTTTAAAATAGTAGTGATTAAAGATTTATTTGTTAAATCTGTTTTAGAAAATAAATTTGATATTAGAAGAAAAGAATTAAACAAATTTACAGCCTTTGTTTGTGAAAATTCTTGAGTGAAAATTGTGAAAACCTTAGTTGAACTTAAATTATTTGGAGAAATTGATTTTATTGTTATTGAAATCAAACATAGAGATTGAACAATGCATTTAGAATGTTTTTAGAAAATGAAACCCTTTGTTATTATTAAAAATCGGATTTTAAAATCTGCAGTATAGTATATTTTCCTGGTAAAATGGTCTGGTTGCGCCACCTATAACTTCACTTTCACAAACTGGGTTTTCAAGAAATTTAAAGGGTTTTTGCATTTTGAAGTTTTCTTACTCCTGTCCAAAAATGGGAAATACCCAGATCGTATTTTTTGAGTTATGCTTGAAACATGAGACTGCTGTTATATTATTTTCCCATGGCTGTTCTGAAAATAAAATAATAATAAATTGATATTTATAAATATTAATATTTTAGGTATTGTTATTATAATATTAAAATATTATCTAATAATATTTTATATTATAATTTATAATACTAAAGTATTATATTTATTTATATTATTTTAAATAAAATTTGTATATTTGATTAGTGGAATTAATATTATAAACGTATGGGGAAATTATTGTTTATTTTAAAATGGCATGTTAAAGTTTAATTGAAGGAGTTAAATATTTGATTTAGATAATGCATAATTTAAAATTTAGTTGTGGAATTTAAATTTATGTGTGAAAGGTCCACTTATTAATTTGATTTAATTGGATAAATAAATATTTTCATATTTTGGAAAATTAGTGATAAGGGATATTTTATTTTGAATTAAACAATTTAATATTCTGTAAAGAATAGAAGAAATGTTAATGATTAAATATATTTAAATATATTAATTTATATTTAGTAGATATATAGTGAAGGTATATATCCATTTGAGAGAATAAATAATATTTTATATTATTTTATTCTGTTGTTTGCAAATTGGGTATTATTAGTGTTTTAAAAGAAATGATTAGTATGTGTAGAAAATGTATAAAGAAAGATATTTTTTAATAGAAGTAATTACTTGATTTAAAAGAAAATATTTATTTTGTTAATATGATTGAAGAAAATATATTGAAATGTATATATATATCCATGAGTATTTTCAATCAGTATTTACCTTATTTTATTTGAGTGCGTGTAATTTAGCTTTGCATGAAGAATTTAAATGATAAGTTTTGAATGTATGGTCAAAATTGATAAGGAAAAGGATATTTAAATATATTGAAAAATTATAGAAATATTTATATGTTTGTTTTAATTATGAGATTTAATTATAAACAATATGAATGCATGGCCAAATAGACAAGCCAAAAGATATTTTTTTTACATTGATGAAATTTCATGTTTTTAAATGGATGGTTGATGAGACATAGATTCCGGATAGAAAATTGAAAAGATTGTTTGCAATAATGTTAGTTTGCATTAGAAGTAAATTTAGGAACTATCTCTATTGAAAAAGGAAAATAGTTATTATGTTTTATTTCCATAGAACAAATTAATCGTTGTGATTGGAATATTAAAGAATCTATATAATTGAGTTTATTAATATATATGTTTGGTGTATATATAATATGGAGCATGTAAAATATGTTAAAGGTAAATTCATTATCGTATTTCGTTTTTATAAGATGTATGTAATGTATTATTGAATAGAGATTTAAAAATGGATTGATTAGTGTATATAGAAAAAAGATAGAGAAACAATATGTTATTATATTAAGGTGATTGAATGTTTTAAATAGAAAATTGAATGAGATGTAAGATTTGGTTAGGAAATGGAAAAAGTTTACTTGCATGGATTTGTGTCGATTTAAAAGTAAATTAAGAAGTTGTTTTATTGATGAGGCAATCAATTATGTTATTTATTAATTTCTATTTAGATTAATTGAATCATTGTGATTGGATTATGAAAGAGATATGGATTTAGTATATCCAAAAGTAGTATCTTCCTCATGCTTATCTTAAAGGATTTAATTCTTTGTATTTAGTAAAGGGAAGTAAGTTTAATTGTTTTAGATTTCCAATAATGAAAAGGGAAATAGGGGTTATGATTATTTTAGATGATCTACTTATCATGTCTTTGACTTTGTCAACACTACCTATTGAATGAGTATGGATTTAGGAAATCCAAATATTAGATTTGATTGATGACTTGAATGCTTTTTGTTGCTATGTCGTCAAGTTGCATTGTTGGTTTTGGGATTTAGTGTTAGTCCTAAATTATAAGTCTTCCAGAAGAACTAAGAGGATAAGGGTTGTTGAATCTTTATGCCATCCAGTTGTTTCCCTTGGATAGTGCATGGCGTCTTTTCACTTTTACCCGATTTTCATGAACGGGGATGTTTGCACCTCCTTGTTTAGGAGCGGATTATGGGATCCGTGTCTCCTTGTATGAAGTGACCTTGTTATGTGGTTTCATCTTGTTACCTCCTGTGAAAGGAGTGGACTATGTGTTGTTACCTCCAAGATGTTTGGAGTGAGATATTTTGTACCTCCTGTGAAAGGAGTGGACTATGTGTTATTGCCTCCAAGATGTTTGGAGTGAGTTTTTATTATTTGTATCCTCCTTGTGTTGGAGTGGATTATGATGCTTAGTTGGTATGCACTTGTGGTTTCCTTGATGGATTGTTTGGGTGTGTGTTGTCCATTAGAAGAGTGGCTTTTGTTAGGGGCCGGAGCCCAAAGTGGTAAACCGGGTAACCTTCAAAAGTGAGTTAATCAAGTGATAATTTAATTAATGTACTTAGATGATTAGGATGCAGTTCACACTAATCAAGATAATTTAATCCTCACTCATAGGCACAAGGGCTTGTTTAGACTTGGGATGAGTGAGAAGGCCTGGAATGGCAAGATCAACTATCTAGTTCTTGCGAGAGGTAGTTGATTCCGCATGTGTGAGTATGAGTGCCGGGATTCGGTTGAGGCCACCAAGATTACTTGTGCCGGAGCCTATGAAGAATGCCCAGAGGAGATCTCATGACAAACCTTGCGATGACACTCTATCTATGACAACTATTGTTAATTGTTTTATGTGTATGGTTCTGTGAACATACTTGATTATTATTATGTCTGGAAGCAATGTGACTTATGTCAGTGATGTTGGAGTTGTACTTGCATTGTACTTGATGTGTACATGTATGGTATTTGATTTGTACTTGTATTGTACTTGATTTGTACTTGTATTATACTTGATTCGTACTTGTATGGTGAATGTGTTGTACTTGTTAATTCATTTGGTTGGTTATAACAGTATGAGTCAGTATGAGTCTGCCTTTGGTTAGAGATAGTAGATCTTTGTCCATGTTACTTTGTTACTATCTCCTAGCATGGGGGGTGGGCCTTCGGGTACCACATTGGTTGGGTGGAACATGCACCAAAACCGTTGGGTCCCCATCTATCTTCAATACTTGGTGGCGAGATATCCAGATGGACAACTCGTGGTTCTTGTTGTATTATCTTGCATTGTAATATTTTAACTTGTATAAGTTATTTTATCCCTCTTATGTTTATGAGGTGAAATTTTATAATTGTAATCTTTTGTACTATTGCCTCATTCTAGGAATGAGTGATGTAACTATTGGTTTAAGATAATGTTTATGAGATTGTATTTCGGTTGATTATCTTATTATGTTATGTGATATTCTTATGATGTATGATTTTTATTTCATACAGTTCATAAGGCTATGGTTATATGTAATATGTATATGTGGGTTTAAGTAATCCTAACCTTGTAGCCTTAGAGGTTGTTGTTAATTAGTAAGTGAATGTGTATGTTAAATGCACTTTATAAAAAAAAAAATTGGTTCGCTTAAGATGTTAATTGCAACTTCCTTTAAGGTTACTTGGCGGGGCCTTACAAGATGCAAAAATATTGTACAAAGCTTTGCTTATTGGAAATGAATGATCGGGTGGGGGAAACCAATTGTACAACTAAATAAATGATAAATAAAAACTAAAAACCTAATACACACCTAATGGTCGATGCCTAAGCAAACTTAAGCAAGCTAAATGATAAAAACCCATTTACTCCAATAGTTTTTAAGTGAAGTGATATTATAAACTAGTAGTTGTGTGTAGTGACATGAAATGATGAGATGATAGGTGAAGAGGAAGTCCAACTAGTAGGGATCTGTAGAGGCATGGGAGTAATTAAAGAGGGGGATGCTAAGAACAATCTAGGAGAGAGCATATGATTTGGAGACATTCTTGGAATGATAAGCTACATTTTAAGTGTTATATGGAACATTGATGTCACCATTGTTTGCTATGATGGAAAATGCATTTCCCCTATGTGTAGATATGTATGTATGTCATAGAATATGAAAACAACATTGATACATATTGATCCCTAAAATTATTCTATTGGGATATTCTTGGAATGATAATCATTATTTTAAGTGTTTTATGGAACATTGATGCAACCATTGATCATAGTGATGGACAATGTATGTTCTTGGTTGGTTGTTTTGCAAGAAAATAGATTGTAAACTAATGGAATTTAGTCTACATCCAAGCACAAGAAGGTATATAATAGAAAGGATAGTAACGACTGAGAGAGATCAAGCGACCACATCTAAAAATCCTCATAGCATCATTAATAACCTTTTTATGGCATCATTATGCTAAGACAATAGGGCATATATAAGGTTGAGATACATATACATTATCTCAAAAGGATAATACAATTATTTGAAAGCTTAGAATATAATTGATTTGGAATAGGACATAGAAATTTCAAATAAGTATATTTAAATAATTCATGCACAACCATAAAAATAAAGCGATAATTGCATCCACAAAATTCTGTTGATGTTAATAAAAAAGTAGATTGATACAAAAAATTTAATCAAAAAATTTCCTTTACTTGCAATCAAAATATATCTTGAGAGATTATTGTTGCATGCAAATTTTTATTTCACCATTCTGATCAATTTTTTAGTCACTGTGATTATTCTCAAAGTTCATTTATAACACATTACTTCCTTAAAATACCCATTATGCGATTTGAAAAGTCAACAATTTCAAGATCATAACGAAAATTGAAACCATTATCAATGCATTCCTTAATGGTGAATTTTTTTAATAGTTAAGACTCACCAAAAACAAAAATAAGAGTAGTCGATAGACCTTGGATGAAAGCCTTGTGCCAAGGCTGACTTCATAGAAGATCTAATGCAGTGAAAAGTTTGATAGAACTCATGAAAATAATCTGAGATGTAAGATAACTGACTAAGACATTACTATCTTATGCAAAACATTATTGTTTGTCTTGAATATGTTCTGCAAAAATCAAAGGAAAAGTGAAGTTTAGTGCAATGAACATGTGTCATTGGTAGACAATATCTAAATTAGGAAATATAAACAGTTCTATTATCTATAACAAATAATATGCAATTCACTTGCAATAGAAGGGATGAAATAAATAAGATGTAGGCATACCTTGTGCATGCAACAGGATGCAGTATAAAAACAAAAAAATAAGGCCTACTCTCCACCCTACCATATCGGGTCATGGAGCCTCATGGGCTCTCACAAAACCCCTAAGCAAGAACATACATTGTCCACCAATTTGATCAATGGTCAAACCAATGTTTTGACACCTCAAAAAAATTGAGTTGAAATTAGTGTTATACATTTTTAAAAGTATATATAGTTGTATGATTTACATGACAAAGAATTTGAGATGCAGTTGTGAAATAGGAGATGGAATAAATGACATATAGCCTTACCTTACATATAGGTAGAATGTAGTTCCAGCTCAAATTATTTGTCTTCATAGCCTTCAAATTATTTTTAAAAGTAGAATGTAGTTGCAACTCAAATTCTTTGTCTTCATAACCTTCAAATTATTTTTAAATGTAGAATGTAGTTGCAGCTCAGATGCCGACTTCATAGCCTTACCTTGTTTGTCTTGAGTATGTTATGAAAAAAAAAAAGGAAAATGTGAAGTTTAGTGTGATGAACATGTGTCATTGGTAAACAATATCTAAATTAGGAAATATAAAAAACTCTATAATTTATAAAAAATGATATGTAATGCACCTGCAATAGAAGGGATGAAATAAATAAGATGTAGGCATACCTTGTGCATGCAATGAGATGCAATATGAACACAAAAAAATAAGGCCTACTCTCCACCCTACCATTTTGGGTCATGGAGCCTCATGGGATCTCACCAAACCCCTAAGAAAGAACATACATTTTCCACCACTTTGATTGATGGTGAAACCAATGTTTCGATACCTGATAATTTTCTTGAGTTGAAATCAATGTTATATGTATTTTTAAAAGTATATATAGTTGTATGCTTTATGAAAAATAATTTAAGATGGAGTTGTGAAAAAAGAGATGGAATAAAGGACATATATCCTTACCTTGTATATAAGTAGAATGTAGTTGAAACTCAAATTATTTGTCTTCATAACCTTACCTTGTATATAAATGGAGTGTAGTTGTAGCTCATACACAATGCCAAACATATGATCGTGAAGCTATTTAACATTGTGGAGATCTATAGTTATAGTTGAGAACGTTTGTAATCTAAAATGGTTTCAATAAGATATAGTTAGACACAAAGTGTTTGAAGGAGAGAGCACTAGTAGTGGCATCATTGACTAAAGAAGAGGATGGAATTGAAAGAAAAATTAAATATAAATGTTATATGGTCAACCAAAGAAGAGGAAGGAATTCATGTTTTTCATTGGAGGAGAGGAGAAGCATAATATGAGAATTGAACAACAACTTCTCTTAGTAATCACCATAGAAGCAAAAATCTTGCTAGCTTGGCGAGAGTGATTGGAATTGCACTATGGAGGGAACATCAAGGAAGAAAAATTAGAAAATGTGGAAATTCTATATGCATTGAAATGAAGAGGGAAAGTAGAAGTGCTATAGTTACCATAAACAATACAAAAATTTCATCATGATGGAAGTGTAGACAATTGTTGGAGGTGATCCTCTTCTTTGATTTTAGAGTGCATTGTATTTGTTGGCATGTAATATGTAGTATCTATCAAAAGGGAAAGGAGGATCTATGAATATTCTTGTAATTGATTTTACATGGGAAAGAGTTGTGAATGCTAGTCCTTGTCTTTGTTTAGTTCCAATATATATTGTAGCTTTCTCCAATGTCATGCCTTGAGATTTATGTATTGTTATTGCCCAAGCCATTGTTAAGGGGATCTATGTTCAGCTGCCTTATGTGATCAGGGGAATGGGTATGGATTTTGGGTTGCCTTGATCCCATGCTAGGCTAATGTAGTTTGGGAAGTGAACAACAACATATTTAGGTGGTTGAGGTGGTTTAGTACCCCTAGCATATACGATAGACTCGAAAAAACCCAATGATCCATTGACCAGGCCAACTGCCACCCAGAGATTTTTTGTTAACATTACTTGTTCGCCAATTGTAAGTAAGAGCTTTGCTTGAAGTTTCTCATCATCGCCATAATTAGGCATGCTTTGTTGAGTAGTTTCAACAACACTAATTGCAATGGTAACATTTAAATATTGAAGCATTATTCTATTGTGCAAGGCGACCAACCTATTTTTTGGGAATAAGTGAATAGCTACATTGAACTCCTGGTTTTGTTCAGTTGAAAGCATGGCATTTTTTTGATTCATAAGATTTTTCCAATCAGCTTGAGATGCCTGAGAATTTCTAATATTCAAAAGGATTCTATGGAACTGTTGTTGTGGATTAGACTACCCATGTTGGTGGAAGACTTTGTCGTGCATGACAACAACATTAAAAGTGTGCCAAAGAGCCAAGGTTTTGGAGTGAGAAGTGTAGATAGGTCTATCCAAAATAGATGGAAATTGTGCTAGGTCACCCATGAGTATAACAGAGGCACCACCAAATGGTTGCATATGTCTAGTAGGGAACGCTTGCCGCAATCAATTATCTATTTTTAGCAACAACCTGGGTCCCAAGAATCTCATTTCATCAATTAAGATGTACTTAATATTTTTGAAGTCCTCTTGAAATATGGTCAATGGATGTCCTTTCAATGGATTTATATCTCTAATTAGTATTCAAAGAGTTGCATTCATTATAGAGGCACGTATATTGTAAGTGGCCATCCATCTTGGTACCAAAGCAAGCAAAGGATTCATTCTCTAATTTGGTGATGTATTTAGTGTTCTCTAAATTTTGTCTATAAGAAATGATTTACCTCTACCTCTATTACCTTGAATAATCATATGCAATGGTTATGATGAAGATAGACCAAGATGGTGTTTTTCAATGATATTTAGAGCAAGATTTTTCTTAGGAGATTGATGAAAAAGTGCAGTTGTAGTAGGTGGGCAAAGACTATCTTAAGTTGTATGCAATTTACTTGTTGACATGAACTCTAAAACAACGTTGTGTATATTCTTAGGAACATGGTGTGTGCCCCACATATGATTCAAATCAAAATCATGTCTACCTAATAGTTGTAGTTGGTTGAAGCAAACATTGTTTGTAGCACCGAGGCTAGAAATAAATTCCCATTCATATTCATTTGCGAGAGGCAAAGACTAGGTGTTGTAGGTATCACTATCCCCTTCTTCTTGACTAGTGGGGGGAGGAATAACTCTATTGAAATTTCAAGGGTGATAGCCAACAACATGAAATAGCCTCCAGTTTTGTGTTATACTATCTTTGGTGAGGCCTATATGTACTTCAACATTTCTAAAAGGCTTGTATAGTAGCAATTTCAACCAAAAATATGTTTCAAAGGTATCATAATGCTTAGGGGGGTAGACTTGAATAGCAAGTAAATAATGATGACAACAGGGTGTGTTTGCAAACACCAACCCCTGCCTTTTTTTAGTTTTTCGATGCATATACAATTGTGCAGATTGAACAAGGGATATAGTGTCCATCTTAGCTAGAATTTGCATGTAGCAATGAATATAACTACTTGCAAGCTCTTCACCAATATCAATTATTTTAAAATGGTGGAATGTTTTCCTACTCACGTTCAAAGATAGGAAATGTCGGCTTGACATGAAAAAGGGCAACTTTTGTAACATATGGCATGTTTCTTGTGCACCAATGTCATGATTTGCAAACAATTTCATCATGAAATTTTAATAGGAAAGAAACACTTTATCCCCAGATGAATTTGTATTTGCACGCCTCTACAAGATATCAATATAGCTTTGAATTTTTTTTTAGAATTTGATGAATATTTGGAAATGTCGTTTAGCACAATTTGTCTTGACAAGGTTGGCTGGAAATTAACATTTTCTTGCCAGATCACGAGCATCTTAAGGAACTTGTGGATATTAAGGTGCTAATCACTTCTTGCTGGCTTATAGGATTTGTTTGATTCATTTTCAATTGCCAATTTTGATGATGGTTGTGCATTCTATGGAGCTTTGTAGTGACATTATAATTGGTGTCATTTTTTCCTAAGGAATGTGTACTAAGTACATTTAGTATGCCTCTACAATCTATTCACCAGTTGTTTATAATCCAACTTTGGCTCCATGCAAGAAATTTTTGAACTGTCAAGCAAACATGAGTCCTCCAAAGAAGAGTGGTAGACTCTTGATATTAGCTATTCCGGGGAAAGAGGATTCCATGCTGAAAAATAGCGATCAAATATTTTTTTTACCCGTTGAACCTCATGTGAGTTGGACTAGTCAAGCATGTCCATATCTTGGGCACCTAGAAGCCACAAGAAGCCATGTACATGTGTTGATCCATAGTGTTTCCATTCATACCTATACCATTAATCCTCTGTATGGAAAAACCTCTCAATAAGTTTGTCATGGAAAATGGTGAACCACAAGTGCATGTACAAGGCTATTATATGTAGATTCTAGATGAAATTGTATATGAAGTGTCTTCAAGAGTATAGAATATGTGGTTGGGAAGCAGGATCAAGTACCTTTTTTAAATTAGGCCATTTTGTGTCTACGAAGCTAAGAGTGAAAAAGAGAGTTGGTGTCACAAGCTGGTGGATCATTCCAGCAAGCTCTTGCTAGCACTTGCTCCAAAATGATTACGTCCCTTGTAAAGATGCACCAAAGAAAATGAGCTGGTTTTCTATCTAGGTGTCTGATGCATCCCAAAGCAGTTTTCGCAGTGCAACCAAAAACTTTGGGATCCTTTCTTCCAAGTTTTTTTCATGAAAACAAAAGCAAAATGTTGGCTTCAATGTCTCATTATTAAATTTTAAAGGTAATATCTAAATCTAACATGCCTCCCAAATCTATTATCATAGTTTCTCATCAAGTGCAATGCATATTCATGTAATTGAATTTGTACGCTTCTCGATTGTAGGGGAATCACTTTTCCAATGGTGAACAATGTTGGAAAAGCCATGCTCAATAACCCTTCTATATTGTATTCATTGATAGGGTTAGAATTTATCTCAAGCCAAGGCAAAGTATCTTGACTAATGTCTTCAATCTGCAAGGCATCTCTAATTGCCTGCAATTCCCAGGGAGGGTTGGGCATCAATGGAATAAATGATGATGAGTCCTCAAGCTCAACTTCATCATCATCAACAATTTACAAAGTTTCCATTGGTTCAACTATGTTCTGTACTAATTCTTTCATTATTTGTAGAAGATCAAAGATGTCAATACTTGTAGAAGGAAACAAATTTAAAGCATCACAATCAATTGCAACATCACTATAGTATGGATCATTTTCAATTTTGTATATCAATGCAGCCATGACATTATGTTTGTCAACATAGCAATCATAGTTTGTTCCCTGAATTCTAGTTCTTCTAACAATCATGAATTCAACATCATGCAAACAACGTGGCAAAAAAGTCATAATGGCCATGATGTCTTGAGGGAAGCTTATAGTATGGCCACTATATTTGTATTGGCCTCCTCTATCATGGGTCACTTGCAAAACTAGAGCAACTCTATCTATAAGGATTTCTTCAACCTGAGTTAGCTTTGCAAGGATAGGAGGCTGTGGTCTTGGGTCCATCTTGTTCATTGAATTGAATCGATGGATGCCCTTTTTAGAAGAACAATGTAGAAAAATGACATCTAGGTTGGATTCTTGCACTTTCATATCAACATAGCTTTACTTTTAAACACTACAAACTTTCAAATTAGATAAAGCATCATTGCACCGACGAAAGGACACTATTGCAACATAAGAATAATATCCAAGTATGCTATTAAAATGGTGATGGGATAATGATGTAGACATCAAGCCATGCCCAACAAGGTTGTGCTGATATCCACAACCTCCCATTGTTGAGGTACCTTTAGTGGGAAGGTTGTGTGGAAGCTGCCAAGGGATGTAGGGTGCGGGACTGCAGAAGTGAGCATGTGTTTCCAACAATCTCGAGAGTAATTGCGGTGCAACCTCTTGATTAGGTGAGGGAAAGCAAGGATGAACTACAACAACTCTTTTTTGCAAGTATTTGGCCTAACGACTTGCAAAAATCTGGTCTTTATACTGCACATAATAGAGTTTGTTTCTTTGTCATTTTTCTACCTTTTCTTGGTCCATAGTTGATGTAGGTCTCAAACTTGAACAAGGTTGAGGAGCCTACAACCATAATAGAGGAAAATAATCAAGTTCTTACAAGCATCAAATTAAAGAACAATGGTATAGCTAAAGATATTAATCCAACTCAAAACATCACAATTATTTAGTAGTATGATGAACAACAAGAACTAAGAGGAGAAGTTCTAAACATAGGTGCATATGGGTGTGATGGATAGGAAGTAAGGAATGCATACAAATTTTGTGTGTTGTAATGCATTGCAGCTACATAAAACAAGGAACATGTCAATGAGTGATTGAGTAGCAAAGCAATAGGATTAGGAACACACTAAAAGAAGGATTTCTCTCCACCCTACCATATTGCATCATGGACCCTTGAGGGCTCCCAAAAAATCCTCGACCAAGAACATAAATTGTGTAGCACTATAATAAATGTCGAGATCAATGTTTAATATTATAGTTAATATACAACCTATCATACATATTAATTTTGTCTACATCTAATCTCACAAACATACACATCTGCACATAGGAAATATAAAATGAAATACAAAAAAAGAAGGCCTACTCTCCACCCTACCATATTAGGTCATGGAGCCTAATTGGATCTCCCCAAACCCCTGAGAAAGAATATACATTGTCCACCATTTTGATCAATGGTGAAACCAATTTATCTTATTACACTTAATATATAACCTATCATTCTAACAACTCCTTTTTGAGGCTAAAAGGAATAATAACTAAAAAAGGTGCATCTAACTTCATATACCTATATATCGGTGTAGATTTTGTCTTGCAAGCACATATAAAGGAATTGCATGCCTTGGATGCATTTGTACGGATTTGTTGCTTGGATATATATACACAAAAAATAAATGTGTGGAAATGTATGTATGTGGAATTATGTGTAGACAATAGGTATACTGTCTACCATTCTAATAAATATAGAGATCAATGTTTAATATTACACTTAATATACAACCTATCATACATACGAATATTATGTGCATATAACCTCACAAACATATATAACTGAACATAGGAAAAATAATATGAAACACACCAAAGGAAGGCCTGCTCTCCATCCTACCATATTGGGTCATGGAGCCTTATGGGCTCTCACCAAACTCCCAACAAAGAACATACATTTTCCACCACTGTGATGAATGGTGAAACCAATGATCCTTATTACACCTAATATAGAGTCTATCATTCTAACAATTAATTTTTGAGGCTCAAAGAAATAATTACTAAAAAGGTGCATCTAACTTCAAACACCTATATATCCAAAAAGAAAAAAAAATGTAGCTATGTACAACATGAAAACCAAGCCAACCTTAACATTGAAGATGGTTATGTTGAATGGAGCAACATACACCATTTTCATGTGCTTCCGGGGATAAGAAATTTTATGCAACCAAAAAATTGTTTGTCCTATTAGAAGCACATGGCAACAGTGTGTGGTTGTCCTCCATAGTCACATAAACCACAATTTGCAATGGTTATAAAAGGGAAAATCATAAATGGAAATTCTTTTGTGGGAAAGGAATATGTTTTCTCAAGTTTAAAATGACAGGTATTATTATAACCATCATCACTATGTGGATAAAATATAATAATTAATTTTGAAACCCCAAGCCTTGGCAATCGACATCATGCATTGGATGCAAATGTAGGAATTTTTTGGTTGGAAATATATACACACAAAAAGTACGTGTAGAAATGTATGTATGTGGCATTAGATGTAGACAATATACATATATAGATGGATAAATATATATATATATATATATATATATATATATATATATATATATGTACATATGGATAGATGTGTTGAATTAGGAAATCGAACTTGGACCTTCATAGAAGCTCACCATCCTGGCTCATAGATCTAATAACAAGTAAAGCCATAGAACAACACCTAACAATGTCTTATCGAAAATTGTGCAGGCTCTCACTATGTTTTATGAGGTTTTAAATGGAAGGTGTTATTACAACCATCACCACTGCATGGAAACCATACAACAATTGATGTTGATGCCAAGATGATGAGCTTCTGTGAAGGTTCAAGTTCAATCATCCATTGTCAAGCTTCTGTGAAAGTTGTTGGAGGTTATTTTGTCTCTTTTGCATGTGGAAATGGTTGCAAAAGTGATAGAAAAGTCTTCATGATGTCATGATTGATCACACTGATGGAAAATGTATTTCTCCTATGTGTAGATATGTATGTATGTCATAGTAGATGCAAACAAAACTAATAGATATTTTTCCCTATGTTTATTCAGTTGGGACATTCTTGGAATGATAAGTTGTATTTTAAGTGTTATATGGAACACTGATGCCACCATTGATCGCGGTGATGGGAAATTTATGTTCTTGGTTGGTTGTTTCACAAGTACATAGACTATTTTTGAAATTCTCTACAAAGGGTTTCTTATTGCACTTAATATAGAGCCTGTCATTCTAAGCTATGCAACATAACTTTATGAACTCACATGTAGTAGCAATATACTCTACACTCAGCCAACACAAGAAGATTGAAACTAAAAAAATCAAATGATAAAATTATGAAACCTCTTGTTTTGTGGTTTTCCCTTATTGTGTGCACTTTGACCAGAATTTTTTTTCAGCCTTCTCGATTTTTAACCCTTTCAGCATTTGGCCCCCGATCGAGAAAAAGGTAGCAGATTTTTTTAATTTTCTATATTAAAATCGTTTGGCGTGTTGATAGAGAAGGCTACTGAAATTAAATGTCAATTGACATCAACATTAATTTTTGTATGGTTTCTATATGGTGATGATGGTTACAAAGTAATAAAATAGTTCACATTCTTCTCGATAAGGCATTGTTGGTTGCTTTTGTGTGGCCTGCAATAATAGTTTGCACTATTTTCCATAAGGAATTGGTGATTGTTGACTCATGGATTTAGAAATAATATTTCATTTGTGCTTCCTATATACTGGAAATGTTTGGAAAGGAATTAAACAAGTCCTATGTTTATATGTTTTGAAGGATAGTTGTTATTTGTCTAGACCTCAATAAGGATTTCTTAGAATGATAAATTGTATATTAAGTATGAGATGAAACATTGGTCTCAACGTTGATTATAGTCGCAGACTAATGTACATTGTCCACTAGTGCAATCAATGGTGCTATCAATTTTTTTTTATAATTAAATGTTGGTTGGAATCAAAATTAATTGTTGTATGGTTTCCATGTAGTGGTGATGGTTGTAACATATATATTAGCATAGATTTTTTTTTTTAAGAATGTTTATATGTGTTGTATTTGTTGCATGCATAATAGGTAGTACTATATATGAATGTTGGCTACATCTAATTTCACTCATATTTTGGATGTTTTTTTTCCCTATTTGTACAAAGAAAACTTGAAAATCCTAAGCGTGAGATAATTACTTCACACAAGAATAGGTACCAAATGTTTCAGTTAACAAGATAAATTTGAATAAATGCACAATTCTGCTCTCAAATAGGAAAACTACAACTATCAATTGAAAAATATGTACCCATTCTTCTGTCAAATGTTCTGGCAATTTTGGATGAATGGACATGGGGCCAAGCTATGCCAAGGAGCAATAATTTTTTGTGGAGAAGTTTAAGTATAGGTCTACAAAAAAATAACAACCATCTTATGATAAGAATAAACATAGGAAGGAATATATACGAATGTTGTCTACATATAATTTCACATACATACATATCTACACATAGGGATGAATGTTGTCCATGTCTAAATTCACAAACATGCATATCTACACATAGGGAAAGTAAAATAAAACACAAAAAAATAAAGCCTACTCTCCACCCTATCATATTGGGTCATGGAGCCTCATAGGCTCTCACCAAAGCCCCAAGCAAGAACATACATTGTCCACCACTATGATCAATGGTGAAACCAATGTTTCTTATTACACTTAATATAAAGGCTATTATTGTAAGAATTCCTTTTTGGGGATGAAAGAAATAGCAACTATCTTCCAAAAAAACTAAACATGGGGGGGAGTATATATGAATGTTTTCTATATATAATTTCACATACATACATATCTACAGACTGGAAAAGAAAAATGAAACACAAAAAAAGAGAAACATACTTTTTGTGTGTATATATTTCCAAGGAAAATATTCCTACATATGCATCCAATGCATGCAATACATATATGCAGTTTCAAAACAAAATCTACACCGATATATATATATCTGAAATTAGATGCACATATATACACATTGTTGATTATTGTTCAATAGATTCAAAAATATTATTTGATTTATGATTTCCATGTATTTGTGATGGTTCAAAAGAAATAAAACAATCCACATATATGCTTACAAATAAAAATGTATACAGATATATATGCATCTAAAGTTATATGTAGACAACACACATATATATCCATAGGTGGACTTGTCAATACAAAAATCACTACAAGAGAACATGAAATAAACATCACTCAAGGTATAGGCTAGCATGAAAATATCACTTGTCTTCATCTGATTTCACATACATACATATCTAAATAGAGGAATGAAAGTTGTCTGTGTCTATTTTCACAAACATACATATCTGCACATAGGGAAAGTAAAATGAAACACAACAAAAGAAGGCTTGCTCTCCACCCTACGATATTGGGTCATAGAGCCTCATAGGCTCTCACCAGTTCATAGGGAACCACATATGAAATAGTATTTCTAAATCCACAAGTCAACAATCACCAATTCATTATGGTAAATAGTGCAAACTATTACTGTAGGCCACAAAAAAAAACTAACAATGCCTTATCGAGAAGGACATGAACTATTTCATTACTTTGAAACTATCACCACTACACAAAAACCATGTAACAATTAATGTTCATGCCAACCAACATTTAATTTCAGTGGCCTTCTCTATCAACATTGTAAATGTGTTTAATATATGGTGCAGGAGCACCTCTTGGATTTCATGCCTCCATGAGGCATGCTTGAGTTCCTGGATTAAGTTAAAAAATTTGGTGTTGTAATAAGGTGCAATGGACCATTTCAAATATGTTTTGAGTCATAGTTTGGTCATAGGGTCCTATTTTATCTTTTTGGTGTCAATTTGTTAGATTTGTCACATTTGCACAAAGTTACAAAAATTGTAAAAGTTGCTCAAAAGGTTGTCAAGCAACTTGACAAAAAGTATTATTTAGGTGTTTTGTTAATAAACTAATAAAAAGGTAGTTTAAAATAGTTGTTTTTGGTTGGAAATTTATAAGTACACCCTCCAAAACTCGAATTGGGGGGGTTGGAGACATTTTTTTTGGAGATTGATGAATGGAAACCTCCATTTTGTGTGCATTTTCAGATTTTTACATTGTTTCAAGCTGAAGTTGTGCATTGTACAGCCTGGTATGGCCTCATATTAATGAATATAATATACAGATGGAAATATATTTGTTTCTAGTTTACAATTATTTTTGTCTCATTGAATTTTATTGAGTTTTTTGGGAGATATTGTAAGACCCCTCCGTTTTTCTCTTTTGATTGAACAATGTTCTGTTTGGTTATGCCTTATTTTCTATTAGTACCTTGAATATGTTACTCGGTTACTATTTGATCACTATTTGTAAAGTGATGTGAATGTTATATTCTGATGTGATGGTAATTTATTCATATGTTATTATTATGGCATGTTTTGAATTAGGATAGATGATATTTGAATTAATGATGCTTTATGCTTTTGATTAAATTATTGATGTCAAATTCGTCAGTTTGTAACACTGTATTGGTGAAGAGGATGGAATTGCATCACTCGCTTGTGAGCGCCCTGCAATCCCATGACTTCCTCTTCACGGTGTATTTTAATTATGATATATATATGCATGTGGATATTCTCTTTGTTTGTAGGTTGACAAGTACAAGACATCGAATCCACTTGGTTTCATAGGTTGAGCGTATCCATTTCCCAATGGTATTCGATTGGGAGATAGTAGCTAGGATTTTCGTGCCAAGTCGTCACCCTAGTCGTAGTGTGTCATTGGGTTTTAGTCAGGTTAAGTTGTTTTTAATGTCATTCTTTTGGTTTTGATTTCAGTTTATATTGCAACTTGAAAAAGGTTAAAATATATGCTTTGGTAGTTGAACTTTCGCTTAACTTTATCTAGTTTATGTTGGAATGTAATTTATTTTATTATTAATCTAATTTAATTAATAAATAATTTAATCGTTGATTAATATATTTTATTAATTAATTAAATTTATGAGGTTGAGATAAGTTAAGTTTTCATTTTGAAGTTATTGTTATGTTGGTTGAAAATGAAAATTAAAGAAAATGTTTTAAAAGTTCATTTTAGGAAATTTGAATTAAAAAAAATTTGAAAAAAGAAGATATTTTCTATTTTGTTTTGGAGAATTGATGAGGGTGGTTGTAGGAATTTTTTTTTTGGGAGTTTTCCTTATTATTGAATTTTCTTCACAAGTTTGAAAAAAAAGTTTTGAAAAAGATTGAAATAGAAAGAGGAAGAAAATTTTAAATTTTGTGGGTTTTGGATTAAAGCTTAAGGAATCTGTGGAGCTGAAGTGGGAGTCAAGGCACCATCAGGAGCTTTTCTCAACTCCAAAAAAATTAGGTTCATATCTTTGTAATTAGTTTCTTTTTGAGAATCAATGGTATATGTGTTGATGGATATCATTTGTAATTTGTTGTTTGTGTGCAAAACAAAACCATTTGGATTCTTGCTTTCAAATTTGGAGAACACCTCTATGTGAAAAAGATTGCTTCAAAATTTAAATGAATTCTTGTGTGTAGATTATTATTTCAATTTTGTTCTTCAGTCTATTTGAAAATTTCAATTTGGAAGAATGAAAATATCTGAATATATATATATTCACATATATATATACATATACTTTTATAAATATATTTTTATATTTTTTCCCCTTGTATGGTTATGCTGGCAAAATTGTTTAAAAAATAAATAAAATAATAATAACCAAGGTCGGATTTATTAACCTTTGGTTTTTTTTCAGGTTTTCATTTTTTTGTTTATAAAAAAAAACTGTTAAAAAAAAATAGGGTTCAAAATTTTCTTGGGGGCCTTCGAAATTTTCATGGGGGCTGGGGGCTCACCCTACAACCACCCCCATGGGAAGCAGCGTGGGGGAGCCACGCCTAGTGTCCCCCATCTGTGTGTGCAAAGCACAACTGCGCCACCATTAGTGGTGGCCGGCGGTGCACAGTCGAGCCCTCCAAACTGCAGCGCCGCCTGCTAAACCTCCACCCGCGGCCTCCGCCTGGGAAATCTGAGGCCTCTGCCTCCTCAGAATCCTTATGCACACAGTTCGAGGATGCGCGAATCAACCCTAAGGGTTGGTGCACGACTTGAGATGCGAATGAGTGGTTTCAAACTTAAAACAAAAATAGAAATAATAAATTTTCTTTTCATATTAAATTACTTTTTTTTAATATTAAATATTAAGTATTTATAATATAAAAATAACATTATATATATATATATATATATATTTATTTGATATAAATATATATATATTTATATTTAATATTTATATTATAGGTATATAATAGTGTAATATTAATTTAGTTTTAATATATCGAGTTGCATAATTGTATAGTTGGGAAGATAAATTTGATAAATATGTAATACCCCTCCATTTTGCTTTTTGTGTGTTTGCTTTATGCTATGTTTGGGATGCAACTACTATTATACTGGACACACCTTGTGGTTTGCATTTTGATCGCTACTATTGAGTGACATTGATTATTGTGTGATGTGGATTATCTGACTATTGTTTCACATGCATTATGGATTATTGATGTTAGTAGAGTTAGAATGAGATATTGTATTACGTGATTTCTGATTATGATGTAATGTCAATTTCTGATGAGTGTATTGGTGAAGAGGACGGTTTCACATCACTCGCTTGCGAGCGCCCTGCGAATCCGTGATTTCTTCTTCATGGTGTGTATTATATACTGGATATACTGTATTATGTTGTTTACTTGGTTTTAGGTTGCAGGTACATGACATCGACTTCACCTGGTTTCACAGGTTTGAGCATGTCGATCCAACGGTTAAGTTGAAATGGAGATAGTAACTAGGTAACATGTGTCAGGTCTACGCCCTAGCCTTAGTGTGTCGTTAGTCCTGATTAGTGAGTCGTGTTTACTTGGTTTAATGTTATATGATTTTATTAGATGCATTATTATTTATTTAATGTTTAGAATAATTGTGTGGGAAAAAGATAGTGATTATTTTAATATTAAATTAAAATTATGTTTTGTTGTTTGTTTAAAAGGTTATAATGAAATTTAATTTAATTAATTAAATTTTAATCTCAAAAGGGTTAAATTTAGTTATTAAATAATTAAAATTGATTAATTAAGTTTATTAAATTAAATTAAATTAATTAAATCATGAGAAATTGAAAAGAAATGGAAATTGTATTTTAATTCAATTTTGTGTTTTCAAAAATGAGAAAAGAAGAGAAATATCTAATTCTCTACTTTGCATGCAAAAGAAAATTAGAGTTAGATTAGATATTTTTAGTTTAGTGTGAATGCATGTTTCAATTTTTGGGGAGAGAGAAGTTTTTGGAAGGATTGGTATTTTCAAAGGAATTTGGGAATTTTTGAAGAAATTGCACAAGTAGGGTTTGAAATAAAATTTGGATTTTGGAATTGGAATTGGTTGCACTTTTGAGGAAAAGCTTGGAGGAGGCTTCTATCAAGAAATTTCATCATCTTCTGTAGCTTCATATTCCAGGTTTTATACTTGATGTTTATTTCAATTTTTAATTTAATGGTTGAGGAAATTTTGATAAACTTACTGTAGGAGATTATTTAGTATACAAAACCGTAGATCCATTGTTTAAATTTCAATTTAAAATGTTCTCAAACATTTAGGATTTATTGTGGAAATTCTATTTTGAAAAACAATCAGATCTGTATTGCAAATTTAAACCTTGTAGAAAAATTACATTGAAAATCAAACAAAATTTAGTTTTGTACAAAGTTCTTTGTTTAAATTTTTCTAAAATCTGAAAGAATAGATTGTGGGAAACTAATATTATAACTTTTGAATTTTGGAATGAAAATCTGGAAAAATAAATTAATTTTCTTGTTTCTGGGATTTGTTTATATATTTTTCAATTTGACCAGTTTTAAATTCTGTAAATATATATATAAATATATATTAATATATGAATTTGATTTGTGTATTATATATATATATAAATTATAGAGCTTCTATTATTAAATTAAATCACTTTTAAAATTTTGGAGTTGAATATTCTGTCTCGAAAAATGAGCCTGTGTTAAATGGGGATTTTCCTTTTTTTTTTCGTTTTTGGGGTTCTGTGTTTTAAAAAAAATAAAAATAAAAAAAATTATAGAGAAATAAAGTTGTTAAATATATAGAAAAAAAATAAAAAATAAAAAACAAAAAAAATAAATATAAAAAAATAAAATAAAGGTCAATGAAAAGGGCCGCACCCATGGTACAGTGGGAGGGACGCTGTCATGGGACAACGCGCCCACCTTTTGGGGGATGCGCTATCACATGACAGTGCCGGCCCCCACGTGACCACTATGGGTGCGTCCGGTTGGTACATAGTACCATCGGCGCCCCACAGTATCCTATCTGCGGGTATGGGGTAAGCTCAGCCCACTTTGTTTTTTTTAAATTTCTTTTTTTTTTATTTGTTTTTTTATGTATTTTTTTTTATTACTTTAAGTTTATAAGTTTTTGTTTTAGAATGTAAATTTTCCCTTTAAATTCGGATGCCTGTGTGTTTGTTTGTCGTCCGAGGTAGCTCGGGAAACATGTCAGAAATATTAGAGTTTATATTAAACATATTTATATTAATGTTATATAAAAATATATATATATATATATATAAATATTATATATTTAATATATGTATTTATTTATATATTTGTTTGTATTTGTATTTTTAGGAGAAATGGCGATAGATTTTTCCATAATGATTTAATGCTCAGACTGTAATATTTTTTTTAACAAAGTTTCTTTTTCCTTATTTGTATAAGATGCAAGTATTACCTTTAATATAAAGTATAAATTTAAATTACGTAAGTATGTTTAGTCATTGTTAGAATATTATTTTATATATATATATATATTTAAGAGTATATATATATGTAAATGATGATCAGTTTAGACATGTTAACACATGCATGTAGCTAGACAACAAATTTAATGGAAATCTCTTATTGATCATGATTGGATAATGTTGCAAAAGTATTTGTTTTAATGATGAAATTATTGCATTTTAGTGAAGATTTATAAGGATAATATTTATTTTCTGCAAGAAGCATTAAGTAGAAATGTGGATTTAATATATCCGAACATAGTGTTTTTCGTTATCAATGCAATATTAAATTATTTTCCCTTTTAGTGAATGCTTTGGGAATGGGTTATTGTATTTATACATGAGAAGTCTTCCAGTGTATGTGGGTCATTTCCATGTTAGTTAATGTTTGTTTTTCCTTGGGTAGATTTATTTGAGTTGTTTTCCTCCAAGTGTTGGAGTGAGATTCTTTATTTGTCGTCTCCTAGATTAGGAGAGACTGAGTTATTCAGTTCTATAACACTTGAGTCACCCTTGGAGTCTAGATTTGAGTAGTGAGTTATCCATTAGAGTGGCTTTTGTTTGGGGCCAGAGCCCAAAGAGGTAAACAGGGTAACCTTCAAAAGTGTTTTTAAGAAGTGATAATTAAATCAAAGTACTTAGATGACTAGGATGCATTCACATTAACCAAGATAAAATTAACCTCACTCACAGACACAAGGGCTTGTTTAGACTTGGGGTGAGTGAGAAGGCCTGGAATGGCAAGGTCAACTAGCTTGTCCATACGAAAGGTAGTTGATTCCGCTTGAGTGAGTATGAGGGCCGAGATTCGGTTGAGGTCACCAGGATTACCGGAGCCTATGAAGGATGCCTAGAGGAGATCTCATGATGCACCTTGCGATGACATTCTATCTAGGATAACCTTGTTTATATGTTGTGTGTATGGTTTCTTTAGCACACTTGATCTTATTATGTCTGGAAGTAATGTAATCATGTTAGTGTTAGATTTATATTGTGTATATGTAAGGTTGAGTTAGTTTGTTTAGTTAGTCAGCCTTTGGTTAGAGGTAGTAGATTTCTTGTCCATGTTGTATTTTTACTATCTCCTAGCATTGGGAGTGGGCCTTCGGGTACCACTAGGTTGGGTGGAACATGCACCAAAACCGTTGGGTCCCCCTTTGTTCTTCAGTTCGTGGAAGCAAAACATCCAGTTGGACAACTTGCGGATATTGTTATTCTCTTCTTGTATTGTTGTAATTCTTCTTGTTATGAGTTGATGTACCCCTCTTGTTGTTATGAGGTGGATTTTGTAATAATTACTCTTATGTATTTTGACTCATTCTGGGAATGAGGATTGTAATCTTGTAATAGTTTATGTAATGGAATTATGTGATGGTTAATATATTCTTATCTTGTATTTACTTATGTTAAATGAATGTCATTACTTGAGTTATTTAATGCAATGTAATTTTGATGATGTATGTTAATGGGAATTAAGTAATCTCGGTTACATAGCCTTAGGGGAGGTTGTCAATTATAGGTGAACATGTATGTTTAATTCACTTTAAATAAAAAAAATTAGTACACTTTTGTAGTGAATTGAAACTTCCTCTAGGGTTGCGTGGCGAGGCATTACAAAATACGTATATATTTAAATGTTTATAGATTTAAAGTGGATGAGTAAAATAATTTCATATTTTAAAAGTAATGGTGAAATTTTAGATCAAGTGTAATAGTTAATATTAATTGATTTATTTTGAAAAATCTTATTTGGAAAGAACAATTATTGGATTTGAAGGTTTTTGTGTCTTGATTGTGAAATTAATGGATTGTTAAAATGATATAGTTTTGCAAAAAGAAATAATTATTTTAAACGATTTATTATGAATTAATGAAGTAACTGCTTTATATTATTATTATTTTCATGCAAATAAGGATTAGATATTTGTTTAAATTTTATCTTTTGTCTAGAAGAGACGTTATTAGATCAGTTTTATTAATGGAATGAATTACTGAATTTTATTAAGGGAAATGGACTTAATATATCCAAAATTAGTTTAATTCTTCTCAATTGCCTTATGTGTTTATTTTCCTTGGTGTTCATATTTTGGGAAATGTGGGTCATAGCATTGGACAAGTCTTCTAGTTGGGTTTTCAAGTTTGTAAGTTACCGTGTTATGTAGTCAACCTGTTTTGAATCCCTTGGGTAGTGCATGGTACGTGTCATTTATTTACCTGGTTTCCACGAACAGGGTGTTATGTGCCTCCTTGGATTAGGAGTGGATTATGTGATTTATGCCACCTTGTAAGGAGTGAATTTGTTATGCTTTTTACCTCTAGTGTTTGGAGAGGGTTTGAAATTATGTCGCCTCCTGAGAAAGGAGTGGTTGTGTTATCTTGTTTGTTGCACTGTGGTACCCTTGGTGATTGGATGGTATGTGTGTTGTCAAGTAGAAGAGTGGCTTCCGTTAGGGGCCAGATCCTGTAAGAAGATTAGGTAACCTTCAAAAGTAGTTTAATCAAGTGAAACTAAATAAATACTTAGAAGATTAGGTGGTACTTCTCACTAATGAAGATAATATTGCCTCACTCATACATGCAAGGGCTCGTTTAGACTTGGGATGAGTGGAAAGGCCTAGAATGGCAAGGTCATCTATCCTGTCTGTACGAAAGATTTTTGATCCTGCATTAGTAAGTATGAGGGCTGGGGATCAGTTGAGGCCACCGGGTTAGCCAGAGCCTAGGAATATTCACATGGGTAACTCATGATGAGCTATGTGATGACACTCTGTCTAGGACAACAGTTGGTAATTTATTCTGTGTGTATGGTTCTCTTAACATACTTGATATGTATTATATCTGGAAGCAATGTGACCATGTTAGAGTTGTACTTGTGTTTTACATGTGATTGGTTGTCAGTTTGGTTCAATTATGATTTAGCTTGTGCCTAGAGGTGTTGGTCTTGGCTAGGATTCCTTGTTACTATCTCCTAGCATGGGGGGTGGGCCTTTGGGTTCCACTTGGTTGGGTGGCGTGTGCCTTACTCTGTTGGGTTTTCTTCATGCTTGTGTGGATGAGATTTCTAGTTGGAGAGCTCGTGGGATTCAGTTCCAGTTCATGCTTTATTTCATTTCAGTTGAATCTTATAATTTATTTCCCCTCATTTGTTATCGAGGTGGAAAGTTGTAATTATAATCATGCTTATTGGACTTACCTCATTCGGGGAATGAGAGATTTAATCTTATTGTTTAATTAATATTATTGTAGTCTATGGTATTCCTTATTGTGATGATGTAATTTATCTTGTATGGAATGTATGTGTACTTAATATCTTGAGTAGATGTTATGGATTCATTTATGTTGATGTGGGTTAATAATTAATCTCGGTCTCATAATCTTAGAGGTTGTTTGTAATGGGTAGAGAACTTGCATGTCATTTGTACTTAAACAAAAAAAAATTAGTCTGTTTAAGTAGTTAATTGCAACTTCCTCTAGGGTTACGTGGCGGGGCGTTACAAATATGACTATTTTGGTCATTATTTTTTTTGTGAAAGTTATTAATGTTAGTTCATTGCATTGAATTATGGGCTGCCATGGCAATGTTTCCAATGTGATCTAGAATGCACTTAATAATTGTCTGAGATGAATCATTTTAAAGGAGTTTTCAAGTGAAGGTGCCTTTGCATTAAATTGGTATCGAAGCTTATAAGGTTTGGGCTAGTGGTTTTGTGGTTGTGTGCAGGTTGGTGGCCAAAAGACTAGGTAGAGGAAAAGTGGAAAGACCTACGTGTGGCAAAGAAGTTGAGAAGCAAGGTTAAAGGGACGTTCTTAGAGAGGAAAATGGATTTTTTGAGAAGATACTAGAAGGTTGAGGGTTCTCAAAAGAAGAAATAAGAAGAGAGAAAAAGAAGAAGAATCAAGAAAGGAGGCAAGCACTAGAGGAACTCAGTAAGAAGATAGAAAGATGTGAGGCTAATCTGAAGAAGTTATATAGGCAAGCTACAAGTTGGAATTTGACAGTGAAGAAGAGAGTTGGGTGGCCCATCAAAAATATTATTCAAAGAAGGAAAAGACAAGCAAGGATAACAACATATGAGGTAGAGGTAAAAATTGAATCTACTGAGCAAGGTAAGTTGCAAGTTGAGATGCATAATACTCCATTTGTGTTTGAAGATGAACCAATTTCTTTTTTTGTTGATGAACCAATAGAAGAGAATATTGATGTTGAGATTAATGATATGGTTGTTGTTGGGTGATCCCACAATACTAGTTTATAATTTTTGGGCAAATTGGACATCAAAATAATTTTTTTAACTAAATCTTCACTTTCAGGCTCCTATAGCAGCTAAACCGTGAGGAATTTGGAGATGATGAAAACTAGTGATTTGTGACATTTTGTCTATAGATTCTAAATATAATTTTTTCAATTTTTTTCGAATCAGATTGCACTTATTTCTCCATCTCCTTTGAAAATTAGGTTTTTTTTTAAATAACATTTTTAAGGAGTGACGCTCACCATATACAACATATTTTTTCTTGTATGAAAGATAAAATTCTATTTTTTTCAAATTTAGATTTGTAACTACTATATAAAGCACTTTCATTTGGTTTTATAGTGTTTTATTGAATAATTTTTCCTTAATCAAATTTTGAAGTCAAACCAATTACAATTCAAACATAGGCGGACCGTATACAACATAAATTTTTATGTATGAATCGAAATTCAATTTTTTTTTTAATGGATCAAGGACACCAATACCCAACATGAACATATTTTTCAAAAAAATTATTTTGATAATCTGCTATTTTTCCACATGTGCAAAACAAAGAGCTTGATTTTTGGTGAAAAACCTATGTTTAATAGAACTAAATAAACACATAAATAATAAAACCAAAACATGTTAAATTTATATTCATTGGATAGGTCATTTCGAGTACTACCATATTCTTGTTAGGTTTGTGAAGTCTCCTCCATTTTCATCCTCAACCTGAGCTTTGAAGGGCCAAAATCTGGAGTTTTTTTGTGTCGGAGGGTGGGAAGGTGGGAAAAAGGGGGTTTGAGTGAGCCTAAGGGGTTTGAGCGAACCCCCTTCCCACAATGGAAATTGTGGGTTCCCACATGCAAAGGGGTATGCTCAAACCCTAGTTGAAGCAAACCTATTTGGGGTTCATTTGAACCTAGAGTTCGCTTGACCCCCCCAAAATGATTTTTTTTTTTTTGAATGGGTTAATTTTTTGGAAGTTTTCCTTCCTCACTCGAATTGAAAACCACTTTTGTTTGTTCACCATATTGGTAATCAAGTAGCTGATGAACTTGTTTCTGATAAACAAGTAGAAGAGGTTGTTGATGTTCTTGATAAATTTGGTATTGATAATTAGGTTTCTAATAAAGCTATTGCAATTTTTTTTGCTAATGAGGTATATGTAGATTTGGAAGAATATGATGCAGGTTGTGGTTATGGTGAAATTTTTTGGTACTCTAATGATGAGAATGAAGATATAGATGATGCTACTAAGGTATATACACAAGAGGTGGACTTTTGGAACATGCAAATTGAAAGGTTGCTAGAGAAGAGATGGCATAAGAAAAAGGGGAAGAAGGATAAATTGAAAAAGAATTGGAAGACCGGGAAGAAAGAGAAGACCAGTTTTTAAGAGGACTTGAATTTTCTTTTCTTTAGGAGTATGATGCAGGAGCACCTCCTGGATTTCATGCCTCCATGAGGCATGCTTGAGTTCTTGGATTAAGTTAGGAAATTTGGTGTTGTAATAAGGTTCAATTGACAATTTCAAATATGTTTTCAGTCCTAGTTTGGTCATAGGATCCTAGTTTATCTTTTGGTGTCAATTTGTCACATTTTATCACATTTTCACAAAGTTACAAAAATTGTAAAAGTTGCTCAAAAGGTTGTCAAGCAACTTGTCAAAAAGTGTCATTTAGGTGTTTTGTTAATAAAATAATAAAAATGTGGTTTAAAATAGTTGGTTTTGGTTGGAAATTTATAAGAACACCCTCCAAAACTCGAATTGGGGGGGTTGGAGATATTGTTTTTGGAGATTGATGAATGAAAACCTCCATTTTGTGTGCATTTTCTGATTTTTACATTGTTTTAGGCTGAATTTGTGCATTGTACGGCCTGGTATGACTCGATATCAATGAATATAATATATAGATAGAAATATATTTGTTTCTATTTTACAATTATTTTTGTATCATTTAATTTTATTGAGTTTTGTGGGAGATAATGACTATTTTGGTGAGACTGCCCTATTCTAACAATGTTTTCCATAATTTATAGTCTGAAAAATATTATGGTATGGATTTTAAAGTTAGTATTTTGATCTGAAACCAATTGGATTTTGTTTCCATATGAATTTACTTTCATTTTGTTCAAGTCTCATCAAATTTCATTAAGTTTTGAATAAGTTATGACCATTTTTGTGAGGGGAGGTTTGAACCCTGCCTAGGGTTTGCAGTTTTGGGAAAATGCAATAACTTTCTTTTCCACCATTGGATCTTCATGAAAATTGGAGGAAACGTCTATAATTATGTGATATTCAATCTCACTAAATTTATTTTATTCATTTTTATTTTTTTTGTGAAAGTTATTAATGACAGTTCATTGCATTGAATTATGGGTTGCCATGGCAATGTTTCCAATGTGATCTAGAATGCACTTAATCATTGTTTGAGATGAATCATTTTAAAGGATTTTTTAAGTGAAGGTGCCTCTGCATCAATATAAAAAATAAAAAATCTGCCACCTTTCTTCAACTAGGAGCTAGACATCGAAAGGGTTAAAAATGTGGAAGGCTAATGAAAACTTTTGACCAAAGTGCACACAATAAGGGAAAACCACAAAATAGGAGGTTTCATAATTTTTCATTTGATTTCTATGGTTTTAATCTTATTGTGTTGGCTGAGTGTAGAGTATATTTTTTCTACATGTGAGTTCATAAAGTTATTTTGCATAGTCTATCTTTGATATTTCCATGGCTGCATAACTTAGAATCATAGGCTCTATATTAAGTGCACTAAGAAACATTAGTTTCACCATTGATCACACTAGTGGACAATGTATGTTCTTGCTCAAGGGTTCGGTGAAAAATTATGAGGCTCCATGACCCAATATAGTAGGGTGGAGAGTAGGCCTTCTTTTTTCATGTTTCATTTTATTTTCCCTATGTGCAGATATGTATGTTTGTGAAATTAGATGTAGAAAAAATTTATATGTATGACAACCTATATATTAAGCATAATAAAAACATGGATATCACCATTGATTACGTTGGTTGACAATGTATGTTGGTCTGCCACTATAATCAATGGTGAGAGGTTGTATATTAAGTGCAATAAGAAACATTGGTTCACCATTAATCACAATGGTGGACAATGTATGTTCTTGTTTAGGGGTTTGGTGAGAGTCTATGAGGCTCCATGACCCAATATTGTAGGTTTGAGAGTAGGCCTTCTTTTGTTGTGTTTCATTTTATCTTTCCTATGTGTAAATATGTATCTTTGTGAAAATATATGTAGACAACATTCATATTCACGCCAACCTATATATTAAGTGTAATAAAAAACATTGATATCATCATTGATTATGCTTGTAGACAATGTATGTTAGTTTTCCACTATAATCAATGGTAAGACAAATGTTTCATCTCACACTTAATATACAACCTACCATTTTAAGAAATCCTTATTGAGGTCTAGACAAAGAGAAACTATCCTTCAGGCCACACAAAAAAAACCAACAAGGCCTTATCGATAAGAACATGAACTATTTTATTACTTTGGAACAATCGCCACCACATAGAAACCATATTTATCAAATAATTTATTCAAGGCAACAAAAAAATCAACAATACCTTATGGAAAATAGCATAAATTGTTTTATTTCTTCAAAAATATTTAAATTTATGGTCTAGAAAACTAGAATGAAACATATATCAATTAATAAGAAAAAGAGTTATGTACTTCTAAGTGATTCTATTATGAAATAATTGAATTGTTAAAATATTATTATAAGAAAAAATATCATTTTGATTGAACCTTATGGTTTTTTTCTCAAATTCCATGACTAAATATTTGACCCTTAGTAGGTATTGTTATGCTAATTAAGTATCATATGAATCAAAAATGCCTTATGGAAAATAGCATAATCTATTTTATTACTTTGACAAGTTTTAAATGCAAGGTCTAGAAAATTGGAATGAAACATATCAATCAATAAGAGAAATAGGTATGTACCTTTGAGCCATTCTATTATGCAATGATTGAATTTTTAAAATATTATTACAAGTAAAAACAATAATATCATTTTGATTGAACCTTATGGTCATTATTCTCAAATTCTATATTAAATATTTGACTCTTAGTACCTTGTTATGCTAATTAAGTATCATATGAATCATGAGTGGAATTCATGTTAATGAAAATTATAGTATTAAAGGAAACATTATTTAGATATGAAAACAAAACATTCATACTCAATAAGGCATGGGTTCTCTATAATTATATTCTCACATCCCATGTATGAGGGATTCCCCTTATAAAATGATGAATTTATGATGGGTGGGATTTTGTTCAAGTTGTTGAGCATATCTATATGCACATCTATATCAAAAAAAAAGAAAGAATAACATTAGACCATGTTGTATTGAAAACTAAGAAATAATTTTACTTGATGACTATGGAAAGAAGATCGTTGTTCATATATCAATAATTAGTGAAGGTACCGATGATCATTTTAAAATTGTTACTTTGATGGAGTTAGACATGACATTAAATAGAGTTTATTATTGGTTATTCATTATGATGAAGTTATGGTGAATTAATTATTGGTTTATTGATGCATAACCATACTATTATATCTTTAAGTTCATAGAAATTCCTCATTTAATACTATTATATCTTGGTACGATGTGTTTAGGTGTTAAATTTTCTTGTACTACAATTAGTTGTATTGGAAAAAAATTATCATATTGATTTCTGCAACACATTAGATGATGCTTAAATTTCTTATAGTTTTGTTTCACTTTCAATGTATGTCCCTCATTATATTTTATGTTGTTTGGTTATAAACTTATGTTTCCCTATTCTACACATGTATAATTATTTATAGTTGTCTTTAATTTACTATTTCATTGCATATCAAAAATGAAATAATGCCTTATGGAAAATAACATAAACTGTATAACATCAACTATTTTATTGAGTTGCAACCATTGCCACAAAAAAAAAGCCATAAATAAAAAATATTGGTTTCAATAGTGACCTAGATGAAAAACCCCACAAAATAGAAGAGTTTACAGTAACAAACCCATGCAAAAAAAATTCAAGATAACCCCATACGAGAAATTTTGTATTTCGCAATAGTACCTTGTCGAAAATAGCATAAACTATTTTATTGCCTTCCAACCATCGCCACTATATGGAAACCATAAATGAAACAATATAGCTATTTCCTTGGAACCATCATGACTACATGGGAACCATAAATGAAACAATATTGGAAAAGCCACAAAACAACAACAACAATGCCCTATGGAAAATAACATAAATTGCTAATGAATAATATTGGTTTCAACAACACCTTATTGAAAATGAAACAATATAGAAAAATGTAGAGAAAAAAAATCAACAATGCTTTATAGATAACAACATAAACTATATAACATTTTATATTTTATTGCGTTGGTAAAACTAATAATTTCACTTTGATTGAACCTTATGGTTTTTTTTCTCAAATTCTATGATTAAATCTTTGACAGTCCTTAGTACCTTGTTATGCTAATTAAGTATCATATGAATCAACAATGCCTTATGGAAAATAGCATAAACTATTTTATTGCTTTGACAAGTTTTAAATGCAAGGTCTAAAAAATCAGAATGAGGCATATCAATCAATCAGAGAAATAGGTATGTGCCTTTGAGCCATTCTATTATGCAATAATTAAATTTTGAAAATATTATTGTAAGTAAAACTAATAATATCATTTTGATTGAACCTTATGGTCTTTATTCTCAAATTCCACGATTAAATCTGACTCTTAGTACCTTGTTATGCTAATTAAGTATTGTATGGATCATGAGTGGAATTCATGTTAATGAGAATTATATATTAAAGGAAACATTATTTAGATAGGAAAACAAAACATTCATTCTCAATAAGGAATGGGTTATCTATAATTTATATTCTCACATCCCATGTATGAGGGTTTCCCCTTATAAAATGATGAATTTACGATGTGTGGGATTTTGTTCAAGCTTTTGTGCATATCTATATGTACATCAATATCAAAGAAAATAAAAGAAGAACATTGTACCATGTTGTATTGAAAACTAAGAAATAATTTTGTTTGATGACTATGGAAAGAAGATCGTTGTTCATATATAAATAATTAGTGAAGGTACTAACCATCATTTTAAATTTTTTACTTTGATGGAGTTAGGCATGACATTAAATCAGGTTTATTATTGGATGGCTATTCATTTTGATGAAGTAATGGTAAATTAATTGTTGGTTTATTGATGCATAACCATACTATTACATCTTGAAGTTCATAGACATGCATCAGTTAATACATTCGATTAAATTCAAAGGTACAATGCATTTAGGTGTAAATTTTTCTTGTACTACAATTGGGTATGTGTAGGATCATCATGGAAAAAATAGGTCCTTAAGTGGCAATGAAAATTCAGAAAATTAGAGTTGGGAAATTTGGCATAAAAATTTGAATAAGTTATCTATATTATTTCAAAAATATGTAAGAATAGAATCTGTGGAAAGTTGAATTTAGTTTCTAAACTACTAGGTTAATTTTTGTAAAAAAAAAAATCTATTTGGTGAAAATTTGAAATTTCAAATGAAAATTTCAGGGAAAAAATAAGAAGTAGGTGTCTGTCTGACCACCCTAACCATAATAAAATCATAATATTTTTTTATAAGATTTTAGATATAAGTAGAGGACTCATGTCCGGATGTGATGCATATATTTTTTTAATTTATTTTTAAATAAATAATTAATTATGAATTTTTTATTACAACCTTTTTAAAATATAAAAACTCGTATGTCTAACCACCTTAACTTGGTCAAAACTTATTGGCATTCACTTTTTTTTTTAATCCTATAGTATACGAAGCATAGAATGTGACACATGTTTTGGATTCAAAAAATGTGATAACATTTGAAAGCTATAGATGTTTTTCTATCATACTATCAATAAAGACTTTAGTCGTAATTCTAATTAAAAATAAAAAATAATTATTTATTAGATTCTAAGTAAAATAAAATTTGTATTGGTAGAAAGCTGAGAACCTCCTTTACAAACCATTTTTGTTTCATCAAATTTAGGTAAAATAAAAGTCGTTAGCCACATGGGCAAAGTCTGGAAAAGCAAGGTAAGTTGTTAAACATGTTTTATGTGTTGAATTTTTAGGATTGGTAGGTCTGAACCAAATCTTGAGCCTAATACCGAGGCATTAAATTTTGTGTCAGAATATCGGATATCGGATTCAAATCGGATATCCAATTCAAATCCGATATCGGATTTGAATTCGATATATGATATATTTTAGATCAGTTTTAAAACAATTTAAACAATCTTTAATATATGATTTAAAAATGTAATTAAGTTTATAATTTAATATATATAATATCCAATAAAGTTTATAATGTAATATATTTAATATAAAATTTATGATAATCTCTTACCGAATTATGTATTTAATATATAATATATTATTAAATGTATAATATTTAAATATTATTTGAATATTTTAGTTAATCCATAAATCTTTTAAGATTATTTCAATATTTTAGTTAATCCATAAATATTTAAATATATATATTACCAATTTATAATTTTTTAAAATATTATCTCTTTCCCTCTCACTCTCTCCACCTCTATCTCTCTCAAGTCTCTCACTGATTCAATCCTATCTCTCTCTCTATCTCTCACACACACACACACACACACACACACACTCTCTCTCTCTCTCTCTCTCCCACTCACCCTTTCTCCCTTTCCATCTCACTC